>OX359288.1:91646127-92091094 GCA_947179395.2 Pulicaria dysenterica
CATCAAGATGGATTCTCCAGAATCTGAGGACATACAGGTATCTTCTAAACTATGTCCTGGTGAATGTAGAGCTATTGTTAAGAGATTTAGAGAGCACAATAAGAAAGTATGTGCTGCTCTAAGTAAAATGGAGGAGAGAAGGTATGAGTATACTGCTGTGATAGAAGATTTTGAAAAGAAAATTAAAGACTATCAGGCTAATGAACTGCAAATGGACTATGATAGAAAATATCATAAGTGGGAGAAAGAGCAGTTTCAAGATGAGATTGATAGTCTGAAAAAGAAGTTGGTGGAAAAAGAAAGCAAGGTGGATGAACTCACAAAGAAATTGGAGGGTGTGGACATTGATCTTGGAATGTTCAGGGCTGCAAACCTTAAGCTTGAGACTCTGCTACAATCTCAAGTGAGAGACAAGGTGAAAACTGGCCTAGGATACAAACAAACCCCACCTCCATACAACCAAAACTACATAACTCCAATGTCTGAGGTAGCTGACAGATATGTTAATGAACCTTTGGAAGATGAACTTAAGTCAGCTGATCCAAAGTTTGAGAGTTATGAAGATGAAGTTGTGTCAGTAGTAAGTGTTGAAGATAATGAGGAAGTTGTGAAGAAGGATGAAGGTATTCCATATGAAAATCACATCTTGTGTGAGCCCATTCCCACAAAATCATCTTTACAACCTGTGGTGTTTGTAAAAGCATCCACTGAACCTCTCACCAATGAGCCAAAATCCTCAAAAACTGTTAGCTCTATTAGCAGTTCCACAACTGTTACAAATAGTCCTCATCTTTACACTAACAGTTCCAACAAGAACCCAAACAGTTCTAAGCTAAAAAGCCCAACTGTTAGTACCAAAGCCAAAGGAAAGGAGAAAGTTGGTGAAGTTGTGTATACTAGGAAGAAGAAGGAAGTTGCAAAACCTCAGGCTAAACCCAAATCTAAGAAAAGGCATACTGAAGTGCCTGCATGCACATGTCAAAAACATGGTGTCCAAAAGTTTCCTCAATCTGCAGCTGTTAGAGGAAATCAAAGAAATAGGAACCAATTCTGGTCACAAAGAACTGGTTTACCTATTGTAAAAACCAAAAAGTGCTACATTTGTGGAAGATCTAATCATTTAGTTCAAGACTGTTACTATAACCCACAGATCAATGGCACTCAAAACAAAAGTCCCAAAAGACAGAATAACAGTTCTAAAACTGTTAAGCCAAAACTGGCAAACAGTTCTAAAACTGTTACATCCAAACCAACTAACAGTTCCAAAACTGTTTTAGCAAAACCAAAAACTGCTGGTTTGGCTTGGATGAAAATTCAAAAACAAACTGATTCTGGAGAAGGTAAAACTGTTCTTCAAACTGAAAATCAAAAGGAATCACAAGTTGATTCATCTGTTTTACCAACTCCACCAGCTGTTTGTTCAAAGGTATCCACTGTTAATCACAACAGTTGGAAACCACATGTTCTTACAAAGTATTCATCACACAAATTAGAGAAATCTAAGTTGGATGAAATCAAAAAGAACCAAACTCTGTTTAAGTATTATGACTTGAACGGTGTACCCAAGACCTGCATGGCCTGGGTACTTCCTGCTACTAACTGATTTTATTTGTGCAGAGCATTCATAGGGCCAATCATGGATCTATCTGGCATGTGGATAGTGGATGCTCAAGGCACATGACTGGAAATCCACAATGTTTGAAGGATTTCAAAAGAATCAATGGAGGATTTGTAGCATTTGGAGGAAATCCAAAGGGAGGAAAAATCACAGGTAAAGGAGCTGTTGAGGCAGGTACACTTACATTTAATGATGTTTTCTTTGTTGAACAGCTTAAGTACAATCTGTTAAGTGTATCTCAAATCTGTGACAATGGAAACAAAGTTTTGTTTACAGATTCAGAATGCATTATTCTTTCAAAAGATTTTAAATTAAATGAGAAGGATGTTCTTTTAAGAACACCTAGAAAAGATAATGTATATTGTCTTGATCCACAAAAGATTGCTAAACAGAATGTGTTAAGCTGTTTACTCTCCAAAGCATCTCATGATGAGTCTGCCATTTGGCATAGAAGGATGTGTCACATGAATTTTAAAACCATGAACTTGTTAGCTAAAAACAGTTTGGTAAGAGGTTTGCCCCAAAAAGAGTTCTCATGTGATGATCATTGTGTGGCATGTCTTAAAAGCAAGCAACACAAAACTTCTTATAAGACCAAAGAAGTTTCTTCTATTACTGCACCTTTACAATTGTTACATATGGACCTTTTTGGTCCTACATCTGTGATGAGTATAGGGAAGAAAGCATATTGTTTAGTCATAGTTGATGACTTCACCAGGTTCACATGGATTCAATTTCTTAGAACAAAGGATGAAACAGCTGAGTTAGTTAAGTCCCTTATTCTTAAAATTGAAAATCAATCTGATTTGAAGGTGAAAGTCATTAGATCTGACAATGGTTCTGAATTTAAGAACTATGAGCTAAACAGTTTTTGTGAAAGTAAAGGTATTGAAAGACAGTTTAGTGCTCCTAGGACTCCCCAACAGAATGGAGTTGCTGAGAGAAGGAATAGGACTTTGATAGAGGCTGCTAGGTCAATGTTAGCCGATTCTAGACTTCCAATGACATTCTGGACAGAAGCAGTGAACACTGCCTGCTATGTTCAGAATAGAGTACAAGTAGTCAAGTCCAAAGGGAAAACTCCTTATGAGTTGTTTCTCAAGAGAAAACCTTTAATCAACTTCTTCAAACCGTTTGGTTGTCCGTGCACTATCCTTAATACCAAGTCACAGTTAGGCAAGTTTGAGAGTAAGGCTGAAGAAGGTTTCTTTGTAGGATACTCCACTCAAAGTAAAGCTTATAGAGTTTTTAACAATGTCACTAGAATCATAGAAGAGAGTATGAATATCTCTTTCAATGAAAATAGGATCAATATTGCAGGTAATGGACCTGATTGGTTATTTGATATTGATGCATTGTCTAAATCTCTTTCTTTTGAGTATTCTACTGAAACAGCTACAGGTACCCCAACAACTGTTGGTGAAAGTCATCAAACATCTTCCTCCAGCCCAAACAGTTTTGATACTGTTAGCTCAAAACCAACAACTGTTGGTTCAAACAAAGTTACTGAAGACTTTGTTGTGATTCCTATGCTTCAACAAGAGTTCTCCAACGCTGTTGATCCATTGATGGATGCTGAATCTTTAAAGGACATGGAATCCCATGATCCTCAACATCACACTGACTCTGCTGATCAAGTGTGTGATAACGCTGAAAATTCAAGTGAATGTGAGTTTGATCTGTCTAATCTAGGGGATGAACTGACTGAAGAAAACATTCCTACATCAAGAGTTCACAAGATTCATCCAATATCACAAATAATTGGAAATCCAACCACTCCTATCAGAACAAGAAATATGCTGCAAAATGAAAATAGTGGTATGGATCTTGCCCAATTTGACGTGAATGCTTGCTTTTTGTCTCAAATAGAACCAAAGAAAGCAATTGAGGCATTGAAAGATCCTTCATGGGTAGAGGCAATGCAAGAGGAGCTCTTACAATTTCAAATTCAGCAAGTTTGGAAGTTGGTTGAGCTTCCAAGAGGTAAAAGAGTAATTGGCACCAAGTGGGTGTTCAGAAACAAGAAAGATGAAAGAGGAATTGTTATCAAGAACAAAGCAAGACTGGTTGCACAAGGCTACACACAAGAGGAAGGAATAGACTATGATGATGTTTTTGCACCTGTTGCAAGGATTGAAGCCATTAGGATATTTCTTGCTTTTGCAAGCTTCAAAGGATTTAAGGTGTATCAAATGGATGTCAAGTCTGCTTTTCTATATGGCACTATTGATGAGGAGGTATATGTGTGTCAACCCCCTGGCTTTGAAGACTCAAAGTACCCTGACAAGGTATATAGGTTAGATAAAGCCCTATATGGTCTACATCAAGCTCCTCGAGCTTGGTATGAGACATTGTCATCCTATCTCCTTGAGAATGGTTTTAAGAGAGGCACAATTGACAAAACATTGTTTACAAAGATTGTTAAAACAGAGATTTTGCTTGTTCAAATCTATGTTGATGATATAATCTTTGGATCCACAAATGACAGCTTGTGCAAAGAATTTGAAGTCATTATGCACAAAAGATTTCAGATGAGTTCAATGGGTGAACTCACATTTTTCTTGGGATTACAAGTCAAACAGAAGCCCACTGGTATTTTTCTAAGCCAATCTAAGTATGTCAAGGACATATTGAACAAGTTTGGCTATCAAGATGTGAAGCTGGCAAGTACTCCAATGGAAACACACAAACAGTTGGGAGCAGATTCTGAGGGGGAGGATGTTGATATACACCTCTATCGATCAATGATTGGTTCATTAATGTACTTAACTGCTTCTAGACCTGATATAATGTTTGCTGTTTGTGTTTGTGCCAGGTTCCAATGCAGTCCGAAGATGTCACACCTGTTTGCTGTAAAGAGAATCTTTAGATATCTCAAAGGCCAACCAAAATTGGGACTTTGGTATCCTAAAGATTCACCTTTTGATTTGGTGGCATATTCTGATAGTGACTATGGTGGAGCCAATGTGGACAGAAAATCAACCTCTGGAGGATGTCAATTCTTTGGATCAAGGCTGGTCTCATGGCAATGCAAGAAACAAACAACAGTTTCAACTTCAACAGCTGAGGCTGAATACATTGCTGCATCAAGCTGCTGTTCACAAGTATTATGGATCCAAAATCAGCTTCTGGATTATGGTTTGTCTTTCTTAAATACTCCTATTTATGTTGATAACACCAGTGCTATTAGCATAGTTAATAATCCAGTGAAGCATTCTAAAACCAAGCACATTGAAATCAGATTTCACTTCATAAGAGACTGCAATGAAAAGAGATTAATCCAAGTTATGAAAATTCATACTGATGATCAATTAGCTGATTTGTTCACTAAAGCTTTTGATGTGAGCAGATTCAACTTTTTGATTTCCAACATTGGAATGATTAACTTGGACTAACAGTTGTTCATTATTCCATGTTTTTCACACTAACAGTTTGCAACTGTTAGTTACGTTTTCTAACAACTGTTATCCTTTAAGTATTCAGAGAGGGAAATGCAATTTCACACATCAGTTTTGGACATATCTGCTGACCTGTCTCACAAACAGTTCTTCACACTCGTGACTGTCCTTGTTATGAGGTAAAGGTAAATTCACTTTCTTGAATCAACAGTTCCAAACTGATAAAGGTGAGTCCTTTTGCTTGTTCTATAGTGCATTTGATATGACCAGTCACTGCATGCTATTAATGGAAATTACTGGATATTAATGGTCATTAATGGCTATTAACGGACATTAATGCCTCCTAGTTTCTCTATAAATAGTCTTGCACCCATCCTTCACAAATCACACCTACATTTGCACACTCTTCTCTCTGCAAATGGATACTAACTTTTTCTAATAACCCTCAAAGATATTAATGTTAGACAAAGTTATGTAACCATCCCTGCCCCATTTGTAAGAATGCATGAGCTTTGGCATCACTCATCATGTGTTCTTAGGATGCATGATGATCGGGATAGGTTTCCCTTGACACAACATCCAGATCCACGTAGGCCAAATAAACAAATTGATCATATTCGTATAAGAGGTGATTTTGAAAATTTCACTCTCTTTCATGAATTGCCTACACCATGTTGTCTAAGATTCGTCTTGAACCTAGCAGGCACTACAAACTCCGTAGTGTGGTTCAATGTTCGAAGATATAATACTCGTAACCACCAGAGGGCCTCAGATGATGAGGCAGTGGAAGTCACTGTCTTAGATGACTAGTTCCACTGCACACCCACGAGGCAAATTATGACAATCGTCTCTGGTGATGCATAAGATGAGAAGGTCTACTGCACACCCATTGGTAGGTAGTATGTTTTGACAATTGTCTAAGGCTTATCAACAGTTGACGGAGAAAGTTGTCTACACTTACGGTGTAGATCATTGTTCTCCCACACCTACGAGACGGCCTTGCACAATTAGATAAGCAGTACCAACAATGGCTCGTGTATTACATGACCATTCTTTAAAGACAGGCTTCTCAGTAAGACGATGGTGGCACTGTAGAGGCTATTCTGAACTCGATTCTTAAATAACGAAGACAGTCTTGAGCAAGAATGTGAATGTGATGATGATTGTCTTCCCTTAAAGTTCAGATTTGATGATACAAACTGTTATCAATCATTTGTCATATGTAGATCTAGGAGTTAAGACAGTTCTTATAAGCTGTGTTTAGATCTATAGTACAAGACAGTTTTGTTTTGTTTTTCTTTTCAACTTTTTGTAGCTCAATTGTGATTATCTTGAATAAAATATATCTTCTGTTGATGACTGTGTTCTCAAATGTTTTATTTTTATTGCTTCAGCATTTGATATATGTGAGCCGAAAGTTTGTTTGACAGTTGCACATGTCTGTTTCAATCAATACTAACAGTTTTTCAACTGTTAGCATATGGCTTCGGCAACTGTTAGACAAAGTCCATGTGCAACTGAGGGGGAGAAATTCGTCAACTAAGGGCGAGAAATAAAGAACAGTTGTAAATCCTAAACAACTGTCAATTCATATAAATGATCAAACAAAAGGGAGTGAACTTTTGAATAACAGTTGTTACATCTTATGAAAACAGTTTCTCAACTGTTAGTTCATTTTTGTCCGTCAACTGTTAAGCTAGTAAAAACAGTTTCTCAACTGTTAGTTCATTTTTGTCCGTCAACTGTTAAGCTTTTAAAGGGTGCTTTGGTCTTTGCAGGATTTTGAAAGCCTTTGGATTACGTTCAAAAATCGAAACATATATAAACCATTCTCTCCTCAGAGGTTTCTTTACGCATACTGAACTTCGTTTGAACGCTAAAACCCTAGAATTCTGCTATCAAATCACCATGGCTCCCCTTCCATTCGTCAAGGAACATAACATGCTTGCTTTTCTTTCAAAACCTGATGATCTTCACATGTTTCACGATATGATTGATTATCTCTCATTGTCCGATCTCAACACTGCACTCACCATCAATCCTACTATATACACTTCTTACATTGATCAGTTTTGGAAACATGCTCAACTTCGAACAACTGATGACGTGCAATGGATTGATTCTACCATTGATGAGTTGACCGTCTCAATCTCTGAGGACACCATTCGCCAAATTCTACAACTCAATGATAGTGAGGGTGAGTATTCTGATTCAGTTTCACTAGATTTTTTGCATGCCGAGCTTGTTAAGCTTGGGTATGAGGGTCCTTCAGGGAAGGGTACATTCTATAAGGGACAATTTTGTGCTCACTGGAAGTATTTAATCCATACTCTCCAGCAGTGCATTAGTCCTAAAAGAACAGGATGGAACGAGTTTGGAAGCAACATTGCTTTGGCCTTAATCTGTTTGGCCAACAATCGTTGCTTCAATTTCTCAAAATTAATTTTCAATGGCATGGTAAAACATCTAGGGACCAAGTATGGTCTCTTTTTGATGTATCCTCGATTTGTGCAAGTATTGTTAAACTTTTTGTTGCCAAATCTGAAAACACACAAGAGGGTCATTATTCCCTCTGCTCATGTGGCTTCCACTTTGAGCAAACTGTTGATTAATGGCAAGAGTTTCTCTGGTGCCATAACTCCTCCACTCTCTGAAATGGTGGAGTTTCTGTCAAGAAACAGGACTGCCAGTGTTGAGCATGAAACCCATCGTATTGCTACACCACCAACACTGGAACCCACAGTCCAAGATACTCAAAATTTCCAACCTGCTTCTTTTGAAAGAGCTACAACACAAGCCCCTGCACTAAAAATATTTAGAAAGAAGAGGAAAACTGTTGGTGCTCCTTCCACCACAGTTAGAGAACCCCAAACTGTTAGCCCTGCACAGGAGCATTTACCTGTGCAGAATATCGAAAGGGAACCTTTGGTGCTGTCTCCCAGGCACAATGAGGAGGTGATCATTCCTCAAGAGGGTGATCATATGGTCTTTGAGGCTGACACTACTGTTTTATCCGCAAGGGATAAACAGGACAGTGTTAACATAGCTAAGACCTCAACCATGGCAACAGAGACTAGTAAAACAGTTTCTGGTAATCCCCAGAACCAAGAACAGAGGGGTACTGATGGTGATACTCAGGGGAGTAAGCCACCAGTGAAAAATGTCGATGATATGGTCACAGTGGAAACACTAACTGACATTGAGACTAGACTGAAACAACATGCATTGACGGATCCTAACTTTGCACCTTACCTTGCTGCTCATATACACCTAAAGAAAAGGATTGCTCTTCAAAACAAAAGGATAGTTTCTCAAGATGAGAAGATAAAAGAACTGACTGAAAAGTTGGAGAAGGCAACTGAAGTACTCAAGGTAGTAGCAATTCACAATGAGGTGCTAATAAGGCAAGATAAGCAGCTGAACTTTCTTGATGAGAATCTGAAGAAGGCAACTAATGTTCTTCATACTCATGAGATGCTGCTTAAACCCAAATCCTTGGTGAAAACCTCTTCAACTGCTCAAGCTAAAGGAAAAAGAAAATCCAAGCAGGAAGGAGTTAAACAGACAGTTCCACAGGATAAACAAACAGTTGTTGCTACAACTGAACAAACAGTTGCAACCATTGAGCCAACAGTTGCTGCTGAAGTTGTTGAAACAGTTGCTGTAGTTGATGAAACTGTTGTTGAAGATGTGCAAACAGCTGTAGTTGAAGAAGAAAAGTTATCAGCGGTGGATAGAGTGATGATTAACAGAATGGTTATGCAAGGTGATTATCCAACGACTGAAGCTTTCAGATCATGGTCCAAAGTCAAACAAAATTACTTAATTGAAATAGGTGCTCAAATTCTCAACATCAGCACATTTAAAATGGCTCAAAGGATCGATGATGGATGGCTAGAAGGAAAGGTAAAGAAGTTGGAACCACTTCCTCCTAAAGCAGGATTTAAAGGCATTGCTTTTGCTGAGAAACAGAAAGAAGAAAAGAAAGAAGAAAAGATGCCCCCTGTATCATTAAAAGGAAAGGAAGTAATGGTTGATATTCCCAAGCTGAAACTTTCTAAAGAACAGCAAGAAGAACGGGATAGGGAATATGCACAGAGATTGAATGCTGAGCTTGAATTGCAAGAACAATCAGATTTTGAGCTAGCTAAAAAGATAGGTGCTCAAATGACAAAAGAGTTAGAAGAAGAAGAGAAAAAGGAGAAGGAAGCTGCTGGTAAGGGAGTTAAAAGAAAAAGGGTAATAAAAGATAAAACAGTTACAGTTAAGCCAACCAAGAAACTTCCCACTTCAAACAAAGCTGCTGTGGTTCACAAAATTTTGAAAGATAAACTGACAGTAGACGTTCAGCAAGGGATTGACCAATTGGAAAAAGAATTAGGTGAAAAGTCTCATATTGTTGAATGGAAGTTTGAAGAAAAAGCAAATGACAAACATTGCATTACTATTGCAAGGGAAGATGGATCTGTTGAGGTATATGACAATTTTGTACAAATGATGACAAGAATCTCACCAGAAGATGTACAAGAATTGTATACATATGGAATTAAGCACTTTAGTGACCCAAATGAAGGAATCAAGATTTTGATGGAATATCTTACCAGCATTTGCAACCCATTGAAGATTATGCCCAAACTGACAGCAGAGGAAGCTTTTCCCATAAAGGCAGTGAAGGTATATGCAAGATCAAGGACATATTACGTGGTAATGGGAAATACATTGCATGAGTGGTTTGATTTGAACTTCATTGGGCATCACAAGACTAAGCTGGAGTATTTTATTAAAGCTAAATTCCATGGAGACTCAAAACAGAAGGAAGACTTACTGAACAGATTCAAAAGGAGATTAGAAGAAATGTGACTCATTACTTATATTGATTTGTCTATGATCAAACCAACAACTTAAATGTATTATTCAATACTTTAAGTTAGGGGGAGATTGTTGGGAAATAATCTAAGTTATTGAGCATGAAAATGAGAACTGTTTGGTAAAGGTTGATGAAACAGTTTAAAACTGTTTGTTGAAAATATGAAAACAGTTGAGAACTGTTAGTTGGCAAAGTCAAAACTGTTAGAAGACCTTGAAGCTGAAGACTGTTAGAAGACTAAAGAACTGTTGTGTTCATTAAACAGTTTCTGTTGAGCTATATTTGGAAAATCCTATCTTAGAAGATATCTCGAAATACTTTGAAGATTATCAAGATTATCTCAGAAGATAGAAGATTACCTAACTGTCAACAATTCAAGGAGGATCAAGAGTATATATATTCTTCATTAGATGATCAATTGACGACGACGACTTGATCTCATTATTCAAAGCATTTGTTCTTATTGTTATTCATTTTTTTTGAAAGTGTTTTAGCCTCTAAGTTTCTTGTTGAAACCTAAGAACAGTCTGTGTTCTTCGTCTAACAGAATAAGTTAGATTGGGGGTGAAGTTTGCTTTTGTAATCATTCTGGTTGGTTAATAAAACTACTGTTTGATTGAATTAATCTTTGTTTAAAACCTTCTTTAATCAATTAAGTGTGATTCCGCAACTTCTTAGTTGATTGTGATCATAGTTAAAGATTAACTTTTATATTACTCTGATTTATTATTTAAAAGTTAGTTCTTGTTATTTGATATAATATATATCCGATCCTGACAAGTTTGATAAAACAGTTACAGTTAAGCCAACCAAGAAACTTCCCACTTCAAACAAAGCTGCTGTGGTTCACAAAATTTTGAAAGATAAACTGACAGTAGACGTTCAGCAAGGGATTGACCAATTGGAAAAAGAATTAGGTGAAAAGTCTCATATTGTTGAATGGAAGTTTGAAGAAAAAGCAAATGACAAACATTGCATTACTATTGCAAGGGAAGATGGATCTGTTGAGGTATATGACAATTTTGTACAAATGATGACAAGAATCTCACCAGAAGATGTACAAGAATTGTATACATATGGAATTAAGCACTTTAGTGACCCAAATGAAGGAATCAAGATTTTGATGGAATATCTTACCAGCATTTGCAACCCATTGAAGATTATGCCCAAACTGACAGCAGAGGAAGCTTTTCCCATAAAGGCAGTGAAGGTATATGCAAGATCAAGGACATATTACGTGGTAATGGGAAATACATTGCATGAGTGGTTTGATTTGAACTTCATTGGGCATCACAAGACTAAGCTGGAGTATTTTATTAAAGCTAAATTCCATGGAGACTCAAAACAGAAGGAAGACTTACTGAACAGATTCAAAAGGAGATTAGAAGAAATGTGACTCATTACTTATATTGATTTGTCTATGATCAAACCAACAACTTAAATGTATTATTCAATACTTTAAGTTAGGGGGAGATTGTTGGGAAATAATCTAAGTTATTGAGCATGAAAATGAGAACTGTTTGGTAAAGGTTGATGAAACAGTTTAAAACTGTTTGTTGAAAATATGAAAACAGTTGAGAACTGTTAGTTGGCAAAGTCAAAACTGTTAGAAGACCTTGAAGCTGAAGACTGTTAGAAGACTAAAGAACTGTTGTGTTCATTAAACAGTTTCTGTTGAGCTATATTTGGAAAATCCTATCTTAGAAGATATCTCGAAATACTTTGAAGATTATCAAGATTATCTCAGAAGATAGAAGATTACCTAACTGTCAACAATTCAAGGAGGATCAAGAGTATATATATTCTTCATTAGATGATCAATTGACGACGACGACTTGATCTCATTATTCAAAGCATTTGTTCTTATTGTTATTCATTTTTTTTGAAAGTGTTTTAGCCTCTAAGTTTCTTGTTGAAACCTAAGAACAGTCTGTGTTCTTCGTCTAACAGAATAAGTTAGATTGGGGGTGAAGTTTGCTTTTGTAATCATTCTGGTTGGTTAATAAAACTACTGTTTGATTGAATTAATCTTTGTTTAAAACCTTCTTTAATCAATTAAGTGTGATTCCGCAACTTCTTAGTTGATTGTGATCATAGTTAAAGATTAACTTTTATATTACTCTGATTTATTATTTAAAAGTTAGTTCTTGTTATTTGATATAATATATATCCGATCCTGTGATCTGGGTTCATCCCTGGATGGCTTGCTTTAGTTGGATTGACATCTTCATTCTGTTTGAAAGGGAGTGTTATGAAGAATGAAGGGTTTAGCCATAAAGGGGACTTGTTTTTTGTAAGAAACTATGTATGGCAGGAAGCACATGATGTTTGGATTATTTGTTGCTTAAGTGCTTCAATATTGAGATTAGAGGCCATAAAGAGTCTTGGGACCGTACTCCATGGATTAAAGAAGCTCTTGTAGCGAATTCCTTGTTCTCCATATCTTATATCAGGGAGCTTATACAGGATGTCAAATCCTATCAGGAGGTCTTTGCCATGTGAGGTGGATCCAAGCAATCTGTGTTTTACGACACATTTTGGAAATAGTCTTATATACACAGGGTTGCTGATTTTATCAATGACAAAGATTTCACCATTAGCTGCCAAAAAGTACTGCTGATAAGGTTTCCAGTAAGAATCAGGGAGAATTTTAGGATTCACAATTGACACTGCAGATCCAGTATCAAAAAAGGCAATCACCGGAATGGGCTTTGAGTAGGTGTCTGTGAGAATATGGAATTTGGCTAAAGGAGCGGGTTGTCTGCTTAGGATGGGTAAGCTGTGAATGGGTATGTTGGGAACAGATGCAGGATGCACCATTAATATCTCTATATCAGAATGGGTTTCGAACGAGTTATCTGAGTCTGATTCATAATCATCCTCATATGATTCAAAATAGGCGATTGAACATAATGCTCTGCCATCCCATTCATCATCAAGCAAATAGAGAGACTCGAGATCAGAGATATCAACAAGTTCAACTTGGTTAAGCGTCTGGATCAGCGCTTGAGACTTTCTCTTATCTCTGCAATCCTTTGCGAAATGACCCTTTTTATTACAGATGTAACACCTGTCTGAGTTCCTTCCTCGTTGCGGCTTCTTTTGTAACACCGTACTTTTAAAACTATCTTGAAATACGCGCGGAAGCTAAAACACATTTCTAATATAATATAATAAAGAAAAATACAACTTTAATCTATTTGATTTACAAAACAACATATACAGTGTTACTCAAAACAACAGGCTCTGTACAAAACATTTTCAATATCAGAGTTATGATCAGTCCCAAAATTCCAGTTTCATCTCTTCAATCCACATACCAGGTTTAACCTGTAAAAGATTACAACAGTGGGGGATTAGCACAAAGCTAAGTGAGAAAATAGATATCACAAACATACAAGGCATAAACCCAAACCAACAATGCTCAAACAAACAAGAGAACCGGCGGTGTTGCAACACCTACAACTAAATGTCGGCCAAAGCATTGGTTTACCGATAGCCCAGTTACAACAGACAACAATAATAGCACTTCTTGATTAAAACAAATGCAAATCAAGACAACTACTAATACTGTATATCTCTAAACATAGGCCCAGCTGAATAACAACCGCCAAACTGATCTCACAACAACGTCATGTATATATACAGAAAAGAGCAACAATCAGGTGATATATCTTATATATCCAAGATATATATCCACTCACCGATATCTTCAAAAGTTCAGGTAACTCAGTCTTTTCTTACTACTGAGTCTTGTCTCCACCTGAACAAACAACTAACAATCAGTATTTGCTTAATCAATACACAATAAGCACAATACTATAATCAAACACATATGTACATATAATCACAAGTACATATCAAATCATGTATATTCAAACTATATACCATTATTCACCATTACCCTTTACATCCTGTAATTCTGTGAATATTATCCAACTCCTTAGCTTAGGTAATTCATACATTACTTTCATAAGCTAAGGCCATACTGGATATACAAATCATGTTTACTTTCAAATCATCAAGGAGTTGATCTTCAATCGGATTCCTTTTAATCATTCAAATTCCGAGTAAAAGTTCAATTCCGAGTATGGGCATTATTTGAATTCCGATTGTGTCCAAATCCGAGCACAACAAATCCGAGTGAAAACAACTTCCATTCTTAGTCCGATTCCTAGGCATTACACAATCCGAGTAAAACCCAAATCCGAGAATAGTCTCTCAATCCGAGAAAAGGCCAAATCCGATCAAATCATACAATCCGATAACATACAATCCGAGTAAAGTGTTAATCATTTTACAACTCTGATTTCATACTTAAAATCATGAATTCCGAGTGAATCCAAATCCGATATTAGTCGGAATCCAAGTAGAGGGTAATCCGAGGACAAGCTAAGGCAAACAGTCCAATTTACTCGGATTCCTATCAAATCCGATAGCTTTAGCCGGATTTCTACAATTCCGAGCCATTCAAACTCCAATTCCGACTGAATCATACTTATGAATTCCGGGTTATTCAAAAATCATTTCAACTTCGATTTTAATCTGATTTTAAGCATGCAACCTCATCTAAGTTTCCAGAACTGAATTCTAAACATGAATTGATCATATAAACATCAATTACTAACAAACATACAACATAGATCAACAATTCATCATGCAAGAACATTCAACCGGATTTCACATAAATTCATATATCCGAAATTAATTAACAATTAACAATCAATTAACATATTGATTATGAATTTCTAACCTTTTGATGCAAGTCTACTTCAATTAAACTGGTTAAGATCAACAACAATCAAATTTTTTTCTTCTCTTTTCTTCTTGCTCTCGGCTGTAGGTACACAAACACACACTCACTTTTGTTCACTTTGCATGTAATGTGAGAGGAAGTGGCAAATGTGGTGATTTAGGTGTCCAAAACCGTGACACCTCACTCCACTAACAAATTTAATTATTTAATAATAACTAATCACATGATAATTAAATTCAATTAATTAAAACACATAAACAATTAATTAACAACTAAACCAAGATTAAGAATCTTTATAACCTTAATCCTACTATGCCGGTAAGGAGGGTGTTACAAATTTTCCCCCCTTAAGAAGATTCCGTCCTCGGAATCTCATCGCGCTCAAACAAGGCTGGGTAACGAATCCTCATATCATCTTCGGTTTCCCAAGTTAAGTCAGAACCCAAACTGTGTTTCCACTTCACTAAGACCATCGGTATCTGCTTATTCCTCAATTTGGTTACTTTACGGTCCAGTAACTCAACAGGTTCCTCAATCAACCTCTTGTTAGAATCTACACGTAGATCTTGTATTGGTAACACTTGTGTCTGATCCTCAACATTGCACTTCCTCAAATAACATACGTTAAACGTATCATGAATACCTGCCAATCCATCTGGAAGATCCAAAACCACTGTCTGATCATTTACTATCTTTCTGATCCTGAATGGACCAATGTATCTAGGAGCCAACTTCCCTCATTTTCCAAAGCGTATCATGCCCTTCCATGGAGAAACCTTTAAGTAGACTCGCTCACCCTCAACAAAAGTCATTGGTCGACGACGTGGATCAACATACATCTTCTGTCGATCTCTTGCTGCTTTCAACTTTTCTCGAGCCACTGCAACTTTATCTGCTGTGATCTGAACAATATCTGGCCCAGCAAACTGTTTCTCTCCTGCCTCTAACCAACATGTAGGAGTTCTGCACGGTCGCCCATATAACATCTCATACGGAGGCATTCCGATACTGGAGTGGTAAGAATTATTGTAAGCAAACTCAACCAACGGTAACGCACATGCTCGAAGCATATCTTCCAAAGTTTGAATCGTTCTCTCTGATTGGCCATCTGTCTGGGGATGATAAGTTGTACTCATATTAACTCTCGATCCCAACTCTTGTTGTAGTCTGTTCCAGAAATTCGACACAAACCTCGAATCCCGATCCGACACAATCGACAAAGGCACTCCATGTCTAGAAACAATTTCATCAATATATAGCTTAGCTAACTTACTCAAGTTTGCAGTCTCCGCAGTAGCAAGAAAGTGTGCACTCTTGGTTAATCTGTCAACAATAACCCATATCATATCGTTTCCCTTCTGAGTCTTTGGAAATTTCGTTACAAAATCCATTGTGATATGATCCCACTTCCATTCAGGTATTGCTAACTGTCTCAGAGATCCATACGGCTTCTGGTGTTCGGCTTTCACTTGTGCACATATATGACATGACTCCACAAATCGAGCTACATCTAACTTCATAGTAGACCACCAATAAAAGGTCTTCATACTATGATACATCTTAGTTCTACCAGGATGAACAGACATTCTGGATTTATGTGCTTCAGTCAAAATCAATTCTCGCAAATTACCAAACTTTGGTACCCAAACACGATTCTGAAACATCTTCAACCCACGTGAATCGGTTGTTAATTCATGCTGTCTCTTAACCATCAGTTCCTCTTTCAAGTTCTCTGCTTTCAATGCTTCAAATTGTGCAGCCATCAATTGATCGATCAAATCTGACTTAATCTCTAATCTCATAAACTTCACCATTTCTGCAGAACCTTTTCGACTAAGTGCATCTGCAACCACATTAGCTTTCCATGGGTGATACTGAATATCGCAATCATAATCTTTTATCAGTTCCAACCAACGGCGTTGTCTCATATTCAACTCCTTCTGTGTGAACACATACTGTAGGCTTTTATGATCAGTGCAGATTGTACACTTAGTACCATACAAATAATGTCTCCACAATTTCAAGGCAAACACCACTGCTGCTAACTCCAGATCGTGAGTCGGATAGTTCTTCTCATTGGGTTTCAACTGTCTGGAAGCATAAGCTATCACCTTACCTCTCTGCATCAGTACACACCCTAATCCAGTATGTGAAGCATCACAGTAAACCACAAAATCTTCAGATCCTTCAGGCAACGTAAGAACAGGAGCCTGACACAGAAGTTGCTTCAAAGTCTGGAAAGCATTTTCCTGAGCCTCACTCCATAGAAACTGAACATCTTTTTAGGTTAGCTTAGTTAACGGACCCGCTAATTTCGAAAAGTCTTTAATAAACCGTCTGTAATAACCTGCCAAACCAAGGAAACTTTTAATCTCTATCGGTGTCTTTGGAGCGTTCCAATTCATCACAGCTTCTATCTTTGACGGATCTACTTTGACACCGTCTCCACAAATTACGTGGCCCAAAAACTTGACTTCACGTAACCAAAACTCACACTTAGACAACTTGGCATACGGTTTGTGTTGCTTGAGAATCTCCAAAACTTGACGCAGATGCTGATCATGTTCATTCTCCGATTTAGAATATATCAAGATATCATCAATAAACACGATGACAAACTTATCCAGAAATGGTTGACACACCCGATTCATCAAATCGATGAACAGTGCAGGAGCGTTAGTCAAACCGAACGGCATCACAAGGAACTCATAGTGACCATACCGTGTACGAAAAGCTGTCTTCGGTATATCCTCTTCGGCTACTCTTACCTGATGATAACCCGACCTCAGATCAATCTTAGAGAAGTACGAAGCTCCCTGAAGTTGATCAAACAAATCATCTATTCTCGGCAACGGATACTTATTCTTGACAGTCCTTTTATTCAAATCCCTGTAATCAATACACATACGCAAAGTCCCGTCTTTATTTTTCACAAACAATACCGGTGCACCCCAAGGAGAAGAGCTTGGACGAATAAACCCCTTGTCTAACAGTTCCTGTATCTGAGTCATCATCTCTCTGATTTCTGAAGGAGCTAATCTGTACGGAGCTTTCGCAATAGGAGTACTACCAGGTATCAGATCAATCTTATGTTCAACATCACGAACAGGCGGCAATCCTGGCAGATCATCGGGAAATACCTCCGGATACTCAGAAACCACACGAACATCAATCACAGGCCGCTTCTCCTTCTTAACATCAATAGCATAAGCCAGATACGACGCACACCCTTTGGCTAAAGATTTTCTAGCCTTCATATACAAGATAAACGGAAGAGAAGACGAAGATCTATCCCCACGAGCCACGACATGCGACCCATCAACCAGAGGAATAGTTATGAGTTTCTTATGACATTGGATACTAGCCCTATGAAGACTCAACCAATCCATGCCTAATACTAAATCAAAACCAGGTATAGGCATCACCAAATAGTCTACAGGGAAACTAGTACCATCAATACTAATATGAACTCCAGTCACAGAAGTGGTCACAGGTACTATACTACCATCCGCTACTTCTACTTCTAAAGGAGTATCATTCACAGAAACAGATAATTTCAACTTATCACATAGAGTCACAGATATAAATGACCTATTTGCACCAGAATCAAACAAAACATGTGCAGGCATAGAGTTAACTATGAACATACCGGTTATCACATCATCACTACAGTAGCTTCCTTGGCAGTCATCTTAAAAGCCCTACCTTCGGCAGAAGGTACAGTCTTTCTCTTCTGACCTGCAGAAGACGATCCCCCAGTGATATTTACCCCTGCCCCAGTCCCCGTGGTCTTGATCTTGGGACAGTTTCCCGCTCGGTGCCCTTCCTCTTTGCAATTCCAGCAAACAAAGGTATTATACTTACAAGCACCTATATCATGACCCATCTCACCACACCTCAAACATTTACGTGTTTGCGGTGTACACTGCCCAACATGACGAGATTTACAACTATGGCACACGGCTTGTTTTGAAAAGACCCTAATCCCTTTGGTCTCTGATCTGACTTTCCGTGATGACTTTGCCCCTTGCCCTTACCTTGATTCCCACTGGAGCCTCCACCAAACTTGTTACACGACCCTCTGTTCATCTTTTCACGATCCTGAGCATCTGACTCTGCAGATCTGGCTAGAGTGAACGTCTGAACAAGTGAAGTTGCCATACGGGTGTTACCCCGATATTCAGGCAATAAGGCCTTCACGAAATGTTGTATTTGTGAATGCTCACTGGGCACCCACTGCCTTGCAAACCTCAAAGTCTCCTGAAATTTGGTAATCAACTCCTCAACAGACATCTTATCTGTCTGTGCAAGATCCAGGAATTCCCTCTGAATTTTCTCCACATTAAAAGCGTTACAAAATTGTTCACAGAACTTATCCTGAAATTGCTCCCAGGTAATGCATTCACAATCTCTCTCGGTAAATGTGCCGTCAACGAATCCCACCAAGTCAAAGCCTGATCCTTGAAACATCTAGTTGCGAATTTGACCCAATCTGACTTCTCACAGTTACTTGCCTCCAAAGTCTTCACTATCTCTTTCAACCAATTTAATGTAACATTCGGGTTCGAACTTCCCGAATATTCAGGTGCTCTGCATGCCACAAAATCCTTGTACTGACACTTTTGTCTGTTTTCTTGTTGAGGAAACCAGGGAATAAAGACTGTTTGTGGTTGGGGTTGACTTGTCACTCCTTGAGGCATCTGGAAAAATGGAAAAGATCCATATGGGGTTGACATCGTGCTCACAGGTGCAGTAGTATATACAGGTGGTGGTAACGGTTGAGTAACAGTGGCTGTTACATTAGGCATCTGTACTGTAGTGGTTGGTTGGGAAGTTTGTGTTTGGTTCAACTGTTGCTCAAGCTGTAGTATACGGTCTCTCTGAGTCTGTAAAGTATCTTCCAACTGCAACACATAATCCTGATTACCAGACTCCCCGTGATGAGAAGTACCCGCTCGGTGCTGCTCATTTGCAGCAGTAGATGAAACGTTGTTATACTGTCTTCCAGGGGACTGTGGGGTAAATACCGGGATCTCGTTGTTGTCAGCCATAATCTGTTCTACACAACATCTCACCAGTTGTCAGATTATAATTTCTTAGTACCACATCATATTCTCTATAGCTACCCTACTAATTACCCACCCTGGAATATTGGACTGATCAGAGTCTTGGTTTAAGTATTGCACAAATACAATGCAAATCCTCAAACCAGGGCTCTGATACCAAATTGTAACACCGTACTTTTAAAACTACCTTGAAATACGCGCGGAAGCTAAAACACATTTCTAATATAATATAATAAAGAAAAATACAACTTTAATCTGTTTGATTTACAAAACAACATATACGGTGTTACTCAAAACAACATGTTCTGTACAAAACATTTTCAATATCAGAGTTATGATCAGTCCCAAAATTCCAGTTTCATCTCTTCAATCCACATACCAGGTTTAACCTGTAAAAAATTACAACAGTGGGGGATTAGCACAAAGCTAAGTGAGAATATAGATATCACAAACATACAAGGCATAAAGCCCAAACCAACAATGCTCAAACAAACAAGAGAACCGGCGGTGTTGAAACACCTACAACCAAATGCCAGCCAAAGCATAGGTTTACCGATAGCCTAGTTACAACAGACAACAATAATTGAACTTCTTGATTACAACAAATGCAAATCAAGACAACTACTAATACTGTATATCTCTAAACATAGGCCCAGCTGAATAACAACCGCCAAGCTGATCTCACAACAACGTCATGTATATATACAGAAAAGGGCAACAATCAGGTGATATATCTTATACATCCAAGATATATATCCACTCACCGATATCTTCAACAGTTCAGGTAACTCAGTCTTTTCTTACTACTGAGTCTTGTCTCCACCTGAACAAACAACTAACAATCAGTATTTGCTTAATCAATACACAATAAGCATAATACTATAATCAAACACATATGTACATATAATCACAAGTACATATCAAATCATGTATATTCAAACTATATACCATTATTCACCATTACCCTTTACATCCTGTAATTCTGTGAATATTATCTAACTCCTTAGCTTAGGTAATTCATACATTACTTTCATAAGCCAAGGCCATACTGGATATACAAATCATGTTTACTTTCAAATCATCATGGAGTTGATCTTCAATCGGATTCCTCTTAATCATTCAAATTCCGAGTAAAAGTTCAATTCCGAGTATAGGCATTATTTGAATTCCGATTGTGTCCAAATCCGAGCACAACAAATCCGAGTGAAAACAACTTCCATTCTTAGTCCGATTCCGAGGCATTACACAATCCGAGTAAAAGCCAAATCCGAGAATAGTCTCTCAATCCGAGAAAAGGCCAAATCCGATCAAATCATACAATCCGATAACATACAATCCGAGTTAAGTGTTAATCATTTTACAACTCTGATTTCATACTTAAAATCATGAATTCCGAGTGAATCCAAATCCGATATTAGTCGGAATCCAAGTAGAGGGTAATCCGAGTACAAGCTAAGGCAAACAGTCCAATTTACTCGGATTCCTATCAAATCCGATAGCTTTAGCCAGATTTCTATAATTCCGAGCCATTCAAACTCCAATTCCGACTTAATCATACTTATGAATTCCGGGTCATTCAAAAATCATTCCAACTTCGATTTTAATCTGATTTTAAGCATGCAACCTCATCTAAGTTTCCAGAACTGAAATCTAAACATGAATTGATCATATAAACCTCAATTACTAATAAACATAAAACATAGATCAACAATTCATCATGCAAGAACATTCAATCGGATTTCACATAAATTCATATAAATCCGAAATTAATCAACAATTAACAATCAATTAACATATTGATTCGGAATTTCTAACCTTTTGATGCAAGTGTACTTCAATTAAACAGGTTAAGATCAACAACAATCAAATTATTTCTTCTCTTTTCTTTTTGCTCTCGGCCGTAGGTACACAAACACACACTCACTTTTGTTCACTTTGCATGTAATGTGAGAGGAAGTGGCAAATGTGGTGATTTAGGTGTCCAAAACCGTGACACCTCACTCCAGTAACAAATTTAATTATTTAATAATAACTAAGCACATGATAATTAAATTCAATTAATTAAAACACATAAACAATTAATTAACAACTAAACCAAGATTAAGAATCTTTATAACCTTAATCCTACTAGGCCGGTAAGGAGGGTGTTACATCTTTTTTATGAACTTCCACTTTTTCTTATTGGGTGGTGTGAATTTCTTCTTCTTGTTTCTGGTGGATAGATCATTTAAAGTGTTGCGGAACTTTTTGAAATGAGACTTCTTTGAATTAGAACAGTCACAATTTGACTTGTCTTTGCACTTAATCTTCAAATGTTTCTCATCACATGCTAGGCCAAGTTGTTTACCAGTTTTTTCAAACTCCATAAGGAATTTTTTCTGGTTACAAAATTTGGTAAGTGCACCAAGTATCAACTGGGACAATTCAACAAGTGAAGCTTGAGCGACTGTGTGGTTCTTTGTTTCTAGGGCTCTGTATGTCTCATTAGCAAGTGACTCAGGAAAAGAGTTTAGAAAAACTTGCTTGAGATTAACATCATCAATGCCTTGTAGGCAATAGAACCTCTTTGACATGCGATCACAGTGCTTTTCAAGATCTTTTTTCTGAAAGGAGCAGCACTTCATTTTTAAAAATTCTTCACGGGCCTGGGCTGTATATTAAGTGGGATTACCAATGAATTCAGAATAGATCCTGTGAATAAATTCTTCTGGAGACTGACTTTATAGGATCTATAATTGTCTATACTCCCCAAGAGATAAATATCAATCTCTTAATCTCCCTTGAGCTCTTTTGATGAACCTTTTAATGACTATATCAATGTTATAGTATTGAAGCTCTGCCGAACTCCGTGTCAACATTTTAACACTTCTGTCTCGCCATTGTGACGGTGGAACATCATCAAAGGTGAATTTGTGTTTAGAATCTGACTTGGGATTTTTGCTTCTTCTTGGAGGAGTTGTCTCAGTGTTAGTGCATAATTGTAAATCCCTAGTTCTTATCAATCCAATACATACATGTTTACTTGAAATGTTAATTCAAATGTGTTTTGATTAATGGTATGCATGTTTATACATTCTAAGTGGTTACTTATGTTTGTCTTAAGCTTACAAGTACTTAGTCATGTGTTGATTTGTGTTTGGAAGTTTAAATATGTGTGAATGTCATCACGTGCGTGATGAGTCCACTACGTGCGTAGTGAAGCTCACTACGTGCGTGGTGAGGTGGTCGGTTAAAGTTAAATTAATTATTATTAAAACAACTGGTACGTGCGTACTGGACTCGATACGTGCGAAGTGCGATACATTACGTGCGTAGTGAAATTAATTAAACTATAAATACTCATTAACCGCGTATTAGCGTGGGTGATCGCGAGTAATCGAGTAATCAACGAGGAATCGCAGAGTTTGACCGGTAATCGTACGTAATCGACCATAAGCCTTAGTGAGCCTTCGTAATCGTACGTTTAACCTCAGTAATCGCGAACTTAGTGTTAATCTCGAATCCAAGGGCAGCGTTAAGCATTCTGTGTGAGTTCTTAGAGTTGTTCTTAATCTTACTATGTGTGTTCTTCGTGTTAACTGTGTGCCGGACACCTAAGCAGATCTTAGAATCCTTAGGAGGTTTGGGAAATAGATATTCCGCACTATTTCTCATCGTAGATCAGTCCTAGCATTAGGGTGTTTTAGTTTAGAACCCCCACGGTCCTACAAAGTGGTATCAGAGCCTTGTGCTTTGATTGATCACTTTTCCTTAGGTTTCGTGATCTAGGTGTCGTTTTGGTCAATTAGGTGCTTTTTGTTTTGTCATTTTTCTAAGTGTTTCTTCGTACGTATAATCGTCAACAGGGCATTTTTTGGTCAAAAAGTTCAAGTTTTTACGTTAAAAGGTCTGAACTGTTGAATGTTATTCGTGCGTAGTACTCCTCACTACGTGCGTACCACATATTTGTTCGTGCGTAGTGTGTCTTAGTGTTCTAAAAATTTTCTCAATCGTTGAAGTTTACTCGTGCGTAGTGTTTAGAATTACGTGCGTATTGATTTTCAGTGCGTGCGTAGTAGGTCGTTGATACTCTAGAATCTTCGGTAGCCTGTGCGTCTGCGAGTGCGTAGTGGGTCATCAACACGTGCGTAGTGATTCTCACTTCGCACGTATTGAGTGTGTGTGTCAAATATTTTCTTAAAAAGCAATTTACTTGTTTCGTACGTAGTCAAGTCACTTCGTGCGTACAAGTCCCCATTCCGTACGTACCTAAGACTGTGTGATCTTTTGTCAGTCCGTACGTAGTACAGTTTACTACGTGCGTAGTGTGTTCACTTCTTGCGAACCAATATCACTTCGTGCGTAGTGTTTACGTTTGTTTTAAGCTTTAATCATAATGTCTGACATGAGTGCTATGGCTGCCAAACAAACCATAACTGCCCTAAGTAATTTAATAATGGACAATGAACAAGGCGGGATAAATAAAGTACCTAGACTGCTAACCATGGAAGATTACCCATTCTGGAAACCACGTTTTGAAATATTTATCGATGGGGTTGATCCACGGTTGCACCGGGCCATTTCTGCTGATTATGTCGTGCCTAAAGGTGAAGGGAATATCGAAGTTCCCTATGATCAGATGAGTGACGATCAGAGGAAGGCTTATGATGCTGAGAAAAAAGCCTACTCTTATTTGATCCAAGCCATTCCTAATGAGATCTTTCACCAGTTCCGACGGTATAGAACGTCACGTTCCTTGTGGAATGCACTTCAAAAGAGGAACAAGGGGAATGCATCTCTGAAAGAGCTCAAGGCCTCACAGTTGAGAAAGGAGTTTGACCATTTCACTTCATACGTGAATGAAAAGCTTCCAGATCTGATCAACAGATACAACCATCTTCTCAGTGAAATGGATAGTTTGGGGTGCAGATCTCAAAAAGACAACAAGTAGAGACTTTGTCCAAGGCATTACCCAAAAGCTGGAGGCCGTTCATTATGATTCTTAAAAATAGTGAAGGTTTTGAGGGCATGGATCTGAATGATTTTATTACTAAGCTAAAAGAGCATGAACAGGAGGAGCAAAATCTGGACAGATTGAGCAGCTATGTGCAAAATCCCTCATTATACTGTACTGGACCCATTGCTTCTCCAGTCACTTCATCAAATGCTCCATTGCAGACAGCCTTTACATCTAACGTTTGTTCATCAAGCAAGTCTGCTCCTGAAACTACAAGTGGACCACCATATTCTGCTCCTTCAAGCAAAACGTCTATGCCTGCCTTAAACACTGAGCATTTCAAGCATGGCAGCACTGAAGAAGTAAAGGAGCATATGGGGATGCTTAGTGCTTTGGTCACATCATATGATGATCTGCTAAAGGGTAAAATCGGAAATGCCTACCTGACTCAGGAAGATTATGACCAGATAGACAACGATGAAATAGAAAGACAGGACATTCTATGGTCCTATGCTAATCTGGTAAGGAGAGCAAAGGCCTTGGTCAAGAGAACTGGGATGCAGATTACAGCAACTAAGGATACAAAGCTGGGCTTCGACAAATCAGCTGTAACCTGCTACAACTGTGGCGAAAAGGGTCATTTTGCAAGAGAATGTGAAAAGCCAAAGAACTCAGGACCCAAGTATCCATTCAGGACATCTCCTAGAAAATCATCAACTTCCACTATCCCAAAGAAAGCTGAAACATCCCATGAGGGATCATCTAAGGCAATGGTGGTTGTTCAGAAAGATGAGGGGATAGACTGGTCAGTACATTTTCAAGATAATGATGCTTTCGAAGTTGCTGAGACCAACCTGGCCAGTGTTCAAGATCTGAATGATGATTCACAATCTGAAGCAGATAGTGTGCAGGAAGCTGATGATGAATTTGTTGCCAGTAAGGAAGACTCAGTGATGCCTACTGATGAGTACAAGGTCAAACCAGTTTCAGTGCCAGCTGCCGAACCAACGCCAGTGATTGTTCAAACTAAATCAGAAGATCTTAAGGCGTGCATGACTGGCAAACCTGCTGATTCAAAGGTAAGTAACAATTCTGGCATTCCTTGTGCTTCGTGCAATGACTATGTGCAAAATATTTTATCTTTGAAATCTCAAGTCAGTGATCTTACCTCTAAATTGCATGAAAATTCAATCATTAAAGGTAGGGAAAAGACACTAAAAGATAAAATTGAAAGCCAGAACAAACAGATTAGAGAACTAGAGGTAGCGTTGCTAAACAAACAGGATGCCATAGTTTTCTACATCAATCAGATAGATACACTAAAGCGAGACCTTGCTAGTTCTAAGGTAGATTATGAGACTCTCAATCAGAAACTAAAAAGTTATTCAACTTCATCTTATCTATTTGAGCACATAATCGACCGGAGACCTCAAGGTTCCGATTCAGAGAAAGACAAAAAGGCATACACTAAATGTCCACCACCAGTTTTGAACCAATTGGTGAAAACAGATGTCTTTTCTGAAGCTGACCAACTTCCTCCTAAGGTTGATCAATTTGTTACATCAACCTCAACATCTGAGTTAAAGTTAAAAGGGAAAGTTGGTGAGCCTCAGAAGAAAGAAGTCAAACAAGAAGAAAAGTCTGAATCTGGTATGAGAAAACTTCTAGGTAATTCTTCTGGACAAGGCACGTAAATGAAAAATGTGCAAGCAGCACTCCGAACCATAGAAAAGGAGGGTGCAAAGTCTCCTGCAACCCGTCCTTATGAAGAAGTTAAAATTTTGCCAAAACAATGTGGTTTAGGAGTAGAGTCAAAATGTCAAGTTGAGCAAAAAGTGCCACATAATCCTGCAAAACATCAATCAACCAGGATTTGTTATGTGTGCAGGAGACCTGGTCACCTCAGTTATGAGTGTGATCAGCAACAACAGAGCTGCAGGGGGAAAGTTGATTTTTCTGAAAATTTTCAGAAAAATAAAACGTTTAATCAAAATAATCAAAAATCAACTGCCCCTCATCAGCTCAAAAGGACTGTTGGGGAAACTTCTAGTAAACCCATAAGTCCCAAGGTCAGTCTGAAGGGGAAGGAACCGTTTCATAAAGTGATTAACACTTGTGTTTATCACAAGACTCCTCCCCGTCAGGATTTGAAATGGACCACTAAATCAGAATCCAAAACGTCCAATAGTCCAGATATCAATGTAGATTCCAAAGCTACTGGTATTTGGATTAACATGCCAATTGTTGGAGAAGATGGGAAACCCATGACCATTCGGGCTTGGGTTCCTAATGCTAAGTAACTTTTTACTCTTTGTGCAGGGTGCCCAGGTTTTTGTTCTTAGTGAATGAAAACGGGATGAAAACAAAGCGTGAGGTTATTTCTGATGATGCAACTGTGTGTTTTTATCCCATGTGACTGTGTGTCTAGTTTCTGTGTGGTTATATCTCGTTTGTCTTTGTGTTTATTTTCTGTGTGTCTTTGCGTTTCTATTTTCTTAGTTTTTAGTTTCTTTAGTATTTTAGGGGGAGATAGTTCAGAAAACATAGAAAATACAAAAAAATCAGAAAAACATAGAAAATACAAAAAAAATCAGAAAACATAGAAAATATAAAATAAAAAAAATCAGAAAAACATAGAAAATACAAAAAAATCAGAAAACATAAATAAAAAAAAATCAGAAAAACATAGAAAATACAAAAAAATATTAAAAAAAATCAGAAAAACAAAAATGAGAAGTTGATCCAACTCAAATGGAAAATGATGGTACACTGGCTTTCAATACAAAGTATGTCTAGTAAAATTAGGACTGAAGGCATGTACATATTCTTGAGAAAACTGTCTGAAAATTTGAGTCAAATCAGATAAGAAACAGATGACGTGTAAGGCATATGATGAGAGTCTAGGCTGATAAGTGGTTATGCATGTGGAAATCCATCAAAGATTCAAACTATCGAGACATTCCAAGTCTACAAGTCAATAACAGTTGAGACTAACTTAGTCTGGTGCACACACCTGTTACCATACCAAATGTGCTTAGATGACAATGAGCAAAATGTAAAAAGAGGGTGAAAATTTGACCCCAATCTGAGATGTCAAAAGAAATAGATACATAGATCTATTAGTGTTGAATTGTCAAAGAGCATAAAATGCAGTGACAAAAGCTCAACAAATAGATCTATTAGTTTTGAATTGTCAAATAGCATAAAATGCAGTGACAAAAGCTCAACAGAAATTATCAGAAGAGGTGAAAAATTGACCTCCATGTCAAAGAGCATAAAATGCGTTGACAAAATCACAAAGCACATAAGCATGGTGGTTGGGTACTCAAGTTGTGCATCCTACTGAGTAAGTCAAAACACTGTGAGATTTTAAAAGAGATAGTCTTAACCATGTACTCAGTTCTAGATAATCAGAAAATGTTGAAATCAAATCTGTCATTATCTGAGGAAAGTTAGATTGACAGACAGAAATTGAGAGAGTATGTTTGTGTCTAAGGTTCTGAAATGAATGATAACTAAGTATAGATGTGCTGGTACTGATTCCATCTTGGAACCTTCTCACAAAAGGATTTAATTTCAGTAATTTACTTTTTGCAAATCTTTAGTGTTTTCATTTCTGTCTCTTAGTTTTTAGGATTTAATTTGTTAACAGTCTGCATTTTCATTTTCTTTATAATCAGAAAAATACAAAAAGATTTTTGGTGTGTTATTATTATTTTTTTGTGTGTTTAGTTTTTATATAGTTTCTTGTGTTTTCGTGTGCTTAAAAGTTTATGACTTGCATTGAAGTTTCTAACCGCTGTGTGCTAAGTACAGGATCATCAAGAAATATTCTAACTTTATGTCAGAAATTCAATTCGCACGAAGTAAGAACACCTCGCACGAACTGTGTGATACATCGTGCGTTGTGTATGCATACTCCACGGTCAAGGATCAAGAGGCGAAGTGAATCCCATTTCGCACGATGTGAAGCTCATCACATGCGAAATGAATAGTCACTTCGGATGTACACTTCAGGTAACAACACGCGAAGTGAAAGCACTTCGCACGGAGTGAAATAGGGTATATAAGTTGGTTCCGTGCGTATTCTTCATTACGCGCTCATACTTTCTATAGTACACCATTCTCTCTCGATTTTGATTCTGACTTTTGTGTTGAAAGAGTTATTCGTTTCATCTGTGTGATTCGCCATCAATTTGGTATGCTTTTTGCTTCAATCCAACGGTTGGATCTAAAGTTATGGTCTTGAAGTTACTGACTGTTTATTGCTGAGTGCGGTACTAACAGTATCAAGGTTCACAGATGAGGAACTCATCACATGCGAATTGGAGCCACTACGCACGAGCTACAACTCAACACGTTCGTAGTGCAGGTAAGGACATAACGAAAGGTATTCTTATATTTGTTTGCTTTGTGCATTTTGCTTTGTGCATTTTGCTTTGTGCATTTTGCTTTGTGCATTTTGCTTTGTGCATTTTGTTGTGTGCATTTTGCTTTGTGCATTTTGCTTTGTGCCTTTTGCTTTGTGTATTTTGCTTAGTGCAATTTTTGTTGATAAAACTAGGTCTTAGGGGGAGTTTGTTGGTGCATAATTGTAAATCCCTAGTTCTTATCAATCCAATACATACATGTTTACTTGAAATGTTAATTCAAATGTGTTTTGATTAATGGTATGCATGTTTATACATTCTAAGTGGTTACTTATGTTTGTCTTAAGCTTACAAGTACTTAGTCATGTGTTGATTTGTGTTTGGAAGTTTAAATATGTGTGAATGTCATCACGTGCGTGATGAGTCCACTACGTGCGTAGTGGAGCTCACTACGTGCGTGGTGAGGTGGTCGATTAAAGTTAAATTAATTATTATTATAACAACTGGTACGTGCGTACTGGACTCGATACGTGCGAAGTGCGATACATTACGTGCGTAGTGAAATTAATTACACTATAAATACTCATTAACCGCGTATTAGCGCGGGGGATCGGTAATCGAGCAATCAACGAGAAATCGCAGAGTTTGACCGGTAATCGTACGTAATCGACCATAAGCCTTAGTGAGCCTTCGTAATCGTACGTTTAACCTCAGTAATCGCGAACTTAGTGTTAATCTCGAATCCAAGGGCAGCCTTAAGCATTCTGTGTGAGTTCTTAGAGTTGTTCTTCGTCTTACTCTGTGTGTTCTTCGTGTTAACTGTGTGCCAAACACCTAAGCAGATCTTAGAATCCTTAGGAGGTTTGGGAAATAGATATTCCGCACTATTTCTCATCCTAGATCAGTCCTAGCATTAGGGTGTTTTAGTTTAGAACCTCCACGGTCCTACACTCAGAAAAGGCATCTTCAGGGCCAAAATCAACTTCAGGTTCTACGGGAGTTGTAGTGTCTGCATCCATCATGAATAAAGTTTCTAACTCATGAACAGAATTAGAATCTTCCTCTTCATGAGATGAATTTTCAACAATGGGAATTTGGGAAAGACAAACTTTTGGAGAGTCTTTTAAGGCTAGAGATTCCAAGAACGAGGAAATTGGGTTGACCTTTTCGATGGGGAAGATATCTTTAGGTTTTGAGGATGCAACCATTGAGGAATCATCATGGTATGTTTTGCTTGTCGAGGGTTGTGGTGTCTTTCTTGAAGACCTTTTAGAGTCATGAAGAGCTTTGACTCTTAGTTCTTCTTGTTTTGCTGACCATAATGAAAGTGATGGGGAGGATATTGGTGCGGATGGCAATGGTTGGGGATCAAAGGAAGTCTTGACAAAAGGTGTGGAGGGTAATCTCCATGGATCATCAACTAAGGTAGACACCCTTTGTTGTTTATGCTGTCTTTCAAGATCTACAAGTTGTGCTTTGAGATTTTTCATTTCTTTCTCTTTTTCGATAAGTTCTTCAGAAGCTTGTGAGAAAGAGAGTGAACGTACCATTTGCAGAAGTTCATGGTGTAAACCTTGTATTCTTTGTTGGATTTCAACAATTATGTTTTCAAGGTTTAATACTCTACCAGTAAGAGCCTCTTTGTCTTTTGTGAACAGATTTTGTTGGGAGCATGATACCAATTGTTATGGCAGATTTATAGAAAACCTGAAAAACCAAGGAAATATCAAAGTTTGTTAAAAACAAAATATGCTCTGATACCAATTGTTATGGCAGATTTATAGAAAACCTGTAAAACTAAGGAAAGATCCAAGTTTGTTAAACACAAAATATGTATATAAAATATGAAATAGACATAACAAGGAAAACTTTAGTTGCAAGAATGAAAGTTGAGAGGTGGACACTGATAGATTTTAAGTGGTAAACCTAACATTGTCACGGTTGACGTCACGGTTGATAGAGTAAAATGATACTATAATATTCTACAAGGGAAAACTAAAAACATAACTGTTGGGAAATTAGCTAATGCAGTAAGATTGTTTGACATGCAAAGTTGAAAAACTGTTAGAAGAATTTTGACAAACAGTTCAAAAACTGTTAGAGTTATCTTTGGGAAAACAGTTGTGAACTGTTAGATGAAAATTGTGAAGACAGTTGTAACCAACAGTTACTGTGAACTTCAAAGCTGTTATATAGAGTTCAGAACTGTTAGTACAAGCTACTACAACTGTTTGAAGACCTTGAAGCCGAAGACTGTTAGAAGAACCAAGAACTGTTGTATTCATTAAACAGTTTCGGTTGAGCTAAATATGGAAAAACCCTATCTTTGAAGATATCTCGAAATACTTTGAAGATCATCAAGATTATCTCAGAAGATAGAAGATTACCTAACTGTCAGCAAATCAAGGAAGATCAAGGAGTATAAATGCTAGATTAGAATTTATAATTTGTACGTACTCATTGATTAAGTTTTCGCATTCATTCTTCAAGTTGTAATTTGCTTTCTGAATAGTGCTAAGCCTCTAAGTTTCTCGTTGAAACCTAAGAACAATCTGTGTTCTTCGTCTAACATAATAAGTTAGATTGGGGGTGAAGTTTGCTATTGTAATCATTCTGGTTGATTAATAAAATTACTGTTTGATTGAATCTCTTTGTGTTCAAAACCTTCTTTAATCAATTAAGTGTGATTCCGCAACTTCTTAGTTGATTGTGATCATAGTTAAAGATTAACTTTTATTCAACTTTGATTTGTTATTCAAAAGTTAGTTCTTGTTATTTGATATAATCTATATCCGATCCTGACAAGTGGTATTAGAGCCTTATCATTAAGGTTCCTTTGATCACCAGTTGAAGGTTTTTGCATCACTTTGCTTTGTTTTTCAAAACAGTTTTTCAATCACTTTGCTTCAATGGATTCTGGTGGATCTTCTGATAACAATGGCTCTGGGTCAAACATTCGTGTTCCCATGCTCAAACCAACTGATTTTGTGATGTGGAAACTGAGGATCAAGCAGCATGTCCAATTAATGGACTATGCTGTTTGGCAAATCATTGAAACTGTTCCCACTAACCCCATTGATCTGGATGAGAATGGAAAACCAAAGAAGAAGCCACCACCAAAGACAGATGCTGAAAAGAAGGAGAGAATGATTGAGATGAAAGCTCTCAGCATCCTCCAGATTGCAATTCCCAATGAGTATCAACATCAATTCAAGAAATTTGATGATGCTCATGAACTTTGGAATGCTCTGGAGAAGAGGTTTGCTGGGAATGCTAGTTCTAAGAGAAACCAAAGAGATCTCCTTAAACAAGTCTATGAGAACTTCACCAGTGGAAAGAATGAGAGTATCACCCAAATCTTTGATAGGTTTTACAAGCTGGTAAGTCAACTAGAGAGTGCTAAGGTTAGGCTTGATCAAGATGAGATAAATAGAAAGTTTCTTAGATCTCTAGGTGATGAGTGGACTGTGTTTGCTGCATATGGAGAACCAAGGATTCTCTTGAAGACATAGAGTTAGATGATCTTTACAATAGCTTGAAAGTCTTTGAGGGAGAGATAGAGGGAAAGAGAAAGATAGTTGTCCCTAGCCACAATGCTGCTCTCTTATCATCCTCAGGTATGGATTCAAACCATTCATTAACTAACTCTATTGATGGTTGTGCATGTTCTAGTTCTTCTGTTGGACTAGATGTAAACACTCTAGATGATGTGCTTGAAGCCTTTCTTGCAAGCCATGCACATTCAACCCTCACTAATGAGGATCTTGAACAAGTGCATCCTGATGATCTTGAGGAGATGGATCTCAAATGGCAGATGGCCATGCTAACTGTAAGAGCCAAAAGATTCATCGAAAGGACTGGAAGACAGAACATGAACTTCAGGACTGATGGCAAAGCTGGGTTTGACAAATCAAAGGTGAGATGCTTCAAATGTCAACAACTTGGCCACTTTGCAAGAGAATGCAGATCTGGAGGACAAGTCTAGAATCAAAGTCAGAGGCAAACTCAGAATCAAACCTCCTCAGCATTGGTCTCACAAGAAGGATATGGATTTGACTGGAGTGATCAAGCAGAGGAGGCTATCACAAACAAAGCTTTGATGGCATTGACTGACTCCTCCATCAAAGTAGATTCACCAGAATCTGAGGACATACAGGTATCTTCCAAACTATGTCCTGGTGAATGTAGAGCTATTGTTAAGAGGTTTAGAAAGCACAATAAGAAAGTATGTGCTGCTCTAAGTAGAATGGAGGAGAGAAGGTATGAGTATACTGCTGTGATAGAAGATCTTGAAAAGAAAATTAAAGACTATCAGGCTAATGAACTGCAAATGGACTATGATAGAAAATATCATAAGTGGGAGAAAGAGCAGTTTCAAGATGAGATTGATAGTCTGAAAAAGAAATTGGCTGAAAAAGAAAGCAAGGTGGATGAACTCACAAAGAAATTGGAGGGTGTGGACATTGATCTTGGAATGTTCAAGGCTGCAAACCTTAAGCTTGAGACTCTGCTACAATCTCAAGTGAGAGACAAGGTGAAAACTGGACTTGGATATAAGGAAACCCCACCTCCATACAATCACACATACATAACACCCTTGTCTGAGGCAGCTGATAGATATGTCAATGAACCTTTGGAAGATGAATTAAAATCAGCTGATACAAAGTTTGAAAAAGAGGGAATTGTGGAGGAAGTAAGTGATGACGAGGGAGTTGTGAAGAAATATGAGGTGATTCCATATGAAAATCACATCTGTTGTGAACCCATACCCACTAAACCATCTTTCAAGCCTGTGGTGTTTGTAAAAGCATCCACAGAACCCCTCACCACTGAGCCAACACCTTCAAAAGCTATCCAATCCATAAAAAGTTCCACAACTGTTGCCAATAGTCCCCATCTTTATACTAACAGTTCTAACAAGAACCCAAACAGTTCTAAGCCAAAAATCCCAACTGTTAGTACAAAAGCCAAAGGAAAGAAGAAAGTTGGTGAGGTTGTGTATGCAAAGAAGAAGATGGAAGCTCCAAAATCTCAGGCTAAACCCAAGTCTAAGAAAAGGCATACTGAAATGCCTGCATGCACATGCCAAAAGCATGGTGTCCAAAAGTTTCCTCAATCTGCAGCTGTTAGAGGAAATCAAAGAAATATGAACCAATTCTGGTCACAAAGAACTGGTTTACCTATTGTGAAAACGAAAAAGTGCTACATTTGTGGGAGATCTAATCATTTAGTTCAAGATTGTTACTATAACCCACAGACCAATGGCACTCAAAACAAAAGCCCAAAAGACAAAATAACAGTACTAAAACTGTTAAGTCAAAGCAAAATAGCAGTTCTAAAACTTTTAAGCCAAAACAGGCTAACTGTTCTAAAACTGTTACATCCAAACCAACTAACAGTTATAAAACTGTTTTAACAAAACCAAAAACTGTTGGTTTGGCTTGGATGAAAATACAAAAACAAACTGATTCTGGAGAGGGTAAAACTGTTCTTCAAACTGAAAATCAAAAGGAATCACAAGTTGATTCATCTGTTTTACCAACTCCACCAGCTGTTTGTTCAAAAGTATCCACTGTCAATCACAACAGTTGGAAACCACACGTGCTTACAAAGTATTCTTCACACAAATTAGAGAAATCTAATTTGGATGAGATAAAAAAAGGCCAAACTCTGTTTAAGTACTATGACTTAAATGGGGTACCCAAGACCTGCATGGCCTGGGTACTTCCTGCTACTAACTGATTTTATTTGTGCAGAGCATTCATAGGGCCAATCATGGATCTATCTGGCATGTGGATAGTGGATGCTCAAGGCACATGACTGGAAATCAACACTGTTTGAAGGATTTCAGAAGCATCAATAGTGGATTTGTAGCATTTGGAGGAAATGCTAAGGGAGGAAAAATCACAGGTAAAGGAGCTGTTGAGGCAGGTACACTTACATTTAATGATGTTTTCTTTGTTGAACAGCTTCAGTACAAGGGAAAACTAAAAAACATCAAAGAGATGGAGGAGTCTTAGAACTTGAGAAAACTCAAAAACTAAGATTGTAAAGAAGAAAGAAGCTAGAGAGAAATGTATAGAAAGAAGATTTTATTTCTTTCAAGGGATGCTTTACAAATGAGAGGATGTCTTCCTTTTATAGGCAAGGAGAAGGCATGATTACATCATTGCTGACATAAGACACAATAATACTAGTAACATAATTGCTAAATGAGGTAAGCACTTACATCACAAACAAGTGCTTACATAATTATGACATCATAAATTAAACACATTTATTCAATAATGAAAATACTAGTAAATAAAATTACTTATTTCCAACGAGAATCTTCATGAGACGGGTCATCTTCATATAGATCAAAATCTGGATCTTCGTCATCTGCAAGATATTCTTCATTGTTGGACTCCGCTTCATCATAGGAGTCGTCCATGCCAGAAATATGATATGTCGCGTACTGTATTATGGCTTCTCTCCACTGTTGGATGATTGGGTTATCTGGATCAAACTCCCATACATTTTGATTTTTCAGAATTTGGACAGGGATTTTATCCGGATCTACTGTGTTAGCTCTTGCCATGTTCCTTCGATCAATTGAAACCTCATTTGGGGTATAGGAACTATGAACATATCCAGCAGGATTTTTGTCACGCCATTCATAAGTGAATGTCATTGGGAAGTGGGAGACTACTGATTTTGGCTGGCCAATGGCTGAATGAGGGATGAATGAGGTGGGTCTTTTGAACATAAAGACAACATAGTTTTTTGGATGTTTAACCAATAGCTTGTGTAACCACTAGTGGTCTGGGCGAAACCATTTTAAAAGCTTGAACAGATTGTAAGACTCGTTTGGGAAATCAAGACACGGAGGACCATACTGACACTGGATCACATAAGCTTGCAATTTGGCTGCATCGAAGGATATTGCTACGGTGTAGAGTTCAAAAAGATACCAAAAGAAACACAGAGCTTCTTTAGGGAAGCTATACAGGCGATCAATATGGAAAATATTTAGAAATGGGTAGTCCGGATGGAACTTAAGACCTTTCATAAAAAATCCATATTTTCTCAAGAGGATGGTAAGAAAAACCTTGTAACTTATTTAGGATATTTTTTCCAAAGTTAACTCAGCAATAACCTCAACAACTTCTTCGGGTAATATAGGTGCAAGGGGAGGTACTTCTGGAGTATCGTGGACATTTTGGGAGGATGAACCAACTTTATCTACAGAGGACACCATTAGGAGGATATGGTGTGACTGAGTAGTTTCATGAACTTTGCATTTATAGCTCCTGGGTCTGGACAAGAAATCTGCGAGAACATTATATTTTCCTTTAATATGCTTAACAGTAAACTTCCATTGGGAAAACCAATTTGCCCATCTTAAAAGTTGTGCCTCGGGAAGCATTTTTTGTTTAAATTGTAGCATACGTGGGAATGATTACATTTCCATCTCTATTTGGAATTCATGATCGATTAGATGGAACTGAAAATTTTCAATTCCTCTTTTGACCGCCAAGATTTCTTTGAACGTGGAGTGGTAATGTTGCTCAGAGGGTTTAAACGTGCCACTTTTGTAACCACATATTGTTCTGATATTATCTTCGTCCTGTGCTAACAATACTGCGGCCTAGTACTCATCACTTGCATCAGTCTATAAGATTCTTTTGTCGGATGGTGAGGGAATCTTTAAAGGGGGCATCACATCAGCTAGATTTTTAATATCTTTGACAACTTGGGTCTGCCTATCCGTCCATGGTGGGGAATCTTTTTTCAGCATAGGGAATAGATGGACTGTGTGATTTGACAGTTTTGGCAAGAAATCTGCCATATAATTGACCAACCCAAGAAACTGTTGTACTTCTTTTTGTGATGTCAGCTTGTCTGGAAACTTGTGCAACTCTTGGGCAATGTGGGGCTGTGGTTGGTACTTTCCTTCTGAAATTCTCATGCCAAGAAAATCAATAGAGGACACTCCAATCTCCATTTTCTTTTCTGATAACATGATACCATATTTTTTGACAATATCATGGAACTTAGAAAGAAACTCTAAATGTGATTGAATGTCTGGCAAGAATAACAGTATATCATAGATATCAGAATGGGTTTCGAACGAGTTGTCTGAGTCTGATTCATAATCATCCTCAGATGATTCAGAATAGGCGATTGAACATAATGCTCTGTCATCTCATTCATCATCAAGCGAATAAAGAGACTCGAGATCAGAGATATCAACAGGTTCAACTTGGTTAAGCGCCTGGATCAGCGCTTGAGACTTTCTCTTCTCTCTGCAATCCTTTGCGAAATGTCCCTTTTTATTACAGATGTAACACCTGTCTGAGTTCCTTCCTCGTTGCGGCTTCTTTTTTATGAACTTCCACTTTTTCTTATTGGGTGGTGTGAATTTATTCTTCTTGTTTCTGGTGGATAGATCATTGAAAGTGTTGCGGAACTTTTTGAAATGAGACTTCTTTGAAGTAGAACAATCACAATTTGACTTGTCTTTGCACTTAATCTTCAAATGTTTCTCATCACATGCTAGGCCAAGTTGTTTACCAGTTTTTTCAAACTCCATAAGGAATTTTTTCTGGTTACAAAATTTAGTAAGTGCACCAAGTATCAACTGGTACAATTCACCAAGTGAAGCTTTAGCGACTGTCTGGTTCTTTGTTTCTAGGGCTCTGTATGTCTCATTAGCAAGTGACTCAGGAAAAGAGTTTAGAAAAACTTGCTTGAGATTAACATCATCAATGCCTTGTAGGCAATAGAACCTCTTTGACATGCGATCATAGTGCTTTTCAATATCTTTTTTCTGAAAGGAGCAGCACTTCATTTTTAAAAATTCTTCACGGGCCTGGGCTGTATATTAAGTACGATTACCAATGAATTCAGAATAGATCCTGTGAATAAATTCTTCTGAAGACTGACTTTGTAGGATCTGTAATTGTCTATACTCTCCAAGAGATAAATACCAATCTCTTAATCTCCCTTGAGCTCTTGTAATGAACCTTTTAATGACCATATCAATGTTATAGTATTGAAGCTCTGCCGAACACCATGTCAACATTTCAACACTTCTGTCTCGCAATTGTGACGGTGGAACATCATTAAAGGTGAATTTGTGTTTAGAATCTGACTTGGGATTTTTGCTTCTTCTTGGAGGAGTTGTCTCAGAAAAGGCATCTTCAGGGCCAAAATCAACTTCAGGTTCTACGGGAGTTGTAGTGTCTGCATCCATCATGAATAAAGTTTCTAACTCATGAACAGAATTAGAATCTTCCTCTTCATGAGATGAATTTTCAACAATGGGAATTTGGTAAATACAAACTTTTGGAGAGTCTTTTAAGGCTAGAGATTCCAAGAACGAGGAAATTGGGTTGACCTTTTCGATGGGGAGGATATCTTTAGCTTTTGAGGATGCAACCATTGAGGAATCATCATGGTATGTTTTGCTTGTCGAGGGTTGTGGTGTCTTTCTTGAAGACCTTTTAGAGTCACGAAGAGCTTTGACTCTTAGTTCTTCTTGTTTTGCTGACCATAATGAAAGTGACGGGGAGGATATTGGTGCGGGTGGCAATGGTTGGGGATCAAAGGAAGTCTTGACAAAAGGTGTGGAGGGTAATCTCTATGGATCATCAACTAAGGTAGACACCCTTTGTTGTTTATGCTGTCTTTCAAGATCTACAAGCTGTGCTTTGAGATTTTTCATTTCTTTCTCTTTTTCAATAGGTTCTTCAGAAGCTTGTGAGAAAGAGAGTGAACGTGCCATTTGCAGAAGTTCATGGTGTAAACCTTGTATTCTATGTTGGATTTCAACAATTATGTTTTTAAGGTTTAATACTCTACCGGTAAGAGCCTCTTGTGCTTTTGTGAACAGCTTTTGTTGGGACAAGATATTTTTGAGAGCGTTATTTTGTGCGACAGCGTTTTCACTTTGCCAATTTAAAGTGGCTTCTGCAGGAGATATAGAGTTTGGGACTCCTGTTGAACTGAGGGTGGTTGGATTTTTGATTTTCCAATCATGTTTGGTTCTCTGGTGGGTGTTTTCGAATGGGTTTAAGTACGGAAATTCTGTTTGGTATTCTGAAGAAGATGAAGATGAAACCATTGGGGTTATGCCACAGCATTCTGGGGGGTGTTTAGGTAAAGGCTTGGTTTCTAGGAGTCTACATGGATTAGTAGTGGATATGGGTTGAGATGGAGAATCTCCATAGAAAACATAGTAGTCGTACTTTCCTGAATGTTCTCCAAGAATTCCTACGGTAGGATCTCCTTCTTCATATCTCTCCTTTAAATTCTTCTTAGAACCTTTCTTATTTTTTGGCCAATCATCATACTTTACTCTGTAAGCTTCTTCCAGGCAATCATGACAATTGCATACATCATGTCAGATATGTTTGAAATCTTGTATAGGATTGGAAGACAGAGTATTTAATGGTTCAACCAGATGAACTGTTGGGAAGACATTTGGCTTGTTTTGAGAAGGAAATTTAACTTCTACAAGACCATCTGGGTGTCTTATAAAGTCAGGTGCGAAAATTGATTGGACTGGGGTTTGATGATGGATATGTTCATAATTGGTTATCCATTTTTCTGGAAGCAATTTGAGTAGATCTGCACGGGATAATTGCTTAGGAACAAAAGTGCATGTTGGAGTTGCACTTGAATCCACATCTATCAAAAGGGCATCACCGGAGTAATCTTGTCTTGGAACATAAATATCCAACGAATGATTTTGGACTCTGTACGCCATTTGATAGTGAAACGTGGCTTGAAAGGTATTGACTTGAGGAGTACCACCAATTTGTATTTGTGCTTTGAGGGCTGTGAATAATGATGGATCATTGAGAGGCATGTTGAAATTTGGGTAGAAGGTAACAAAGATGGTTCCAGCATTTAAGGTGGTTTGGATTGTTCCAATACAGGCATGCTGGTATTCCACAAAACGGGTATCCACTAGGGCTATCCGAGAGAAGGCAGGAAGGCCTTTTCTTCCATGGAAAGTGAGGGCCAGTCTTATAGCTCAAAAATGAATATGAGTATATCCTTGAGCTTGGCAGTGTCGTGGAAGATCTGATGGAAGAGTTAGGGATACTAGGTGTTCCGAAGTAGTGGCTGGAAGCTAATAGGAATTAAACTTTGAACTTTGAACAAACTCTTTGACTTGCTGGCTAGGTGTAGTACCCATTGGTTTTCTGACTTTTGTTTTAAAAGAAACGTTTGGTTTAGAAAAGACACTATACGGATTAACCATAGGCATATTAGTAATAGGAATTTTAGACTCATCTGAAACATAAGATATTTCATACAAATGATCTATTTTTGATGCGGACGATTGACGAAAACTGCTTGACGGAGAAAAGGTGTGATCTGAACTCATGACTGTTTATATTAGACTTTACCAAAACAGGAAATCTACGAGACCTTACCCTTTGAGATTAACGGCGGCTTCTCTTCACGTCGACTTACGACTCAAGTAATAGGCCCAGCGGAATTTTATATTTTAGTAACAGTAATTAAAGCAGTTGTAAGTTCTGATCTATGACTTGGTTTTCTCTTGTGAAAGATCCGTGCTTAGACGGCAAACACAGAGGATAATCACCAAATATAGAAACAGGAAACGAGCCTTAAGGCTTTGATACCAATTGTTATGGCAGAAAAGGGGGCATAACAATGGTTTAAAAAATCAAGCTGTAAAACCTTAGTTTTCGATTGGTGACTCAATGGGCTTTAAGGGAGCAAAATACAGAGCATTCTCGGCGGTGATCTTCACTTTTTTTTGGATTTTATGGGGCTATAGGAACGGTATAGTATTTAGGGACAGGGCTGTGGAATCACCATCAAATGCCTTTGGAGACACATTCAAAGGTTTTCTTACTTTTGGTTGAAACATAAGATGTTTAAAGATAAGATTGACTTTTCTTGGGCTAATTGGTGTTTAATGCCCTTATCGTGTATTACTTTTTTTTGGAACAACAAAAGGCTGCAAGAAGCATGCTTCGGCATTGCCATCACATGCACTCACAACCCAGAAATAAATATATAAGAAAGCAGCTAGCCAGAAACTAGCAAAAAGTACAAACAACAGGGAAACAGACTAAGCAAAGTGGAAAGAAACACACTGCCAAAATACAGATTCAGCCAACAAAATACTTAATGTACTTATTCTCTAGCGTCTTGCTGGAATCTATTAATATATATTGGGTATCTAGGTTGGGGTGATAGTTATGCCGAAGCTCCAGCTATAGTGTTTCCGTTTTTACCGAGAAAAAAAAACAGAACAGCTGTAAATTTACATCAAAAAGCAGATTTAATACAAACAGATCGAGAACCGAGGACTGCAGCATTAATTACACATAGAGACCTGCAATTTTTTTATGTGTTGTCTTCTAGTTGTCTATTCACATTAATATATAGCTGTCATCAAGGGTACTTTTGCTTCTGTTTGAGAAACATGCTGATTTGAATTAATCATTCATTGAGAACCGTGAGCCTTGTGTCTTTAATCGGAATTTTTTTTTTAATCGGAATTTGTTAAAAAATAAAATAAATTCCGCATCGAGTAAGGCGCGTGAGGGAGCAGCACATCAACTCCTACTGTCATTTTTAACATCGAGAACCGAGCTCAGTTTTAAAATCTCAAATCTGATTTTTTTTAAAGACGCGTGAAGTGAAGACCCGTGAATTGAAGCCTTGATTTTTTTTTAAAGTGAGCTGTCACCATCAAATTAGCTTTAATTCAAATCTTTGTGACTCAATTTCGTGACAACTTAATCAATTCAATTCAATGCCTGACAACTTCATTACGTGAATCGAGTATCAACTCATTTTTTTTAATTGACATTTCATTTTTTGTTGATAATAATTCAAGGCTTCATCCAAATTAATTCCAATCGTATTAATTCATTTATGGTGAGGCTAAATCTTTTTTGTCTTTGATCAAAATATTTGGTTCGCGTTTATTGCTAAATTATTTTTACTAACAATTATCATTGTTGTGTTTAATTAACTTGAATTAAATTGATTTTAAAATCATTTTAGTTGACTAAATTTTTGATCAAATCAAATGATTCCTGAACGATCATTATTTTTTCAGGTATCAAGATGAATCTTACAAGGATAAAAATTCAAGAAGATTTATCAGATTGGAGTTTTAGGCACTGGAACACGACAGAAGGTGAAGAAATGTTACGAATAAAGTTGAATGAGATGTTACTTTTATATGACGATTTGGTAGAGGAAAATGATGAACTTAGATCAAAATCATCTGAGAGTGCTAGCAAACTTCGATCATCTAAAGCTGAAAATGGCAATCTTTTGACTCAATTGTCTGAACTGACTGAAAAATTGCAAAAGCTTGATATTAACTGTCAGCTTAACAAAGTTCTGACAAAAGAAAATGAAAAGCTCAAAGAGCAAGTTTCTAAAATGTCTGAGAAACTTCAACTTCTCTATCAAAAATGTTAAGATTTCAAAGTTAAAATTGGGAAGAAAGAAGCAGATCTTGAAACAGAGAAGAAAAGAGCAAATGATTTGCACAAAGACAATGCTAAGCTTCAAGAGCATGTGTCTGACATCTCTATAAGACTTCAAGATTCAGAGAAAATGTTAAAGAATGACAGTAAGATGATGAATGATTATTGCACAGAAAAGGCTGTATTGCTAAACAAAATCACAAATCTTGAGCAACAGCTACTTGTTGAAAAAGCTGAGTTGTATGACAAGATCGAGAGACTTGAACAACAGCTGCATGTGTCAATTCAATCATATGTTCCTCGTTCAATCTTGGAGAGGAAAATATCTGAACTACAAATAATACTTGACACTAAAAGAGTGCAGTTTGAGAAAGAGAAGAAAGAGTTAATGGCTAAAATTCTGAATGCTGAACTTAGCATTGCAAAACTTGCTGAATCAATCAAAACTTCCGCTGATAATATAAATTTTGATTCAGTTTCACATTGTAATAGCCAATCTGATTCTTATTTCTCTGTTGCAGGTACTGAGCATTCAGATAATGATTTCACCAACGCATCCACTGCTGCGAAGCATCCTAAGATTACTGTATCTGTCGGATCTTCCTATCAAGTGAAATCACCTTCAGCCGCAACGACTCACTCTCCTAAACAAAGTACTAAATTCAAACAAGCTGCTTTTAATTCTAAACAGAATACTTGTTCTACGAATAATTCGAATTCTGCTTGTTCTGTAATTACAGATGATACTTTGTCAACGTCCAAACTAGCATAGATTTTAAAGAAAAATCTAAATGATGCACCAAGTACATCCACTTCAAAGCCGATGAAATCATCCTGGATTGAAAAGAAGAAACCATCTGAATCTGCACCAAGTACATCCGGATTCAAAATACCGAAGGTTATAAATGATGATTTCTCGTCAAATACAACTACGAGGTTATGAATTCGACTTTTGTTGTTGAATTCAGATCAAACACTTTGTGGGGAAATATTCTGGAAATGTAAAGTTTGGGAATGACCAAGTTGCACCCATCCTCGGGCATGGGGTTTTAGAGACGGGAAATGTTCGTATTGAAAAGGTGTCATATGTAGAAGGGCTAGGACACAACTTATTCTCAATTGGTCAGTTCTGTGATAAGGGCATGGAGGTCCTGTTCAAGAAGAAATCCTGCTCTTTGAGAACTGAGGAAGGGACATAAATTATGGGTGGAAACAGAAAGTCGAATCTTTATACTATCGACTTGTCTGGAAAAGCATCAAGTTCGTCTGTTTGCCTGCTTTCAAAAGATGCTTCAGATTTGAACTGGTCATGGCATAGGAAGCTGTCCCATCTCAATTTCAAAAACATCAACAAGCTGGTAAACGGGAATCTGGTCCGAAGTATCCCTAAATTGAAGTTCGAAAAAGAACACCTGTGTAAGGATTGAAGCGTTTTTGTAGGGTATAAAAACATATTATAACATGCACAGCGGAATAAAACCCCCTCCAGTGATCTCATCTAACTCGTACAGAAAACTTAGAAGATGAAGAGGATTAAAAAGTTAACCTTGATGAAAACCAAATTTTTTTCTTTAAGCCTCTAGACAGCTGCAGGTTATCCACCGCTACTGCACCACCTTGAACTGGCTGCTATACCGCCTAAGGATTAAACCTCGGATCAAACCGTGACCCGTGTGTGTGTGTATAGTCGCCGCCGAAAACCGCCGCCTGCGGTTCGGTTTTGCTTGCGTTGCTGCCGGCCACCGGCTGTGGTGGTTCGGCTTTGTCCTTGCGCCGCCGAGAGAGAGAAGAGAGGTGAGGGATTAGGGTAATTCTTTTTCTTGTATGATTATCTCATGTGATTAATGAGGCTAAAATAAGGTTTATATAATAATCCTTATTAGGCCAAGTCCGTTTAATTAAAGCTCAGCTTTAATTAAACTATTAATCAATTACAGAAAATACCCTCGACATTTCTAATTAATTAATAACTATTAATTAATTGGTCCCGTTAATATTTAAACTAAATATTAACTTCTCCTCTTTAAATAATAAATAACTTTTATTATTTTTCTCTTTTTCAAAAATTAATTAAACTATTAATTATTGTGATACACAAACAGGTAAAATCCAAAAGGTTCTAAATGGGTGTGTAGCAGTGTGATCCTTTATTGTCACATAGTATTGGATACGATGATACATGTTATCTATCTCTGCACATAATCTAACAAGGATTGTGAATTGGGGAAATTAAAACGAGTACCTCATAAAGTTGTTCAAGTTACAACAACATCCGCTCCTCTTCAACTGATACACATGGACCTCTGTGGACCTATGAAGGTTCAGTCCAGAAATGCGAAAAGATACATACTGGTGATGGTGGATGACTATTCTCGCTATACATGGGTTCGGTTCGTAAGTCACAAGTCTGAAGTGCCACAACAGATCATTCTATTTCTGACTAAGCACAAGACACAGCAAGGACAACCTGTGAAAGCGATACGCACTGACAATGGCACAGAATTCAAGAATAGGTCTCTGGATCCTTATCTTGATTCTGAAGGCATAACGCATCAGTTTTCAGCAGTCTACACTCCGGAACAAAATGGAGTTGTTGAGAGAAAGAATAGAACACTTGTTGAAGCTGCGAGAACGATGTTACAATATTCCAAGTTGCCTCCATCATACTGGGCTGAGGCTGTCAATACTGCATGTTACACCCAAAAGAGATCCCTAATTCACCGTCGTTTCAATAAAACTCCTTACGAGATGTGTAACGGAGTAGTGCCTAATATCAAATACTTCCATGTATTTGGTAATAGGTGCTTCGTTCTGAATGAATCAGACAAACCGTCTAAGTTTGATCCAAAAGCTGACGAGGGAATCTTTTTAGGGTATTCAACTGACAAAAAGGCTTTTCGAATATTGAATCGGAGAACAAACAATATTGTTGAAAGCATGAATGTAACGTTCGATGATTTATTCAATTTAAACTCTTTGACAGCTAAACCTTCAAATTCTAAAAATCCTAATCAAGCTAGTCAATCTGATCATCAACACATTCAGAATGAAGATATTAATTTGGATTTCATGTTTGAATTTTTCACAGCTAATGATACTTCTGTAAATGTAACCAGGGCTGACCCAGCACCTCAACATGAAGAATCAGTTACAATCACCCCACCTTCTGTTGCACGGGACCATGATCTGGAGAGTTCCGAGTTCGAAGCTACTAATAGTCCTTTTCTAGAACAACGAACAACTTCTCCTGCTGCAACAGATGAAAATGTAAATCCGTTTGCTAAAACAGAAATGGTAAATCCGTTTGCAACGAAAGTTTCCCTAATTGATGACTTCATATAGGTCCGATCCCCCGAACCTGTCTGGCTGAGAAGTCATCCTGAAACTCAAGTAATAGGCAGTTTGAACGCCGGTGTTCGAAATCTCTCCGCAACCGCAAACGAATGTCTGAATCTTAATTTTCTAAGTATGATAGAGCCAACACGCGTATCTGAAGCTTTAGAAGATCCGGACTAGATTCTTGCTATGCAAGACAAGTTGAATCAGTTCGAACGGCAAGGCTGAATGGATCTTCAAGAACAAGAAAGACTCTGATGGAGTAGTTGTGCTAAACAAGGCAAGGCTGGTTGCTAAGGGGTATAATCAGCAATAAGGAATCGACTATGATGAAACCTTTGCCCCAGTAGCACGTTTGGAAGCTATCAGATTATTTCTGGCCTATGCTGCATACAAGAATTTCAAGGTTTTCCAGATGGACGTTAAAACTGCTTTCCTCAATGGTAAATTCAAGGAGGAAGTCTACGTCGGTCAACCTGAAGGTTTCGTGGATCCCAAGCGCCCGCATCACGTATATATTCTAGACAAAGCGCTATATGGATTAAAGCAAGCCCCGAGAGCTTGGTATGATGAGCTGTCAGAGTATCTGCTGAGCAAGGGCTATGTCAAAGGGACCACATACACTACTCTATTCAAAAAGCAGATTGGTTCAGAATACATCCTAGTACAGATTTATGTAGACGATATTATTTTTGGGTCGACTAGTCCAAAGTATGGTGATGATTTTGCAAATACCATGAAACAGAGATTTGAAATGAGCATGATGGGGGAAGTTAACTTTTTCCTCGAATTGCAAATTTCCCAATTCAACCATGGGATTTTTATCAATCAGTCAAAATATATAAAAGATTTATTAAAACGTTTTGAAATGACTGAGTGTTCACCAATGTCTACACCCATGGGTGTCAAAACAAAACTGTTTGCTGACCCAGATGGCAAATCAGTAGATTTAAAAACATTTCGTGGTATGATCGGATCTTTATTGTACTTGACTGCTAGTAGGCCTGACATAATGTTTGCTACCTGTCTCTGTGGTAGATTTCAAGCCAATCCTAAAGAGTCACACTTGTTAGCAGTTAAAAGAATTCTTAGATATCTTAAGGGTACCCCAAATCTAGGTTTGTGGTATCCTAGAGATTCTGATTTTAAACTAATTGCATACTCGGATTCTGATTATGCAGGGTGCATGATTGACAGAAAAAGTACATCAGGAAGTGCACATTTCTTGGGAGACAGACTGGTATGCTGGGCATCGAAGAAGCAAAACTGCGTCTCAACTTCCACCGCGGAAGCTGAATATGTTGTTGCTGCCAGCTGCTGCTCTCAAAGTCTGTGGATCCGCACACAACTGTCAGATTTTGGACTGGACTATTCTCATATTCCACTGATGTGTGACTCCCATAGTGACATTGCCATTTCATGCAATCCCGTGCATCACTCCAAAACGAAACATATCGACATTCGGTATCACTTTTTAAAGGATTATGTTGAAAAGGGCTTGATAGAACTAAAGTATGTCAATACTGAAAATCAACTTGCTGACATTTTCACCAAACCGTTGGATGAAAATCGTTTTAACACTCTTGTATCAAAATTGGGCATGTTGAATTTGAGTATTTGATAGTACTTTCAGTCTAATACTCAAGATTTGCACAGATAGGTGCTTAAGTTCAGGGGGAGTTAAATCTGAATTGACAAGTTCTGAACTACTAAGGTGGTGTTTGGTTGGGGGGAATTGGTGGGATTTGGGGGGAATGGGAATTCAAATCCCATGAAATACTGTGTTTGGTTTGCAAATTTGAGTTAGGAATCAAAATCCTTGGATTTTATAAAATCCTTTGAATGAAGGATTTCTAAATCCTTGGACCCCCCCTGGTATTTCTAAAACCCACAAATGAAGCATTTGGTCCGGCGACTATCCGGCGACCATCCGGCAAACATTCCGGCGAACCACTGCCGTCGACCTTCGCAAAACAGCACCGTTGTCCTTCGCCGTCGTCCTCTTCCTTAACAAAACAGCACCGTCGACCTCTTCCTTCGCAAAAAACCCTAGCCACCGTCGCTTTCGTCGTTCGAAGAAACCCTAATCACAGTCGACCTTCGCCGTCGTCCTCTTCCTTCGCAAAACAACGACCTGTTCCTACACAAAAAACACTAGCCGCCGTCGCTTTCGTCCTCTTCCTTCGCAGTCGTCCTCTTCCTTCGCAAAAACAACGATCTGCAACTCCTTCCTTCGAAGAAAACCTAGTCGCCGTCGCAAACCTAGTCGAAGAAAACCTAGTCTCCGTTCGAAGAAACCCTAGATCGGTGGTGGTTTCTTTCTTTGTAGGGTGGCGGCGGCGATATTAGAGAGGGGGACGAGGAGATCCGGCAGATTTGTGGTAGGGTGGCGGCGGCGAGGTGGTTTAGTGGTGGCGGTGAGGTGGTTTAGAGGTGGTGACAATGGAGGTTGCAGGTGGTGATGGTGACAATGGAGGTTGTAGGTGGTGGTGGAAATCCTTTGTAAAAAAATTGAAACAAACATAGGAATGGATTCTAAATCCTACCAAATACAAATCCCACCAAATGCGAATCCCATCTTAAATCCCAATCCCATAAAAAACAATACTTGAACCAAACGCCCCCTAAAGGTTCATACTTGTAGGGGAAGAGTTGTTTTCATAATTGTTTTTATCTGTTTTTTTTTAATCTGAAAAAAAAACACAAAAAACATGTGCAAAATGTTCAAAAAGGCAAAAAGATTTTTTTCTTCTTTCTCAAATTAATGCTTGATTTGAGGGGGAGTTTTTTTATATATTTTCTTAGTCTTTGATTTTGTTGAAAATTCATCAAAAATGGTCATGAGAGAAAAATTCTAAATTTTCACAAGTTAAAATTTGATAGAAATGTCAAATTCCGATTAAAAAGGTAGGAATTGTCAATTCCGAGCTAAATGCAAGGAATTGAAGATTCCGACTCTTTTTAAGTCGGAATCCGAGACTTTTAGATCAAATTTGAGTAGGAATTCATAATTCCGACTCTTTTTAAGTCGGAATCCGAGTCTTTTAGATCAAATTTGAGTAGGAATTCATAATTCCGACTCTTTTTAAGTCGGAATCCGAGTCTTTCAGATCAAATTTGAGTAGAAATTCATCATTCCGACTCTTTTAGTCGGAATCCGGGAAATCCTCTTTGTTTAAAAGCCAAATAGCTCGTATTTTGACTTTTTCCTCGGATTTTCAAAGATTTTCCCTCTCAAGAGACTTTTCTCTCCGTACGGTTGATCTGCTAAGTGTTTTGGATTGCTTTGATTTCCTCAGATCTAGGTCATTTTTCCTTCGCGAATCTAGTGGTACAATTCTTATTTTCTACTTCATTGAATCTTATCTGGATTTTTGATCTATCATCAAGAAAACCCTAACTGTCGTACCTAGTTTTGTTTGAATTGGTGCTCAAATGTTGTTGATTCTTGTGTTAATGACCATTGCATGCTTAGATTTGGTGATTACAATGTTTTAGTGTTAGATATTAAATGATTTCATCTGTTTATAGCATGTTTTGATTATATGTTCTTCGAGTTTTTGGATTTCTGGGTTACGAGTTTTAGAACTCAAAATAGACATGATAAATAAACTTGGATGGGGGTAGTTGTTTTGTTAAATATGCTTGGAATGATGATAAGTTCATTTGGTTTTGGTTTGTATTGTAAAAAAATTTACTTTGAAAATTTGAGTATGAATCTGGAAAGAACTCTTATGAATCACTCGGAATTGAACATTCTGAGTGTTTTCATCATTTGCAAAATACAACGGTTTTCACGGAATCCGAGTTAACTTGGAATGTTCAATTGCCCGGAATGCTCATTTAACTCAGAATGACCATTTCACTCAAAATGATCAAATAACTCGGAATGCTCATTTAACTCAGAATGATCATTTCACTCGGAATGATCAAATAACTCGGAATGTCCATTTACAAGGAATTCAAAATCACTCGGAATATCCTAATTGATAGGAATTCAATTTTTCTCGGAATTCAACAAACATTTCATTTCACTCGGAATCAAAAATTATCCTCGGAATTAAGACTAGGTTTTAGTCGGAATCATCAATTTCGACTAAACACTTGGTGAATTTTTGAAATTTTCAAAATTTTTCAAAGTTTTCAAATGTGTCAAAAAGGAAGGAACAATTGCATATGAATTTATCTGCTGAACATCTGATGATTAATCATGGGTATTATTATGACTTATTGCAGATGGCTAACCCTGGTAACCTTCCTGCATTTGTTCCTTCTGAACAATTGTTTCCCTCTGCTAACTACCTTCCTTCTCTCTTAAACAACCACTGCTTTGACTCCATCACTACCACTACCCAATTCCCTATTCTTTCAGAGCTCATTGATTCTCATCCATTAAACCACATATTTTCTTATAACCCTATTGCTAACGGGGAAGAACCTCACATCCCAGAGGTTTATGTATAACAATTATGGAATTCAATGCATAACATAGTCAATGATGAGGGTCATGAACAAATTGCTGGGCAGATTGAACATTTTGAATTCTCTTTTGATGTTGATCAGTTGAGGAGAATGCTGAGACTGCCATCTGAGGCTGGCACCTATGCTCAAAAGAAAAAGTTTGATCCTATACCATCTAGCAAGGCTATCTATGCACATGTGAAGGATCTGGGCTTCAATAGTGTATTAACCAAGCATGCACACTTCAAGAGATCCAACTTGGTTCCGATCTAGCAAACGCTCTATGCTATAATCAACAGACGCCTCACAAGTATTTCCAAGGGAATTGATGGCGGGAGTTCTAGTGCTTTTCAAATTCTAGTTGCCATGGTCAAACATTGGCACATAGACTACGCGTCTATCATATTTCAAGATATGCACAAGGTGGTACATCAGAAACAAATTCCACTTCAAGCTAAGAAGTTTCTTCCGTATCCAAGGTTCCTCTCTATGATTGTACAAAACATTATGCTGGAGTATCCAAATGATATCAATCGGAGGGATAATGATCCTAAGCCAACTGTTTATGTCATGCAAAAGCTATACAAAATAGAAAAGATTTTAGACATCCAGGCTTATGTGATGCCTGTGGAGTTAGTAATGTTGATGGATCTTCATCATGCTGTGGTAGAGGCATACGTGAGTGAGAATAATATCGTTCTTCCGGATCAATAAGAACCTGTTGATCCTACCCAAAGAACAGTAGAACTTGAGGGATTAGAAGCTAGTGGTCAGTCGTCTTCGGGTGACACTGACGGGGATGAGTCGAGGGAAAATTCTGAGAGGGGTGAAGAAGTGGTTGGGGGAGGTGAGAGTGTAGGTGAGGGAGATGAGGATGATGATATGCCGATAGGAAAATTCATTGAAAAATCTCAGTCTCAGGAAACACCAGATCAGAGTGCAGAGTTGAATGTTGAATCCATGATAATCACACCTGAGGGTGCTAACATGGAAGAATCAGTGTATGAACATGACGATTTATTTGATATTGATGCACTAGACACTGGGGACTTGTATGACAATATGGCTATTGCTGCTCAAGTGAACGTAGATGAAGATGATCAGTTAAAAGAAAATGAGTGTGTGTTGGGAGGAAAAGAAAATGAGAGTGTTGAGGGTTCTCCAGCCACAAATAGCCGGGAAACCACATCTACTATTGGGAATGACATAGTCATGCCTGATATTGAAACAGACTCTAGCATCCCACCAGAGCATGCACAGTCCCCTCCCAGCCACTCAGTATCCTCTCAAAAGGACACTGTTTGATCTTCTCACGGGGACTTAGCATATAATCTACCGAAGTCTTCTTCTGAGACAGTAGGTATTGAAAAAGGAGCCAGTCCGTCCCGGGCTTCTGAAGTTCACTTTGAATTGCACGTTGATGACTCATTTCTTTTCAAACACAGTGACACTTCTGCACCATCAAGTAGCGGTCTCTTAAAAGATCCTACCGGAACATCTATAGAAGGCACCCCTAGTGGTGTTCTTCGAGGATTAGATGGAAATCCTGCCACGGTCAACACTGGACCAGCTGTGACAGCAGGTGGCACTTCATCTGATGCATTTGTTGCATCTGATAAAGTTGTCCAAACAGGTAATCTGAGTGATCCCGGCTTTGTTACACATTCACCGGTTGCCTCAGAATTCGTTTCTAAGGCTGACCTTGAAACTACTTTGTCTGAGGTTAACTCTAAGATGGATAAAATGCATCAGGATCTTTCTTCCAAGGTTGATGTTGTGAATGAAAAGCTGGCAGCTACTAATTCTAGATTTGATGAGCTGCAGAAAGAAAATGCTTCTATTCATGAAAAGCTTAATCGGCTACTCGCTAAGCAAGGCCCGGATGTTACTATTGATGAGCTGAAGTCTCAACTCTATGTTAAGCTGATGGCAAGGCCTGATAACAATGAGGAAGATGTCACTTTGGTTGACTTGATGCGTCATGAATTTAAAAAATCAGACTTTGAAAGCTTCAAGAAGGAAATGAAAGATAGTATAGCTGCATTTGGGGTTGCTTTTCACAAGCGTATGGATGCTATAGATCATATTCAAGATGTTGTGGGAGAGGCCCCAGCTACTGTTAAAAGGGAGCCTCCGGCAAAAAAGGTTCCTACTGAGGAAGAAGCTGCAATTGCTGCTGCTATCAAAGCTTCATTAGAAACTTGCCAGACCCAAGCACAGGGTAAGAAAAGAAAGCATAACGATCGTGATCCTGATCCAGATCATTCTGAGGGGGAGAAACGTGCTGCTTGTGTGCCTATCACTTCTTTATTATCTAAGTTATCTGCTGCTTCGTCTTCTCAAAGCAAACAACCAACTCCAAAGAGAATCAGAGGTAAAGGCAAAGGCAAAGGAAAACAAAAGATGCAGTTAATTGATGAAGCTGAGCATGATGTAAATGAGGCATTTGATTTCATAACTGGGGCTGAGAATGTGTTTGATGCTTATGGGTCTTTTGAAACTGAAGCTGATGCAAGTAATTTGACTCTACAGCAGCAAATTGATAAGATCAAAGAGACCAGAATTATAACAACACCAAGGGTTGAAAAGCCTGAGGTAGAAGAGGTACCAACACCAGAACCAATGAGTATAGCCAGTGTTCTAAGGATAAACAAAGAAGTGGCCAATCTGTTTCCTCCGTCTCCGGGCAAATTTAGAAAAACAGCTAGAAATCTGTTGAGGGAACAAGAAAAGATGAAAAGATTGAAAAAGCTTAAGAGAGGAGCAGAGTGGAGGGTTCCTAAAAGTTACAATCCAGATCCCATTCTGACTTCAAGCATAAGAGACATCAGAAAAAGAGTGGTACTAACTACAAAGGCTCTAAATAAGACAAACAGAAATTGGAGTGTTTTTTATGTTGCAGTGGCTTTTCTTGAAGAGAAAATTCCTGAGATTTATTCTGAACAAATTCAGGAGGAATTACCTATCAATCTACTGGGGGTGACAGATGTCTCTGATGCAGGTAGAAGACTGATAATGAATTGGCATGGTAAATCAAGAGATCAAGTGGCTTCCAAACATCCAGTTTCTAAAGTGAAGTGCTCATTTGGCAAAGTTCTTAATGTGATTTGGGTTTACTTCACTGTGCAAAGAATAGATCAGAAATCTTACTGGTTTAGTCAAGTAGATCTGAAACACTTAAGCTTGGAGGATGTTGAATACATGATGGAAGAACTTGAAGCAAAGAAACACAGTTCCAAAGCAAACAATGCAGGCTACAAGATCTTGCTAGACTTTATGAAGCAAAGAATTCGGCTTGCTGAGAGAAATGACATCTAGCTTGGTGCAGAGGCAGACAAAGCTCTGATACCACTTGTTAGTCCCTGATAACAAGTGGTTCATGTATCATGTAGGATAGATTGAAGGTTTGCATGTTGAACTAGAGAGAATATGGTTTACACCATGAAAAACACATAGTTCATTATTTCATTATGCCCAAAACCTTACACATTACATATGTCATATCCCTATATATACTCCATGAGTATATTACATAGAAACTCCTATTTCTATACAATTTATGAATTTACACTTGGCCCTTTTGATCTGACTGATAATGCTTGATGTCCGACTTGGGGCTTGATGTGCACAAAGTGTCGCTTCGGGTTGCTGGACGCGACATGTTCAATATTTTTTTACAATTTGGACTTTTTTTGTTGTTCGATCTTGTTTCATACTATATATGTGTTTCATATGTAGTTCTACATGTTGGTTATGGTTACAATAGATATAAATATTTATGTATATATATATATATATATATATATATATATATATATATATATATATATATTTATTTATGATTCAAAGATTGATTTTGGTGTTTTGTGTTCTTAAGAAATGCAAAGGCTCAGTAAAATTAGATAACTGAGTGGTGCGATCGAGAACGAGGTGAATGGACGTTAACTCACGGGTGGTATTAGTTGTAACTGTTATGGTTCCAAAGATTTGTCATGATTAATGCTTTGATAGATTGTTTAGTCTGATGATGATTGATTGACTGGCTATGTGTTGATTATTCGTGGAGTTTGTTGCTATGTGCACATGGTTGATGGTATGTACATGGTTTGCTATGTGTACATGGTCAATGGTATGTGCACATGGTTTTATGTTAAAGGTCAACTATGCGTGGAATTGCGTTGGGCTTGTTTCCTTATTGGTTGACCAAATTCTAGATCTTTTGATACATTTGTTGCAACAAAATAGGTTTAACTGTGCCAAGTAGTAAAAGGCTATCGGTAAACCTTTTCTTTGGTCCGCATTGGTTGTAGGTTCTGCACCGAACCCCCGGTCCTCTAGATATTTGTGATTACCTGTTTCTGTTGTAATCGTTGTGGTTCGGCTGATTGTTGTTTGTGGCTTTAACTTCCATTCACTTAGCTTTGTGCTAATTCCACACCTTAACTCTATTTTGTTCTTTTTATTGGAGGGGGCCGAGCACCCTTTCAGCCCCCTCTTATCTCCGCCCCTAAATGTCATCTTTTAACTTTGTTTTAAATGAGAGTTATACATGTTACCTAGGGGTGTTCATTTTCGGATAGTTGATTTTGATATCTGAATCCGAAATTTTGGATATCCGAAATTTTCGATAATTTCAAAATTATATTTTTTATAAAATCTTTAAAAAATACTCATATATAATTACTAAATAACTATATTTTAAACTTTAATCAATAAAAAATAGCTCAAGTGTGTTTCAAAATAAAAAAATACATGTATATAAAATTTTATATATTAAGAAAACTAAATAAATAAGCAATATAAAAATTAAAAAATTAAAAATATTTTCGGATATCGGATATGAAATATCCAAAACTTCAAAAAATTATTATCCGAATCCGAATTCGAAAATTCACATATCCAAAGGAATTCTAAATCTTCCAAAGTTTCACCCTTCACCACTCTACCTCATGAATCTTTGTAATCACTTTAACCTACATCGAATCTTCATCTACCCTAAAAATACCACCACCATTCCCCTTGATAAACCCTAATTAAACAATTAAATACTACCAATTTTAAACTCTGGCTTGTTTCTAACTATCGAATGCCTAGACAAATAATTTTGAATTTTTTTGACTTTTTATTAAATGACTTCGAACAAGTTTTTTATGTCCGCGCAGTGTGCGGCTAAAAATATATTAACATATTTACTTTTTATATGTATTTGGTTTATTTTTCAAAAAAAAATATATGCTACATAATAATAGTCAAATTATTTTTAGATGAAAAACCATTTATGTTTTTTATTAAACAAATTATAACAAACTAAATCCATTATATATCCTCAAATATTTTATTGTGAAGAAATATGTACAAAATCTAAATGTATACAGTTTAGTTTCTTGAAACTTAAAATAGACAAATGAAAACGAAATTATGTATAAGGTTAATAGAGTGGATCATAAAATTTATATTTTTCAAGATGATGATTAATAAAAGAAACTTATAGTTGTCAAAATAACAAAATGTGTGTATCTGAAAACATCGATGATAGTGTTTTCACCCTCACAAATACTTAAATGAGCAATTGATTAAATGACTAACATACTTCTTATCTAAATTGTTTGTGTGTGCGAAAATATTTAAAATATATGCTACTAGAAGCATATATCTTATTCTAATAATAAGAATGCATTATTAACATCTTTTAGTTTTTGACTTTTTATCAGTAAACTCTTTAATTAGAAAATAACTTTTGTTATATTGTTTGCTTAAGAAATAAAATTAAAGTTGTATAAGTGTTATACATTTTCTTATAATTATTGTCAATGTGTTTTATTAGCTAATCTAGTATTATTAAATAAATATTTTAATGTTTAGTGAAAATAAAAAAATAAAAAAAAATTAAAATTAAAATACTCACGTAAGGCATCGGCACTTGTCTAATACATGCATAATCCAACAAATAAAGCATAATCCAATAAATAGGAGTGGCGTGAGCTGCTTCAAATTCACGTTAGATTTAATCATCTCATGTTATTAATATTAAATTACAAATATAACCATTAAAATCTCATGATATTTTTATCAATCCACTTTGTGAATTGATAGATAGAAGAATGATTTATTGTATACTAAAAGTGAATTTGATAATTAGTAATAACTCTACTAGCTTATCAATTAAACATTTAAACCAACTATAAAATTACAAAAGGTAAATAACATCGATATAAAATGCAAAAGAATGATTCACAATAATTAAAATATTTTGCTTTAAAAAAATAAAATAAAACCTCTACTATATTATAAAGTATTTAGACTATTGTCTTAATCTCTTAATTTTAAGTAATTTGAAATTTTAAATACTAATTTACCCTTTATTTAGACCTATAAGGAAACCATGTATGAAGGTAATTAGATTCTTAAATAACATTTTTATAACTAAACTTTTCATAAAAAGGATATTAAATACAAATTAAAATTAAATAAAAAGGATCTTCAAATATTCTAACATATAACACATATTTTAATTTAAGTATTAGAATATACGTATAGCTAGAACTCATAGACATAATAACAAGTAACCTAAATTTATAGACATTTCTAAATTTTTTAAATGACTCGTGTAATAAAAAATGTTTTGCCTATAGTATATTTAATATTCTTTTTGTTTCTTATTTGAGTGTTTTTAAAAATTATTTAAAGAGTTATATAGAAAAGAGAAATAAAAAGAAATGGTAAAAGAAAAAAGAAAATATATATTGCCAATAAAAATTATTCGACATTATCATAATACGTAAATATAATAGCTAGTCTTACGTTATAAAAAACGGACAATTTATAAAGTAAGAATTATTTCTAGTCGTCGCATTACGCCGTTAGTAAATCTATAAAGAAACAAAATTTTACAATTTACTAATTCAAAGCTGACGTTATTTATTAGATGAAAAAAGATAATACCAAGTGACGCTGAATGATATTAAATCACAAATTACAATTACCTGAGTGTCATTATGCTCGATGTCACTTTCCTCAAAATGATTATTATTGTTTACTTAGGTTAATAATTCAACATGGTTAAACCGGCAACATTGTTTTTTGTGAAGAATTGAATATACAATGCCAAATAGTATCATAATAACAACGCTAAATCCGATCAAGAATGAGGTTACAAGAAAGATAAGATGCTTTGTGGAAAAATGATGTATTTTTATATTAACTTTTTCTACTTTATTTTTTATTTTGAGTTAATTACATTTTTGGTCCCTGTGGTTTACTCAAAATTACGAAATTGGTCTCTGGTCGCAATTTTTACAGGTTTGGTCTCTCCCGACCCGTTTTGCTTGCATAATTGGTCCCTCCTTAATTTGAATAGACTAAAATACCCCTCTCTTCTTAATTTATACATTTCTTTTAATTCTAATTCATTTAAAATATATTTACTTAATTAAAAAAAAGACATTTACCCCTATTTCTTTTTTCTTTTAATTTGTTCATATCTCCACCACAGCACAGCCACCACACCTCAAACGTCCCATCACCTACCACCACCTACGGTCACCTTCCACCACCTCCGGTCAATACTCCGACCACAACCATGAACACCACCACCGCCTCCTCATCAGTCACCACTCTCTCTCTCTCATCTCTTACATAGCCTTCTTTCTCTTCTACTATCTCTCTCTCTCTCTTCCGACAACTACCAACACCACCATCATCGCCACCGTCACCTGCCCAAAATGGAAACCCTAGTCCGTTTAAGGATTCAAGATTATCGATATTAAAGCCCTGACTCAGTCATCCCCTCGTTTCTCCCTCTTCAGATCTGTTTAGGGTTTCCTATTTATGGTTCATCTGTGTCTGTTGAATAGATTTTGGTGTGTTGGGTATCTGATTCGAGTTCTTGACTTGATTTAGTTACTTCATGTGTGTAGGGTTCAAGATCTGGTTCGATTTGGTTCTACGAATTGTTTGGAGGTGTCCAATTTAGGGTTTTTATATCAGTGGTTGTTTTCTTGAAGATGAAGGGAGTCGGTGGTGGTAGTTGAAGATGGAGGCGGTGATGGGCTGAGGATGAAGATGGTTGTGGTAGTCATTGAAGATGAAGGTAGCGTTAGCAGTGATAAGGGTGAAGATGAAGGCGGTGTTGGTGGTTGAGTATGCTGGTAGTGGCGGCGGTAGTTGTTGAAAAAGGAGGGGTCAGAGAGAGAAATGGAGAAGGCGGTGGCAGTGTTGGTGGTGGTTGAAGATAAAGGTGGCTGTGATGGGGATGAAGATGGAGGTGGTAAGTGAGAAGGTGGCGGTGGTGGAGGTGTTTGTTAAAGGAGATGGTAGTGGTGTATCAACCGGCGGAGAGAGAGAGAGAGAGGGAGTTTAAAGAGAGAGACTTGTTAAATTAGTTCTTATATTTTTTATTTTTTTTTAAAAAGATATAATATTAAATACTATTTAAAACTTGACTAAGAATTAAAGAAAATTAAAAAGTAAAAAGATAGAGGGTATTTTAGTCCATTCAAATTAAGGAGGGACCAATTATGCAAGCAAAACGGGTTGGGAGGGACCAAACCCGTAAAAATTGCGACCCAGGGACCAATTCCATAATTTTGAGTAAACCACAGGGACCAAAAATGTAATTAACTGTTTTAATTTTTATAATATTATATGTACAATGTACTAAATTTTTATTCATAATGGATTTCGATACTGTCTTGATTTTATGAGTGAAGGAAAATAATAAGAGAGTATATCACCTGAGTTCTTTATAACTCTAACGAGCTCTTAATTTCAAAAAGAAAAAAAAATCTTAATCATACTTTCATACCGTAAATTGCGATATACCATAAATTATTGGCTAGATTTTACTCTTATATATATATATATATAGAATTTAATGATGTGTTTCTGTTGGGGAGATATCAATATCAAACCATAATCAAAGTTGTCTATTAATTAAAATAAGATTTGATGCTAACAAAACCACATATTCAGTTTGATCTTAAATCAGTGAAAAACATGTGTTGTTTTTCAAGTAAGACTTAAAGAATTTTCTAAGTAAAAAACATCAGCTGAGAAACAAAAGCATCAGCTGAACTCTAAAAGATGACGGATCAGCTTCAAAGGATCATACAAGAAGAAAAGACATCAGCTGATGATTTACAAAAGCATCAGCTGAACTCTAAAAGATAACGGATCAGCTTCAAAGGATCATACAAGGAGAAAAGACATCAGCTGATGATTTACAAAGCATCAACTGAGGACTTACAACCATCAGCTGATGAGGATTATTAAAGCATCAGCTAAGGCCTCAAACCATCAACTGAGAAACCAAGTGATCAGATGAGTCTACAAAAGCATCAGCTGAGGAATCAAAGAACAATAGCTGAGGTTTTCTCTCATTAGATAAGAAGTTTACTTTTCATCAAAGTAATTTTTATAACCTTATCACTCTGAATGATCAGCTGAACATTCTTGGTCTACTGATCATATAGGTTGATTATCTTATGCTTCTGAGTCCTTATTAATATTCCTCGTCTGAGCATAAATATCAATATAGCTTAGAGTTAGTTTCATCAGCTGAGTCGTATTCAGTTTAAATACTTAGCTGATTTTATTCTTAAGTCAAGACAAAACATGTGTTGTTCTATTTAGCTTTAGAGATTTCTTTGTAAAAGTAATATCACTTTTTGTATCTGTAAAAAGACAAAAAAAGATAGAGTTTGACCCCCTGGAAAAGGTGATAACTGCTTTTCAGGAAGAAGATCTCGAAGATTTGTTCTATTTAGCCTTAGAAATTTCTTTGTAAAAGATTTGTTTGAAAGAGGATTAAAAACCTAAAAATTGGTATAATCTTTTGCTTAAAATCGCAAGACTTAATTAGTTATGAGGAACTAAAATTTCAAAGGGTAAACTCTTTTAAGTTCAAATGGGGGAGGAGGGATATTTTTCATTGTTTATCTTTCTAGTCATAAATAATATGTAATATTCAGATTCAATGGTTCTCAAATGGTATTCTTCCTTAAACACTATTTATAAAATAAAAATATATAAATAATCTTAATAAACCCTGAGCCGCTATACAATCAAGTCGGTCACTCTTATACTAAATCAAGATATATACATATACATATATCTAATACAAGTTCCGTAGGGGATTTGAAGTTTGACAATATCAACATTTTATTTGACCACAAATTGTAGAACAGTACCACGTCGTGCAGGACTTTTGTCATTCACTTTTTTCTAATTAATTAAAAAAATGAAAAGAAGAGGTTATATTACAGTTAAAAGAATTTCAATGATAATATATCTATCATCAAATATCTTATAATATTATTTAAAGAAAAAGGTTTCTTTCATTTCCTAAATTTTTTTCATCAATCACATCTTTTGATTAAAAAAAAAATAATAAAATCAAAAATATGACATCATAATTGCAAAATTTCCTTAAGGTAAATCGATTTGGAAGAGGGAATATAAATTGTTAAGTGGGTAGTACGAAATATGTGAGGGGTTTTAAGAAAATTGTATATTAATGTAATTAATTATAAGTTGTTTGAAAATTATGTTTAATAACTTCAAATATATTTTGTTTTGAGAAAAAATAATTATATATTTGTAAGCGTCTCATTTTTATCTACGTTTTGATATAAATTTTATCGAAATATGAGGTTTTTTAAAAAATTAGTATAATTTAATTGTTTTATCAACATACAAGTAGTTATTGTACATTTTATTCGTCTTTTATAGTTATTCTCTCCACGTAATATAGTCGATATAATCACTGATTTCTTGGTATTTCGATAAAAAGAATTAAAAAATATGCTATAACTAATGGTTAGTGGCATAAAGTTGTATACAAAACTACCACTACCGTTAGAGCTTTTTAAAATTAATTGTTAGTTGTGAGTAAATAACACTTCAGACTCTAGAACTCTACATAATTACTGGATAGTGAAACAACTGTATTGATAGTGGGTTTTATAACTACACATTCAACTTGAAATTTTATATAAAAATTTTAATTGTCTAAGTTTTCTTATTTTTTAACTAATAACTTGATACATAAAATAAAAGTTATTATTACATGGATATATGAATTCAGTGAGATCTCGTGTTTTCAATTATATTTAATTGACTAATAAATTACAGTTAAGTGATTTAAGTATGTATAGACATAATCTATTTTATGTTAGAATCTTATTTTTATGCGATCTAATTTGCGTATACTTAGATGGATTTTATATTATTTAACTTTTAATAAATTTAGTTTACAATTTCAAATATTCAAATATATAATTGGTTAATAAAAATGTCTTTAAATCACTTGATATTATAACATCGACAATAATATTATAGCTATGTCTTTACAATGTCGGGATAAAACTCCATCAAGAGAAACACATTAATATTATATTAAAAACTTTTAGACGTGTAATGTAAACTTTATATTTCGTAAAAAGAGTAATTATACGTGACGTTTTCTCGAGTGAAAGGTAAAGAGTGGTTAAAAGTTTATAGTGCGATAATGAAGGAAACCCCTACTAATAAACCATGAATGTTATTCATAAAGAGGTTTTACAGAAAATTTAATAATAATCTTATGTATGAATTTCAAAATTCTGTAATTGTTATTTATTTCTTATTTTCTTATGAGATTTTATATTCTTATCTATGCTTTGTAATTATTTTTACTGTACGTGTTATGAATATTAAAAACTATATAAATTTAAAATTAATTTATATTATCCCGTGTTGATACACGTGAGTTTTACTAATTAAAGTCGGCACCTTCAAATATAAAATACAACATTCCATCCTGTTAACCATTTAAACTCCAATTTTCGGACATTTGAGGAAGAACCATCAGACATTCAGATGCCTTCCAGTCCCATCTTCACTGTTCTTGAGCAGTCCAAAGTGTCACCACCACCGGACACCATTGACGACGGAGTTTTGCAACTAACATACTTCGATTTCTTGTGGCTAAACCAACCTCCTGTTCACTATCTCTTCTTCTATGAGCTTCCAATCTCAAAATCCCAATTCATTGATACTATTGTTCCCAATCTTAAACAATCCTTATCAATCACTCTTCAACATTTTTACCCTTTTGCTGGCAACTTGATCATATTTCCTACCGCTAAACAAAAGCCCGAAATTCGTTACCATGAAGGTGATTCAGTCGTGGTAACTTTTGCAGAATCTAATCTTGATTTCGATAAACTAACAGGAAACCATCCTCGTGATTGTGAAATATATTACAATCTTATACCTGTTCTAGGACAGGCTGATAAAGCATCGGATCATATAAAGATCCCTGTTTTCTCGATCCAAGTGACGGTTTTTCCAAATCATGGTATATCTATTGGTATGACGAATCATCATAGCCTTGGCGATGCGAGCACTCGGTATTACTTCATGAAAGCGTGGACATCGATTGCTCGATCAGCTGGTAGCGATGCGTTATTTCTAGCTAATGGAACTTTGCCGTCTTATCATAGAGCTATAAATGACCCGAAACTAGATGAGAGTTATTTAAAGTTCGCCAAGGTTGAAACTTTTAATGAAGAGTATCAACTTCCGAAATTATCCGGGCCTACCGATAAACTTCGAGTCACGTTAATCCTGACTCGAACTATGCTAGATAGGTTGAAAAAGAATGTTTCAATCCATCTGCCATCATTAGCATACGTGTCATCTTTTACGGTAGCCTGTGGTTATATGTGGAGCTGTGTCGCGAAAGCACGGAAAGATGAGCGTCAAATGTTCGGTTTCACCATCGATTGTCGGGCTCGTACGGACCCACCGATCCCAGCAAACTATTTTGGAAACTGTATTGGGGGGTGTATGGCGATTGAAAAAGCTAGTGTGTTAACGGGAAAAGAAGGATTCATTACTGCTGCAAAATTGCTTGGAGAAAGTTTACACAAGACTTTAAATGAAAGTGGTGGAATTGTGAAAGATATAGAATCGTACGGCGATCTGTTTTCCGAAGGGTTTCCCACAACAATAATTGGTGTTGCTGGAACACCAAAGCTCAAATTTTATGACATGGACTTTGGGTTTGGGAAACCGAAAAAGATTGAAACGATTTCGATCGATTACGGCACATCGATATCTATGAACGCCAGCAAAGAATCGAACCAAGATGTCGAGATCGGGATTTCGCTTTCGAGTTCCGAAATGGAGGTGTTTCTTCGTGCATTTGACGAAGGATTAAAAGAATCCAGGTAGACTCATCATAGCAGTTGGTTTTGGATACTAGTTTTGTTGATGAAAGCTCATTAATTTTTGTTGTTACATAGAAAGAGGTGCCTTATTTCAACCGACATTAAATTACTTCCTATTGATATTATTTAAATTAAAAATGTAATAAATATTGAATTTGTTACATTAATGTACGTTGAATCTTCAATGTATAAAATTAGGTGTGTATTATAAAAAATAAATGCATAGATCGAAATACCATTTATGTTTCATTACTCTATCATATATATATATATATATATATATATATATATATATATATATATATATATATATATATATATATATATTCTCATCGATCTTTCGTTTAGAAATTTTATTTCGGTTTTGTTGCAAGAAAAATAATAAATAGGATTTTTTATATATATATTTCTAAGAATGGAAATACATAAATCAAGAGCCTAGAAGTATAAAACACATTTGAAAAGGATGAGTTGTAGACTTGTAGGCGGTCTGAGAAAACAAAACACAACACGGCACAAAATAAAGATAAGCCCAGCGACCTTCGAGATATTTGTTAGCCTAGCCATAAGAATGCATTGGACGGAGCTAAGATTTTTTTAAAAACCGTCTAAACTTTATTATAAGATATTGATTATTATATAGACATAATATGTGATATCTTAACAATTTTTTATTATTTTTAAGATAATCAAATAACAAAAGTTGAATTAATTTCAAGAGAATATAAATTCATTGACTTGGTCTAAAACTAGGTTGGTTTAATAGTATATATGAACAGTGCGCTAATTACGGGGAGGGGGAGGAGGAAGTTAGCATTATTCAACTCTCTTTGTCTCGGTCTTTGCACGTGACGTCTTATCTTTTCGGAAAACAAGAACCTTCGTTTGTTGCTTAAAAAAAATATTGTGCAACACATTTAGAAAGACTAGTAAGGTGCCCATGCAATGCGGCGGCGTTTAAATAGAGACGATAGTGAGATTGTATGTTGACGAGTTTTTTGTGGTTGCTTGCAATGGAAAGGGCGGACGAAATAATGACGGTTACAAATGGTGTTTAACGATAATTAATAATGTTACAATGAATTTAAACTAATATAGGTGCTACTACCATGTTATAAAACTTTAAATTTAAGAGTGTAGTAATATTATTAATACACATTAACTTAAAGCAATATGAGATCGTACAAATAAACGACTTTTAGGTCCCGTTTAATGCGAACGAATGAAAATGATTTTAATTACATCCATGTTAGTTATGAAATTACATTACTCTATTTAAAGGAATATTAATACTTCAAAGAATTAAATTTATTTCCAAATAATGTTACCAAACGCAATATACAACGAAATTTGATTTTAATTCCATTACATTCGTTCACATTACGGTGAAACAAACGAGACCTTAGATTTTGAAATTCGAAGATAATAAGTTTTTGCTCTTAAAAACTTGGATAATTACTTGTTTAGTCCCTTTGCTTTGTCACAATTACATTCATAGTCTTGAATTTCATTTATTATACTAAAATCCCTATTGTTGGATTTTTTTTTCATATATGATCCCCTCTCTGTCTCCAACAAACATAGATTAAATAACCACATTATATGTTTACATTATAATTTGGGTTGTACATATAATCTTGTAAAAAACTTTTTTAGATCTTCTGTAGTAATTATTATATTGATTGTCTAAGATGATAATTTGTTTTAAAAGTTTTAAAAAGTTATAAAATTTAATTTTTTTAATTTCAATTATTGAAATATGAAAAAATAGGGTTATTATAGTTGATAACTTTAAATGTGCATAACAAATTCAAAATATACACGCATATATTTTTAGAATGATGTGCATACCAAATAGAAAATTAGCTTCATTTATTAGAAAATTTTAATCTAGTTTAGAATGTTAATACTTTGATGGATGTGATTAATCAAGATTAAATGTATGGTTATGATGTAGTATTGATTAAAAATTAAGAAGTCTTAAAATTTATGATAAGAGAAAATGTTCTATCATTTATATCGTAGTATACATATAGATATGATTGTAAGTTTGCGGGGTTCAACTTAAAACTAGTTAGCTATAAGTGGAATAACTTATGACCTTTTTATTAAACACATAAAAAGTAACTTATGACCCTTTTATTAAACACATAAAAAGTTATTTTTTATTCGATATTAAACATTACTCAACAATACTAAATTTTATGGTTGAAAAGCAACTTCCTAAAATGTCACACTACAAGAAATAAAGGCTTTTGCGGCGTCGCCTTTTTGCGGCGACATATGTCGCCGCCAAATCCTTGCTAAACGACAAAAAAGGTGGCCCACTTTCATCTGGCTACGACTCGTCGCCGCGAAAGGCTTTTTGTGGCGACATGCATCGCCGCTAAAAGTGTTTCCCTCCACCAAAAACTATGACGGGATACTTTCCCCCCTAAAATATTCGTCGTCGCCGCAAAAGACAAGATGTCGACGCAAAAAGTGTCGCCGCAAAAGGCTTTTTCTATTTTCTTTATTTTACTAAACTATTTGCTATTTTCTTTTTTTATTTAATATTGGTTGTCGCCGCAAATAGATTAATGTCGCCGCTAACAGTGTCGCCGCAAAATATGTTACAAGATATAGGGTTTATTCTCTGCTTTCTTTCATTTAGGAAGCCACAGCCGTACTCCTTCGCTCTCTCTCTCACTACGCCCGCTCCCTCTTGCCGTCGCTGCCATCGTCGCCGCCGCTGCCGCCGCTCCCTCTCCCAGCGTCGCCGTCGACCACCCTCTCTCTCACTGCCGCCTCACTGCCGCCGCACCCTTGCTTCCTGCCTTCGCCGTTCGCCGTCTTCTCCGTCGCCCGTGACTTGTATTCCGAGGTAAACATCCTCATTTTCTGTTTTGATCTAGGGTTTAGGGTTTAGATCTTTAATTTTTATTTTTATTTTGTTACAAAGGTCCTTCTTCTCCCCCTCTACTTGCTGCCGCCGTTGATCACCATCCTGCCGCCGCCGCCGGTCGGAATTCTCATCCAACAACCTCCCTACTCCGATCCTCATTAAGGTTTTTTTATTAATTGTTTATTAATGTTATATATTAATGTTAATTAGTTTAGGTTATTATTAGTTTGTGTTTTGATTATTATTATTTTTTGTTAGTAATTTAAATTATTTAATTGTTAATTAGTGGTAATAATTTATTAATCTAAGGTTATTTTTAATTAGTGTTTGATTAAAACTATTGTTTGAAAATAATTTTAGTTATTTAATTGTTAATTAGTGTTAGACTAGTGTTAATTATTGATTAATCTAGTTGTTAATTTAAATTTATTATGTTAGATTATATTTAGTGTTATAATGTTTAAGTATTGTTAATTAGTGTTAATATTTAAGTATTGTTAGTATACTAATAATGTGTTAAATAGTTTATATGATGATGTTAAATAGTTTATTTGATAATGTTTGATTATTATCTATTGTCAATAATGATAGATTAGTGCTAATTACTTTTAATCTTTAAGGGTAGTATTAACCTTTAATTTGTAATGTTAGATTATTAATTAGTTGTTCCCATGTTGGTATAATAATAATGGTAGTATTAATCTTTAACCGTAATTGTCGTGAATTTTTATTGGTCTTGACGCATTCCTCGATAGGTGTAAAGACTACGTAAATAGCTACGGTAATATTCGTTGCCCGTGTGATTATTGTGATAACACCTGTTATCACCCGCTTAGGGCATGAAAACGGGTTTAGCAAGGGCTACAGGATTTGGAGGGATCACGGAGAACCACTTGTTCATCGAGCATCACGTGACGGTCTTGGTCCCGGTCGGGGTTAATGCCGATTACTTTACGAGTTACGCGGGGACCTTGTGAGAGACGACATCCCATATTATTTCCCGTCATGGGAAAAAGTCCCCGTAGAATTGAAGGCACCATTATGACACTCCAAACCGTTCGTATAATTAGTATTTGTCAAAAGGTAGTATTATTTCACTTAAGTTTTTTTTATAAATTGTATATTTGTCAAAAATATACAATAAACTAACTTTTTCGTATAATTTACAGACTTACTTTGATTTGAGGCACCATTATGACACTCCAAACCGTTCGTCGATCTTGACGGGAATCGATAAGATGTGTGCTGAGATGTACAGAGGCCAAAAATACAAGTTTAAGCTTAAATGGTTTGAGAGAAGAGGGGGGGTCTCGCAGGCTCAACGACTGCGTCAAGATCCTCCTCCTAACATGGAACTGAGTGAGTGGGGTTTGTACATTGACTATTATTGTGGGGTAAAGACCGTTCAACGGTCAATAGCGAACACACAAGTAAGAGCGCAACAAGTAAATCAAAGCTTGCATGGTCGGAGATCATATTGTCAGTATCTATTCGAGAACGTAAGTCTATTTATCTTTAAATCTTAATTTTGACATAGTATGTTGATATAACGATTGACCCGTTTTATTGATATAACAATTGACCCGTTTATATAGTATATTAATCCTTATTAAATATATACTTATTAAATTTGTTTATAAAGTGACCCGGAAACGCTAGAACCCTCTAGCTTGATTGAACAATACATGTTAAACCATTCACGCAATGGCGTCTTTACATCCGAGTCTCTTCAAGAAAATTATGTAAGTAATTATTTATACTTCATGAAACTTATGTGTTTAAATATATATATATATATATATATATATATATATATATATAATATGATTTTAATTGTTTTTATATCTTATTTATACACAGCGCCGTATGGTTTTCTTGAGAGACGGTCAAGTCGGGAGCCAAAATCCGTTGAGTGAAGAATAAATCTTGAAGGCGGTGTTGGGTGAACGCCGAGGACATGTTCGTGGAATAGGAAGAACATTAAGTTCTTCATCCGTATCTGCTGCACAATCTACCGCATCTACCGTTGGTTGAGTTTGCCTACAACAACTCTTATCACTCCAGCATCGGAATGCCGCCGTATGAGATGTTATATGGGCGACCTTGCAGAACTCCTGCATGTTGGTTAGAGGCAGGAGAAAAACAGTTTGCTGGGCCAGATATTGTACAGATTACAGCGGATAAAGTTGCAGTGGCCCGAGAAAAGTTGAAAGCTGCAAGGGATAGACAGAAGATGTATGTTGATCCACGTCGACGACCAATGACTTTTGTTGAGGGTGAGCGAGTCTATTTAAAGGTTTCCCCATGGAAGGGCGTGATACGTTTTGGGAAACGCGGAAAATTGGCTCCTAGATACATTGGTCCGTTCAGAATCAGACATGTAGTAAATGATCAGACAGTGGCTTTGGATCTTCCCGATGAGTTAGCTGGGATTCATGATACATTCAATATCTGTTATCTGAGGAAGTGCAACGTAGAAGATCAGACTCAAGTGTTGCCAATACAAGATCTACGAGTAGATTTAAACAAGAGACTGATTGAAGAACATGTTGAGTTGCTGGATCGTAAAGTAACTAAGTTGAGAAATAAGCAGATACCAATGGTCTTAGTTAAGTGGAAGCATAGTTTGGGTTCTGACTTAACTTGGGAAACTGAAGATGACATGAGGAGTCGTTACCCAACCTTGTTTGAGCGCGATGAGATTCCGAGGACGGAATCTTCTTAAGGGGAGAAGATTTGTAACACCCTTCTTACTGGCCTAGTAGGATTAAGGTAATTAAGATGAATTACTTAAATTAATTGGTTGATTAATTGCTAATTATTGTTTGTGTATTTTAATTAATTTAAATTAGTTAAAATGTGATTAATTATTATTTAAAATAATTAAATGTTAATGGATGATGAGGTGTCTCGGTTTGACACCTAAACACCCCTATGTTGCCACCACATTCACCATTTCATGCAAATTGAGAAGGTGTTTGTGTGTGTTTGAGTGCTTACGGCCGAGAGCAAAAGAAAAGAAGAAGAATTGGATTGTTGATCTTGAATTTGTGTTAACTGATTAACATTGAAGTAATTAACATCTTCAAAAGGTTAGAATTCAGAAACCATATATTAACTGATGCTAATTTTGAATTTATGTGGTTATTATGTGAAATCCGATTGAATATATATATTGTTTGATAATTTCATGATTTAGGTTGCATGAATGATAGATGATAATGTTAAGATGAACATTATATGTTAGAATTCAGTTCTGGAAAACATATATGTGGTTGCATGTTTAAAATCAGATTTAAATTTGAAGTTAGGATAAAATTTAAATCTGTCGGATTTGTGAAGTATGAAACGATCGGATTTTGGGTATGAATCGATCGGATTGCTGAAACCCGATTGAATTGATCGGATTTGGTAGGAATCCGAGAAGAATTAAACTGTTGGCCTTAGCTTATATCGGATTGCTCCTTTACTCGGATTCCGATTGTTTTATCGGATTTGGATTGATCGGAATGTATGATTTAAGTATGAAATCAGAATGGTTAATGCCTAACACTTTTATCGGAATGTCTATATGCTCGGAAACCGACTGATTTATCGGATTGTAAGATAATCGGATTTGATTTTATCGGATTCCAAGTTTAATCGGAATTGTGGATTTGATCGGATTGTATACTTAATTGGAATTGATCTTGTCGGAATTGAACACAATCGGATTCCAGTCTTGCCTATGCTCGGAATTGATAAACATTGTGTATGAAAGATCAAGTTAGAACATAAACATGTTGCCTTGGCTTGTGAAAGGAATGAATGTATTGCCTAAGCTAATGAGTTGGACGAATTCACAGGATTACAGTAAGTAAAGGGTAATCGTGAATTGTGGTATATTGGTAGTATATACGTGATTTGATATATGTACTTGTGGTTTTATATGTACATGTATGATTGATTTCAGTTTTATGCTTATTGTTTGTTGATTAAGCAAATACTGATTGTTAGTTGTTTGTCCAGGTGGGGACAAGACTCAGTTGTAAGAAAAGGCTGAGTTGCTTTGCTTGTTGAAGATATCGGTGAGTGGATATATATCTTGGATGTATAAGATATATCACCTGATTGTTGCTCTTTTCTGTATATATACATGGCATAATTGTGAGATCAGCTTGGCGGTTGTTATTCAGCTGGGCCTATGTTTAGAGATATACAGTATTAGTATTTGTCTTGATAAGCATTTGTTGTAATCAAGAAGTACTATTATTGTTGTCTGTTGTAACTAGGCTATCGGTAAACCTATGCTTTGGCCGGCATTTGGTTGTAGGTGTTGCAACACCGCCGGTTCTGTTGTTTGTTTGAGCATTGTTGGTTTAGGCTTGATGCCTTGTATGTTTGTGGTATCTATTCTCTCACTTAGCTTTGTGCTAATTCCCCACTGTTGATTTCTTTTCAGGAGAATCCAGGTAGATGGATTAAAGAGCTAAACTGGAATTTTGGGACTGATCTAACTCTGATATCTGATGTTTTTGTAAAGAGCCTGTTTTGTAGTAACACTGTAAATGATTTGTAAAGCAAACCTGTTAAGTTGTGTTTGATCAAATATATATTATATTATATTTTGTTAATTAAGCTTCCGCGCGTGTTTATAATAGTGTTAGTAAGAACAGTGTTACAAATTTGGTATCAGAGCCCTGGTTTGAGGATTTGCATTGTAGTTGTGCAATACTTGAACCGAGGCTCTGAACAGTCCAATATTCCAGGGTGGGTAATTAGTAGAGTAGCTATAGAGAATATGATGTGGTACTAACGGATTATAATCTGACAACTGGTGAGATATTGTGTAGAACAGATTATGGCTGGTAACAACGAGATCCCGGTATTTACCCCACAGTCCCCTAGAAGACAGCACAACAATGTTTCATCTACTGCTGCGAATGAACAGCACGGAGCAGGTACTTCTCATCATGGGGAGTCAGACAACCCAGATTATATGTTACAGTTGGAAGATACTTTACAGACTCAGAGGGATCGGATTCTTGAACTGGAGCAACAGTTAAACCAAACCCAGTCTTCCCAACCAACCACCACTGTACAGATGCCATCAGTAACAGCCCCTGTTACTCAACCGATACCACCCCCTGTATATACTACTGCACCTGTGAGCACGATGTCGACCCCATATGGATCTTTTCCATTTTTCCAGATACCTCAGGGAGTGTCAAGCCAACCCCAACCGCAAAATGTTTTTATTCCGTGGTTTCCTCAACAAGAGAATAGGAACAAATGTCAGTATAAGGATTTCGTGGCGTGCGGAGCACCTGAATATTCGGGAAGTTCGAACCCGAATGTTACATTAAACTGGTTGAAAGAGACAGTGAAGACTTTGGAGGCAAGTAACTGTGAGAAGTCAGATTGGGTCAAGTTCGCAACTAGACGTTTCAAGGATCAGGCTTTAACTTGGTGGGATTCGTTGACTGCACATTTACCGAGAGAGATTGTGAATGCCATTACCTGGGAGCAATTTCAAGATAAGTTCTGTGAACAATTTTGCAACGCTTTTAATATGGAGAAAATTCAGAGGGAATTTCTGGATCTTGCACAGACAGATAAGATGTCTGTTGAGGAATTGATTACCAAATTTCAGGAGACTTTGAGGTTTGCAAGGCAGTGGGTGCCCAGTGAGCATTCACAAATACAACATTTCGTGAAGGCTTTATTGCCTGAATATCGGGGTAACACCCGTATGGCAACTTCACTTGTTCAGGCGTTCACTCTAGCCAGATCTGCAGAGTCAGATGCTCAGGATCGTGAGAAGATGAACAGAGGGTCGTTTAACAAGTTTGGTGGAAGCTCCAGTGGGAATCAAGGTAAGGGCAAAGGGCAGAGTCATCACGGAAAGTCAGATCAGAGACCAAAGGGATCAGGGTATCCTCAGAACAAGCCGTGGTGCCATAGTTGTAAGTCTCGTCATGTTGGATAGTGTACACCGCAAACACGTAAATGTTTGAGGTGCGGTGAGATGGGTCATGATATAGGTGCTTGTAAGTATAATACCTTCGTTTGCTGGAATTGCAAAGAGGAAGGGCACCGATCGGGAAACTGTCCTAAGATCAAGACAGCGGGGACTGGGGCTGGGGTAAATATCACCGGGGGATCGTCTTCTGCAGGTCAGAAGCGAAAGAATGTGCCTTCTGCCGAAGGTAGGGCTTTTAAGATGACTGCCAAGGAAGCTACTGGCAGTGATGATGTGATAACCGGTATGTTCATAGTTAACTCTATGCCTGCACGTGTTTTGTTTGATTCTTGTGCAAATAGGTCATTTATATCTGTGACTCTATGTGAAAAATTGAAATTGCCTGTTTCTGTTAATACTACTCCTTTAGAAGTAGAAGTAGCTGATGGTAGTGTAGTACCTGTGACCACTTCTGTAACTGGAGTTCAGGTTAGTATTGATGGTACTAGTTTCCCTGTAGACTGTTTGGTGATGCCTATACCTGGTTTTGATTTAGTATTAGGCATGGATTGGTTGAGTCTTCATAGGGCTACTATCCAATGCCATAAGAAACTGATAACTATTCCTCTGGCTGACGGGTCGCATGTCGTGGCTCGTGGGGATAGATCTTCGTCTTCTCTTCCGATAATCTCGTACATGAAGGCTAGAAAATCTTTAGCCAAAGGGTGTGCGTCGTATCTAGCTTATGCTATTGATGTGAAGAAAGAGAAGCGTCCAGTTACCGATGTTCGTGTTGTTTCAGAGTACCCGGAAGTATTTCCAGATGATTTGCCAGGGTTGCCACCTGTTCGTGATGTAGAATATAAGATTGATCTGATACCTGGTAGTACACCGATTGCGAAAGCTCCGTATCGATTAGCTCCTTCAGAAATCAGAGAGATGATGACTCAGATACAGGAACTGTTAGACAAGGGGTTTATTCGTCCAAGCTCTTCGCCTTGGGGTGCACCAGTATTGTTTGTGAAAAAGAAAGACGGGACTATGCGTATGTGTATTGATTACAGAGATCTGAATAAAAGAACTGTCAAGAATAAGTATCCGTTGCCAAGGATAGATGATTTGTTTGATCAACTTCAGGGAGCTTCATACTTCTCGAAGATTGATTTGAGGTCGGGTTATCATCAAGTAAGAGTAGCCGTACACGGTATGGTCACTATGAGTTTCTTGTGATGCCGTTCGGTCTGACTAACGCTCCAGCAGTGTTTATGGATCTGATGAATCGGGTTTGCCGACCCTTTCTGGATAAATTTGTTATTGTGTTTATAGATGATATCTTGGTGTATTCTAAATCGGAGGATGAGCATGATCAACATCTGCGACAAGTTTTGGAGATTCTCAAACAACACAAACTGTATGCCAAGTTGTCTAAGTGCGAATTTTGGTTGCGTAAAGTCAAATTTCTGGGTCATGTGATTTGTGAAGACGGAGTGAAAGTGGATCCATCAAAGATAGAGGCTGTAATGAATTAGGATGCTCCTAAGACACCGACAGAGATCAAGAGTTTTCTTGGTTTGGCAGGTTATTACAGGAGATTCATAAAAGACTTTTCGAAGCTTGCTGGTCCGTTGACTAAACTAACCAGAAAAGATGTTCAGTTTCAGTGGAGTGAGGCTCAGGAGACTGCTTTCCAGACTTTAAAGCAACTTCTGTGTCAAGCTCCTGTTCTTGCGTTACCTGAAGGATCTGAAGATTTCGTGGTTTACTGTGATGCTTCACATGCTGGATTAGGGTGTGTACTGATGCAGAGAGGTAAGGTGATAGCTTATGCTTCCAGACAGTTGAAACCCAATGAGAAGAACTATCCGACTCACGATCTGGAGTTAGCAGCAGTAGTGTTTGCTTTGAAGCTGTAGAGACATTATTTGTATGGTACAAAGTGCACGATTTGCACTGATCACAAGAGTCTGCAGTATGTGTTTAAACAGAAGGAATTGAATATGAGACAGCGTCGATGGTTAGAGTTGATTAAAGATTACGACTGTGATATCCAGTATCACCCCGGGAAAGCTAACGTAGTAGCTGATGCACTTAGTCGAAAAGGTTCTGCAGAAACGGTGAAGTTTATGAGATTAGAGATTAAGTCAGATTTGATTGATCAATTGATGGCTGCACAGTTGGAAGCACTGAATACTGAGAACTTGAAAGATGAACTGATGGTTAAGAGACAGCATGAGTTGACTACAGATTCTCGTGGATTGAAAAAGTACCAGAACCGAGTTTGGGTGCCGAAAATTGGTAATTTACGAGAGTTAGTTTTAACAGAAGCACACAAGTCTAAGATGTCTGTTCATCCAGGTAGCACCAAAATGTATCACAGTTTGAAAGTTTTCTATTGCTGGCCTACTATGAAGGTTGATGTTGCACGTTTTGTAGGATCGTGTCATATATGTTCACAAGTGAAAGCCGAACATCAGAAGCCGTATGGAACTTTGACTCAGTTGAAAATACCTGAATGGAAGTGGGATCACATCACAATGGATTTTGTAACGAAGCTTCCGAGGACTCAGAAAGGTAATGATATGATTTGGGTTATCGTTGATAGATTGACTAAGAGCGCACATTTTCTGGCAACTGCGGAAACTGCAAATTTGGGTAAGTTAGCCAAATTGTATATTGATGAAATTGTTTCTAGACACGGAGTGCCTTTGTCTATTGTGTCAGATCGGGATTCGAGGTTTGTGTCAAATTTCTGGAATAGACTGCAGCAAGAATTGGGATCAAGAATTCATTTGAGTACAGCTTACCATCCCCAGACAGATGGACAATTAGAAAGAACGATTCAGACTTTAGAAGATATGCTTCGGGCATGTGCGTTAGAGTTTGGAGGTTCTTGGGATTCGCATCTACCGTTGGTTGAGTTTGCCTACAACACCTCTTATCACTCCAGCATCGGAATGCCGCCGTATGAGATGTTATATGGGCGACCTTGCAGAACTCCTGCATGTTGGTTAGAGGCAGGAGAAAAACAGTTTGCTGGGCCAGATATTGTACAGATTACAGCGGATAAAGTTGCAGTGGCCCGAGAAAAGTTGAAAGCTGCAAGGGATAGACAGAAGATGTATGTTGATCCACGTCGACGACCAATGACTTTTGTTGAGGGTGAGCGAGTCTATTTAAAGGTTTCCCCATGGAAGGGCGTGATACGTTTTGGGAAACGCGGAAAATTGGCTCCTAGATACATTGGTCCGTTCAGAATCAGACATGTAGTAAATGATCAGACAGTGGCTTTGGATCTTCCCGATGAGTTAGTTGGATTCATGATACATTCAATATCTGTTATCTGAGGAAGTGCAACGTAGAAGATCAGACTCAAGTGTTGCCAATACAAGATCTACGAGTAGATTTAAACAAGAGACTGATTGAAGAACATGTTGAGTTGCTGGATCGTAAAGTAACTAAGTTGAGAAATAAGCAGATACCAATGGTCTTAGTTAAGTGGAAGCATAGTTTGGGTTCTGACTTAACTTAGGAAACTGAAGATGACATGAGGAGTCGTTACCCAACCTTGTTTGAGCGCGATGAGATTCCGAGGACGGAATCTTCTTAAGGGGAGAAGATTTGTAACACCCTTCTTACTGGCCTAGTAGGATTAAGGTAATTAAGATGAATTACTTAAATTAATTGGTTGATTAATTGCTAATTATTGTTTGTGTATTTTAATTAATTTAAATTAGTTAAAATGTGATTAATTATTATTTAAAATAATTAAATGTTAATGGATGATGAGGTGTCTCGGTTTGACACCTAAACACCCCTATGTTGCCACCACATTCACCATTTCATGCAAATTGAGAAGGTGTTTGTGTGTGTTTGAGTGCTTACGGCCGAGAGCAAAAGAAAAGAAGAAGAATTGGATTGTTGATCTTGAATTTGTGTTAACTGATTAACATTGAAGTAATTAACATCTTCAAAAGGTTAAAATTCAGAAACCATATATTAACTGATGCTAATTTTGAATTTATGTGGTTATTATGTGAAATCCGATTGAATATATATACTGTCGCCGCAAAAGCTTCACACGTCGCCGCTAAAAGATTTATTTTATTTTTTAAATTAAATTAAAAGTGTCGCCGCAAAAAAAATAATGTCGCCGCAAAAAATGGTCCACGTGGCAATTGATGGGTCCGTTATGCGTCGTCGCAAAAAGTAAAAAATGTCGTCGCAAAAAACTTTTGGGTATGAAGCTTTAGTGGCGACTTTTTTGCGGCAACATGTCGCCGCTAAAAACCTGTAGCGGCGACATTTGGAGTTTTCGCCACTAAAAGTCTTCTTTTTGTAGTGTCATCTGAGCTACTTATTCAAAAACCTCATCCCACTTTTCTTTGTAAGCCACCAAGATGACCAGGAATTTCACATATTACTATATATACTCTAAAGAGCATCATTTTCTACTTTGAATCACCAATTCCATATGTCCAAGACTTCAAACTTCTAGGCTCATAGTTTCTAGAGATGTAAATAAGCCGAGCTACTCGAGCTTGGATCGTTAAAAGCTCAAAACGAGCCGACTCTAAATGATCTCAAGTTCGAGCCCGAGCTTGAGCCTATATTAAGGCTCATCTATTAAACGAGCTAGATCCCGAGCCTTGTATACTGCGCTCGTTTAAGCTCGGAGCTTAAACGAGCTTTGATATAATATTTATTTTTTACTTTTTATTTATTACTTATATAATTGTGATATATTTTTATATCGTTAAAATTTTAATTTATTACTTATATAATTGTATTATATATTTTAATATCATTGAATATGAAAAAGTTCAAAAATCATAATTTTAAATATAATATCATTAAATATGAAAAAATATATATAAATAAAAATTTAAAATTCAAATTATTTTTTATTTATTACTTATATGATTTAAGTTATTTTTAAAAAAACAAAATAATATAAACGAGCTTTAACGAGCCTATCACGAGCTTCGTAAAACACTTCACGAGTCGAGCTCGAGCCTCGAATTACGAGCTTGAGCTTCTGCATATTCTAAAGAGTCTGGCTTCGAGCTTCTGCATATTCTAAAGAGTCTGGCTCAATTAATGTCAAGCTCGGCTCAGCTTGACTCGTTTACATCTCTAATAGTTTCCCATTCGCCACTTGTTCCTATTTGGAAATGTTAGGAAATACTATATATAGGTAGCTCTTGTGGAAAGCACTTTAATTTCCTTTATTATAACTTTATAAGTATCGATGGATTTCAAAATATTTAATCCAAAGGTAGTCGAATGCTATTCATACGGACAATCGAGAATTTAAGTTTGTGTTATACATCTATTTATTGAGACCTAAATAGATATTTTAACGCTAATAACAACCAACATTCGTTATATCTAATTTATCACTATTATTTTGACAAGCAACTATTATATGAGTTTGCGTATAATGTTTTTTTATGTAATTATGTGAATAAGATAGATGATGTATATATAGATGTCTTAGTGCCAATAGGTTTGTCTAGTAACAGAGATGCCTGAGTAGTAGTAGAGATGTTCATGTGGCAACAAAGATACCTAAGTGGTGATAGATATGTTTGAGTGGCAATAGAGATACGTGAGTGGCAACAGAGACGCCTAAGTGACAATAGACTGGGTGGCATATATTAGCCAAAGTGATGTTATGAAACTCTAACTAACAAACTATTAACATGAGTGACTTTATGATTACATGAGTGGTAGATGATTATTTTGAATTGTGAATGTCATGAGATATATTAAAGATTATAATTATAATGATGTTTAAATGAATAAGAGTCGTATGTGTAATTATTGGTTGCCTAATGATCGTGTGCTCACTAAGCTTCATGCTTATGAGTGTTATGTTTTCTTTTTTACAGGGTTTGGTAAAGAGAAGGCTCCGGTCTGAAGCTGACAACTCATGACTTTCACATGCTATATATTCTGAAACATTAACATAGTTTTGAGAAATAGTTTATAATAGTGTAACCTCTTGTAAAGATGATTGTGTAAAAAAAAAATTGGGTCATTACATGAGTGATGATATATTTTCTAATATAAATAAAATACTACCATGCATCAAACTTATTATACAATCATAACCTCTTATTTAATAAATAAAAATTAATTGCTCAATCTTTACCATCACTTTAAACAAAACTGGAATTCTAATTATGACTTTTATTGATCAAATTATTAGATAACTTTCGTATATCTCTCTATTAAAACTTAAAATATCATATTTGCTCATTCTCATTTACGATATCATTTTTAATCTTTAAAATATTTCAGAATATCATATTTAACCAGAAAATTTTAATTTTATCACTTCAAAAATTTTATAATTTTTTAATAAAACCAGTAAAGACTTGATTTCATTTTCTTAATTATAACAATAATGATCGATAGTTTGTACACAAATACAATTATGTCTCTTCTTATCATGATACCATGTTTATTCAATCACGTCAGCCTACAACCTCATTTTGACGCTTCGTTGTTGATGTTGTCTGTTACTTTTTTTTTCAATTCTTATTTATTTCACGTTTTATAATTTTTAATATATTTTTTATTAATGTTTAATGTGGGGTCTTTGTGTGACTTACACTAAGTTAAAGGGGTGATTGTGTAAGTTTCAAAGATAGTTAAAAGATTATTAGTTGTTAGGAAGTTAAAGATAGGGACCTTCAGCTATATAATGTCCATCTAGTTTAGTTTCTTCACCATGTGTATGTATTTAAGTATAAAGTTGTTTATATATTCTTGGCTTTATAAAAGCATTTGTTTAGTATAATAACTAAATGACACATCAAGTACTGTGTATCTTGTATTTCTTTCATATTTTATTATTATTATATTTATTATTGTTAGTTAGATGACAACATATTATATATATATATATATATATATATATATATATATATATATATATATATATATATATATATATTCTTACTTTTTGGTGTATTTTATAATTATTTTAATTTAAATAAAATATGATGTCATCCCGTTTCCGATTAGTCCGCCAGTTTAATGTTCGGTCGGGTATAAAAATATTGCAAAGAATACAAATCTGAACGCCAAATATTTAATGATAGCATCGATCAACAAAAATGAACCTAAATCCAACAAAATGGTGGCCATGGTCTCTGGTGTGTTTTAAAAGACCCAAATTGAGAGACGTGCTACTGTGGTATCCGACTAGAGGCAGGTAGGTAGAGGCAATGGTTGACAGATGTTTTTTGCCATCATATTTGTAGGGCTATGGTGTAGAGGCAATGGTTGTCGAATAACTAAGTTCTCGTTTGTTTTACCGTAATGTAAATAAATTGAAATAATTTTAATTTTATTAATGTTAGTTATCAAATGACAATCCACTACCTAAAACAATATTAATACTTTAAAGAATTTAACTTCTTTCTAAATAATATTACCAAACGTAATATATAACGAAATTTTAGTTTAGTTCTATTGAGAAATATTCAATATAGTCCATACTTATGGCATAGTACATAGTCCTGAGGGACTAATATTAGCCCTTGAATCAGCCCCATCAATAGTCCAGATTGAATTTTAAAAATTTGGACGGAGTGGTATTTTCGTAATTAACATGTAATGATTTCTCCATCACATGTGATTGTATAGTGAATCACATGTAATTTTATATTAAATCATATGTGATTAAATATTAAAATTTAGGACTATGTTTTTTATATGGACTCTATTGAACATAACTCTAGTTCTATTATATTTCTTCACATTACATTGAAACAAACTTTAACTAATAATTTCAAGAAAAAAATATTTGTAATCATACTTTGATACGCGTTACCTAAATTGCCCGATGTATCATAAATCATTCCGCTACATTTTAATATTTGTATAAAGATAATGTTATCTTTTAAAAAAGGAAACACATTAATTTATTCGTTATATTTTATGCTATTACACAAACTTTTAACCATATTAAGTTTTCAACACACCAACTGCTTGGAAATTTCGTCATCATTATTCTTCTTCTTCATCATCATATTTTCATCAAATAACTTATGACATAGCGTTCTGTTTATCACTCACTGTTTTATAAAATTCTGAAACCCAGCCACATTTACACGACCGTTAATCAAAATGTAATAGAATTATAATAAAATTAAAGGACCAAAACACCATCACGCACCATGTTTATTGTGAATCTCATCACGTCCCACACAGTTACATCCATTGTAACATCCAATTAACATTAACTATTTCTTATATAACTAATTAATAAATAGCAACGAAAGTCTTAAATTCAAGGTCAATCAATCTCAAACCGTTAAAACTACAGTATCACTATCATAAATCATAATCAAATCTCTTATATTGTTTAATTAAATTAAATAAATAATTAACGAATAATGGTATCATGTTTAAGTAGTCAACTACCTAAGCAACCCCTCTCACAAGTACAAACTATTAAGTTACTTGCACGAGTACAAGATACATTTCAAAAGATAAAGTGTCAGCTTAGTGCCTCGTGATTCAATAGAAGTTAGAATACAAAAACCGTAAAATAGTAGTTTAGATCAAGTATGTTAAATAATTAGTTAACCACACCCGACCCATCATGTGTTGGGTCCGAACCTGTAACCGAAATCATATAACACATATCGTGTCAAATATCGATCATATCAATTTACAAAAAAAAACATATCAATCATAGCATCATGCAATCAAATCATATTCATCATAATCATAATTATAATGATATCATCATATCATGTATCGAGAAGGTATTCCTGTTATAGAATGTAAAGTATAAACCCACAAGGAAACCCAAAAGTTCATTATGCACGTGCCCAGCCAACCTAATGACCTATGCAGCAAGTGGCCGGGTCGCGGTTCCCACCCGAGACATAGATTGCGAGAGTATCTCCACTTTCGCTACTTCGAATGTGCGAGGTACAAATACAACGTATTGTCATTTAGTGTGCAAGTACTACCGGAGGCAACCGTCTATCCCCTCCCCGCACACTCGTGATGTTCTGCATATGACCTCAACATCTGGTCACACATCACTCCAGTACACGAGTACCGACGTACCGCATACCATGTGCCACATGAGTTATCTAGAAAACTCGATGACTCATATTGGCTAGCACCTTATCCTAGAAGTTTAAATTCCAACTATGTCCGTAATCATAAATAAAGCATGTAAGGTATCTACCCACGCACTCTAAGTTCAAGCATGCATATATAAATCATGAATGATAAATCAAATCATGTAAGCATGCATAACAAATCAAGTAATGTAAATCACGTAGTCATGCATTCATCAAATAATCAATCAAGTTAAATTAATTAAAACCCTTCAAAAATGGTTTTGTCTTTGTACTTGGTTTTGAAAAGCTATTGAACTCACCTGGAGTCATGGAAGGAGAAGCTGAACGATAAACCGAGAGATTAGCGAGAAACCTACACAGCAAGCGAGCCCTAATGAGTTATCGAATAACGAGGACCGGAAACGAGATAAAATAAATAAATAAATAGTGAATCGGCGCTCTAAATTCTAATGAAATCACAACTAATTGGACTGAATCGTAACTTAGAATAATACATAATCACAATTCATTACAACTATTAATAAATTTACTTTAACCAAACATTGCCTATCAATTGCAAATTTAGCTATTAATTTACACACAAATTTGCAAGCTAACAGGAATTGCAAATCAGAACCTTATTATCTTTCATGGCAGCCGACAGAAGGATTCATACAACTAACAACTACTTTCTATTACTAAGCCACAATAAAAGGTTCCTAGTTCATTATCCATTATAGATACGACCGATTACCATACTATTGACAATCTCCAACCTCAATTTTTAGAAGCCTTTAGTTTCAACCTCCTCCCCCTGAACCCCTCTCTGTTTTTTTATATAGAGTTTTCACATGAAAACCCCTAATTAAAAAATTGTAGGCACCTGAGATCATCAATGTGTAAACACCGAATACCAATTTTGAAGATGGATCTACATTTCTTTCTCAATTTCAAACCAAAACTCCCGAACAATCGACCCCTTCTAGAGCACTATTCGGTTCGCTCAACAGCCCTTAAACCAAAGAAAAACTAAAGAGTAAACATGTATAAAGATAGAAGATACATACTTGGATATTTTCTAGCTGAAAACCAAGCTGAATGTCGTGATTCACTCAACCTCTTGATTGCCGATCGGAGCCTATGGCACCCTCAAGAAGCTGCCGCTTTTCTTTTATTTTTTTTAACACTAATGATCCTTAAATATCCACAATATATTTTCTAATTATACGCGTAAGCTCCTATATTCATAATAAATACTTTTTTGGGAGAATTTCATTTATATCCTTAAAAACGTCATAAATTACGTATATATCCTTGTAAACTTTAAAACTACACGTATATCCTTACAAAACCTACAAAATTACAACAAACACTTAATATGCAATAACACCATAACATTGATTTGCAATTACACCATAACAAAATCCAAATCAAACCATATGCAATCTGCCATCACTTGATTGCATTTACACCATAACACCCATTGAATCGCACAAAGGAAAATCTGTCATCATATGTTCAAAATTAGGGTTCTGAACCAAAATTGAATGAATTCTTGTAACCGATCTAGTGCCTCTATCCCTGTAATCGACCCCAACCTTGTAATCGATCTCCTGCCTCTACACAACCTTGAAGGCCTATGCGATGGTGAAGTAAGGAATGAAGCTCTGTTAAATTGATCAGTTAATCGTCCCAAACCTTCTAATCGATTGAGTATTGGCTTAATCGATGGTGAAGTCGGTCATGGTAGGGAAAGTCGATGGGGGAAGGGGTATGTTTTGTACAATCAATGTGAAGGAATTATAGCTTTGAGAGGAACGATTAGTGTTTTAATTTAGCATAAGGGTAAATTTATAATATACAAATTTATTAGTTAGTAATAATAATATAAAGAACTCAATCTAAGATAATGGTTTTTAGTTTTTTTAAAATTAATTAAATTAAGTGTGTGGGTATATATGTAATTTTATAGGTTTTGTAAAGATATACATGTAGTTTCAAAGTTTATAAGGATATATACGTAATTTATAAAGTTTGTAAGGATATAAACGAAATTCTCTCTATTTTTTAGTATCCTTAAAGTTTCATTTGTTCATTATAAAATAAGTAATACTATTCTATATAATTTTTTTAAAGGAGTTTTTCCCGGTTAGGCTCCTCCCGGAATGCCAAGCCTTTGACTCAGATGTATGCGGTCTAACCGGTGTTATCCAGGGCCGTTTCCGAAGTATCCACATGACTATCCCTAATTAAAACCTGTTGAGACTTAAACCCTTGACCTTCTTTATGGGGCAAGTGACTTACCCACTATTCTATATAAAATAATCTTCATTAATATCTAGATAAATTCGAGTAACGGTTACAACGGTCCTCACATAAAAATAATAATATTAATAGTCGTATATTTCGGTCGTTATACCGACCCGGTATTGATGGTGTGCGTGGACAGTCGACACAACACCTTGTGAAATGGTCAGATCGAAGTCAGAACGTACAATGATTAGTCTATTTCGCTCACTTAAATATTATATATGTATAAAAAAACATAATAAATCCTGGGCGTATATACAATATCCGTTCCGGTCATCTCTAATACAAGTTGCGAATAGGGGTGTTCATTTTCGGATATCCGGATTTTCGGATATCCGAATTTCGGATATCCGAAAATATCGGATAGTGGATTTCAGTATCCGAATCCGAAATTTCGGATATCCGAAATTTCGGATTCGGATATCGGATATCCGAAATATCCGAAAATTTCAAAAAATATATTTTTTATATAATTTTTAAAAAATATATATAATTACTAAATAACCATATTTTAAACTTTAATCACCAAAAATAGCTCAAATATGTTTCAAAATGAAAAAATATATGTATATAAAAATATATATGTTAAGAAAACTATATAAATAAACATATAAAATATAAAAAAAATAAAAAATAAAAATTATTTTTTGGATATCGGATATCCGAATATCCGAAACTTCCAAAAAACACTATACAAATCCGAATCCGAAAATTTGGATATCCGAATTTCGGGTATCAGAAATTTCGGATATCCGAATTTTCGGATAATTTCGGATCGGATTTTCGGATAATTGATTCGGATGTTCGAATTCGGATTATTTTGAACACCCCTAGTTGCGAAGCGGATTTGTAGTTTTATTTTATCAATTTCAACGTATTATTCAACTGCAAATTGGGCAGTACCACGTGCAGGATTTTCCTGATTCAATTCTTGTTTTTTTAATTATAAAATGAAAAGAAGGGTTATATTATAGTTTTAATAAAGTGAAATAATTTTTTTTTATCATAAATATCTAACCTATCAAAGTCCTGTTAACCTTTGAAACTCCTCCAATTTTCGGACATTTGAGGAAGAACTATTTACATAAATTCGGAATACCCGAAGGTAATACTAGCCAATCTTTCCAACATAAAGTGTGCCCTTTCGAAGCTCGAACCTTTAGCCATTGAAAAAGTGAAACTTTTGTATCTACCAGCAGCTCTCTTTCTTTCGATTTTTCTCCTTTAAAAACCATTGCGTTTCTATCTTTCCAAATGAGATATCCTGCTACCCTTATAGACAAATTCCAGAGTAGTAAAGAACCTGCTTTAAGACATGGGTTGGCTGCTGATGCTCGGTCGCTGAAGCCCCCACCTTCGATGCCCTCTAGACCCCACCAGCTGTGAAGATCTTTCCAAAAAGTCTTTAACTTGTTACATGAAAATATTGCATGATGTACCGTTTCTAATTGTTCTTCACATATAGGACAAAGGGTTAAATGCAAGTCAATAAGTTGCGAAGCGGATTTGTAGTTTTATACTTTTATCAATTGCAAATTGGGCAGTACCACGTGCAGGATTTTTTATTCAAAAATAATTTTTTTTTTTCTATTAATGAAAAGAAGATGTTATACCAAAGTTTTAATAAATTTAAAAATAATAAAATTTCTATCATATATATCTAACCTATTAAAGTCCTGTTAATCTTTAAACTCCTCCAATTTTTGGACATTTGACCAAGAACCATCAGATATCCAGATGCCTTCCAATCCCATCTTGACTGTTCTTGAGCAGTCCAAAGTGTCGCCACCGCTGGCCACCCTTGACGACGGCGTTTTGCCACTAACATACTTCGATTTCTTGTGGCTAAACCAACCTCCTGTTCACTATCTCTTCTTCTATGAGCTTCCAATCTCAAAATCCCAATTTATTGATGCTATTGTTCCCAATCTTAAACAATCCTTATCAATCACTCTTCAACATTTTTACCCTTTTTCTGGCAACTTGATCATATTTCCTACCGCTAAACAGAAGCCCGAAATTCGTTACCAAGAAGGCGATTCAGTCGCGGTAACTTTTGCAGAATCTAATCTTGATTTCGATAAACTAACAGGAAACCATCCTCGTGATTGCGAAATATATTACCATCTTATACCTGTTTTAGGACAGGTTGATAAAGCATCGGATCATATAAGGATCCCTGTTTTCTCTGTCCAAGTGACGGTTTTTCCAAAGCATGGTATATCTATCGGTATGACGAATCATCATAGCCTTGGCGATGCGAGCACTCGATTTTACTTTACGAAAGCGTGGACATCGATTGCTCGATCTGGTTGCGATGCATTATTTCTAGCTGATGGAACTTTGCCGTCTTATGATAGAGCTATAAATGACCCGAAACTAGATGAGAGTTATTTAAAGTTCGCCAAGGTTGAAACTTTTAATGAAGAATATCAACTTCCGAAATTATCCAGCCCTACCGATAAACTTCGAGTCACATTAATCCTGACTCGAACTATGCTAGATGAGTTGAAAAATAATGTTTCAACACATCTGCCATCATTAGCATATGTGTCATCTTTTACAGTAACATGTGGTTATATCTGGAGTTGTATCGCGAAAGCACGAAAAGATGAGCGTCAAATGTTCGGTTTAACCATCGATTGCCGGGCTCGTGCGGACCCACCGATCCCAGCAAACTATTTTGGAAACTGTGTTGGGGGGTGTGCGGCGATTGAAAAAGCTAGTGTGTTAACGGGAAAAGAAGGATTCATTACTGCTACAAAATTGCTTGGAGAAAGTTTACATAAGACTTTAAATGAAAGTGGTGGAATTGTGAAAGATATTGAATCGTACGGCGATCTGTTTTCCGAAGGGTTTCCCACAACAATAATTGGTGTTGCTGGAACACCAACGCTCAAATTTTATGACATGGACTTTGGGTTTGGGAAACCGAAAAAGATTGAAACGATTTCGATTGATTACGGCACATCGATATCTATGAACGCCAGCAAAGAATCGAACCAAGATGTCGAGATCGGGATTTCGCTTTCGAGTTCCGAAATGGAGGTGTTTCTTCGTGCATTTGACGAAGGATTAAAAGAATTCAGGTAGACTCATCATAGCAGTTGGTTTTGGATACTAGTTTTGTTGATGAACGCTGATTAATTTCTGCTGTTACATAGGAGGTGCCTTACTTCAACCGACATTATAGTACTACATATTAATATTAATTAATTAGAAATGTAATAAATATTGAATTTGTTACACTAGTGTGCGATGAATCTTCAATGTATATGGTTAGGTGTGTATCCTAACAATAAATGCATAAAAAATACCATTTAGGTTTAATTTTTTTCAGTCTTAAACGAAGATTTGGAGATTGGTGTGTGCCTTTCGGCTATTGTGATGGATGTTTATGTTCGTACCTTCAACGATGGGCTAGAAACGTACTTCTAGATTTATTACATTATTTTGCATCGTCATCTAATTCTATTTTAACGTTAGAACTATCTTATGCCAAAAGTACGCAATATCTATATCTATAGACATGTTATACTATCGTATCACTAAAAATCATCTAATTAACAAAGTGATAATATATGTGAATACAATAACATCAAGTTAGATAATGTTTCTTATTTCAATGAATGTGTGGTGCACCTATTCACACCTAACCACGTACTGCTACACTTGTCTCATTCTGTACGACGGATATTAATTGCAAGGCCCACGATGATATGATGCTCTTCTATGTTAGAGCAACAAATAGCAATAAACTTATATGGAAGGAAAGAAAGATACCAACAGATTGCAAGAAGAGTTTTTGTGTGGCTGTAAAAGTTCTCAAATTGATCAGCTTCAAAATTACATAGAAAAATAGCTGTAAAAGTTCTCAAATTGATCAGCTTCAAAATTACATAGAAAAATACCAAGACTCCACTGCGTACGTACTCCATAACTACCTCCTAAATTACAGCCATTACTTTCACTAATTTGAAAAACAAACACCAACTACTTTGACTCTCACAAATAAATAAACGTGACATAATATAAACATAATTAATTAATTAACTTAAAACATTTATTAAAAGAAAACAAACACTCCTGATTGGATTATAACTCCAACATACTTCCCCTTAATCCAATCATGCTTCATCAAGATATTCCACGCCTAGCAGCTTCTTTATTTCTTTGAACTTGACCCTTGCTATAGCTTTGGTTAACACATCAGCTCTTTGCACCTCGGTTCGTACATACTTAACCACGATTTCTCCCCGTTCCATACATTCTCGAATGAAGTGGTAACTTGTGTCAATATGTTTGCTCCTTCCGTGAAACACGGGGTTCTTCATCAATGATATAGCAGATTTGTTGTCAACAAAGAGGACAACTAGGTCAGTATGGGTCTTAGTTAACTGACCAAGTAGACCACGCAACCACACTCCTTGGCATGCTGCAGCGTTAGCTGCAATAAACTCTGCTTCACATGAAGAAAGTGCCACACTTGACACTTCTTTGCTTTTGTGAAGCCCATGAGATCAGATTGTTGTTGAAATAGAATGCCATCCCACTTGTGCTTTTTCGATCATCAACATCACCTGCCAGATTGTTGTCGGTGTATCCCGTCAATGAATCATTTCCTTCTTGCTTTGAGTAAACCAGACCACATTGCATTGAACCCTTTACATACCGTAAGATTTGCTTCACCGCTTTGTAGTGTTGTGTCGTGGGTCGTTCCATGTATCTGCTCACCATTCCGACAGTGTAGGCAAGGTCAGGTCTGGTGTGGACGAGGTGTCTCAAACTTCCTACGATACTCTTGTACATTGTTGGATCAACAGGTTCTCCTTCACTATCCTTGCTCAGCTGCAATTTCGGTTCCATTGGAGTCTTAGTTGGATTGCAATCCTTCATTCCAGTCTTCTCAAGAAGTTTTGTTGCATAGCTTGTTTGACTTAAGCGTATGTAACCTTTCTTTTGCTTCACTTCGATACCCAAATAAAAAGAGAGTAAGCCAAGGTCGCTCATCTCAAACTCCAATTGCATTTGCTTCTTGAATTTTCCAATTGAGCTCACACTTTTACCTGTTACTATCAAATCATCCACGTAGATTCCAACAATTAAAGTCTCACCACCTGAGCATTTCAAGTATACAACATGCTCCTGGGGACATTTTTCAAAACCAATTTTTTTCAAACATTTATCCAATCTGGTGTTCTAGGCTCTCAGTGCTTGATGGAGACCGTAAAGAGCCTTTGACAGCTTGTAGACTTTTGACATCTGATCCTTCCTTTTAAAGCCCCCTGGTTGAGTTACGTATACTTCTTCCTCCAAATCACCGTTAAGAAACGCCAATTTTACATCAAGATGGTGTACCTCCCAAGCGCGAGTTGCTGCAAATGCAAGTAGCAATCTGATCGTTTCCATACGAGCTACCGGAGAGAACACTTCTTCGTAGTTGATCCCTTGTCGTTGAACATAGCCCTTCGCCACAAGACGAGCCTTATGCTTGATTATTTTTCCCGTCGAATCTCTTTTCAACTTAAACACCCACTTGAGTCCAATTGCCTTCTGCCCAGGTAGATCGGAAAGTTCCCACGTTTGATTTTGATCAACCGACTCAATTTCGCTCCTCATGGCAGCTTGCCATTCTGCATGTTTCACACAGAAAATGTAATGGGTTCATCTGCATCAACAAAAAATAATTCATCATTACTTTCGACTTCCTCAGCTCTCTCATAAACATCTGAGAGCGAATTATATTTTCTTGGTGCACCATCACTTGATCCACTACTTTGACAGCTCTCATGTGTGGATGTAGGAAACACATTCCAGCACTTTGTTGTACCGAAAAATATCGTGGAGACATTGGATCATCTTGTGAAATGTTAGCTGCAACAGAACCTGGTGCATTTTCTGGTTCTTCTATTTCACGATCTGAGGTTGGGGAAAGACTCTCATGCAATACAAAGTTAGTAGACTGACCAGGTGTTTCCTTATCTTCCTGTGACTAGCTCCGATTTTCTTCAAATTTAACATCCCTGCTCACATGTATTCTTCCAACTTCGGGGTCATATTATCGGTGTGCTTTGCTGCCAGGTTCTACACCCAAGTAAATCACCTTTCGACTTCGATCATCTAACTTCTTTAAGTAAACATTTGGAGCCTTCATATGAGCCAAGCATCCCAAACACCTTAAGGTGTTCAAGATGAGGCTTCTTGCCATACCAGGCTTCTTACGGAGTAGAATGTGGCAGTGCCTTAGTAGATAGCCGACTCAGAATGTATACGGAGTGTCTGACTGCTTCTCCCCATAGATTTCCAGGAAGTTGTTTACTCTTTAATATTTTTTTGTTCTACTTGATAATGTTAGATTATTATTTAGTGTTAATGATATTAGCTTATTATTGATTTATGTTAATATCTAATTATTGTTAGTTCACTAATAATATTTGAAATTAGATCAATGTTGGTAGTGATGATCTTTAATTATTGTTAAAGTTTACTTAGTGTTATTTGATCATGTTAGATCATATATAATTTTAGTTAATTTAATGTTATATCTTCAATTATTGTTAGTACGCTATAATGTTAGAAATTAGATCAATATTAGAATAATTGTAATTTAGTTTATATATATATATATATATATATAATCTTTTATAACATGCTAATTGTTAGTAATCATGCTAATTGTTCTTTTGCGTGTTTGAGCATAGTAATACCCGTTCGAAATTGGTTTTTGAATACTTTATCTCATTTAAGATGTAAATGCTTGTTATATGATTGTGTGTTTAAGAAAGATTCGGTTGTCATTTACTCTATGCTTCTCGGGTATATATTTTTTTATATAATTGGGAGCTAAGGGTAAATGTTGCCGAATTTTTCTTAAACAACCGATAATGTAATATGTATTCATATATGAGGTAAGGTATTCAAAAAGTGGGTCAGGACGACCACCCTGCTACAAACCACTCGCAAGCACTTACACCGCGTGCATTGTAAACGATGTGAGTTTTGTGGTTCATAGTCGAGATTTAGGCCGTACAACTCAAAACAGTGGTGTTTCAGCAACCGGACCTGATTGAACCAAGTATTATGGTCTGCTGGAAGAAATTCTGGAGCTAGCATACATTAGTGATTACAGGGTTCTGTTGTTTCAATGTAAATGGTTTTAAACTGATAATCAACAACGTTGTGTCACTAAAAATAACATAACCACTTTTTCTACCCAGACTGAATGGTTTGTAGAAGACCAATACATTCTTGCAACCACAAGCAAATCAAGTCTTTTAACTTGATGACCCGTCAAAAGGCCGTGAAAGAGGTGAATCAAGACAACATTATTGAAAGTTCATTCATGAGGTAAATCATAGGAATATCTGGGACCGGGATATCATTGCTGAACAAGACGGAGATATTATACATGACAACAATTCATCTGATCTATCATTGTGTGCTAATTTGGATCATTTAACTTACACGAGTTTGAATATAGGTCAACCAACAGAAGTTGAACATGTTCATTTCCCCGAACATACAAATAATGTAGTTGATATTGATGAATATGATAATGAAGATTCCGATTCTAAACAAGAATGTGAACCACATAATTGTAGTAGTGATGAATCTGATTGATCTAAAATTGTAATTGTTATTTGTAAAAGGATACTACTTTGAATTGCTATGTTTACCGAGTTTTGTGATTTATATAATTGTTATTTGTAAACTAACATAAATGCTCGTTTCATGGGTTTGTTCTTATATTTGTATTTTTGTACATATGGCAGCTTGTAGCACGTGGTCGTGGTGGAGATTGTGGTGGTAATCCTCCAGGTGGTAATTGGAAACCATGTTTTGGTAGTTGCGGTGGTGATGGTATTATACAACTTTCAAATGTTTTTTACAGTTTAATTTAATTACGTGTATTTTAATTTGTACGTTTGAAATTGTAGGCCACAAGAAAGGGTGTGGGGAAGCCCGGAAAGCAGATTTGAGAAAGGCATGGAAAAGGAATGTAAAACGACCCCTGCCAATTGAGTTTGATGATATTAGATGTAACGGCACGTGGAGACCAGTTGAGGGTAATGCCGATAACTTCATGAGCTAAGTTGAGACCTTGGTGAGAGACATACCATATCGATCTCGAGATGGGATAAAGTTCCCGAAAAAGTGAAGCTCCCTATATTTCCGTCTCTTGACGTTTCACTTAACTTTTTTTTATATATTGTAAATTTCTAAAAACTATACAATAAACTAACTTTTTATTATAATGTACAGACCTATTATGATAAGAGGCCCCACTATGATGGGCCAGACAATGCGTCGGTCATAGTTTGAATTGATAAATTGTGTGCTTAACGGTATAGAGACCTATAATAAAAGTTTAAAAATAAATGGTTTGACAAAAGTAGGTTGTCTCGGAAGTAGACCGACTGCATCAAAATCCTCCACCGAACATGGAACAAGATGAGTGGTCTATGTATTTAGACTACTTTTGTGGGGAGATGACCGTTCAATGGTCACAAGTGAACACGCAAGTTAGAGTGCAGCAAGTACACTAAAGCTTGCATGGTCAGAGATCATACTCTCAGTATCGATATGAGAACGTAAGTCTCTTTATCTCTAAATCTTAATTTTGACATAGTATGATAAATATAATTGCCGACATGTTTGATTGATATAATGATCGACCCGTTTGTATGATATAATGGTCGACCCGTTTATTTGATTTAATTGTCGACCAGTTTGTGTGATATATTGTCAACTCGTTTTGTTTGATATAATAGGTAAATGTCGACATGTTAGTATCTTAGGTATATTGATCGACCCGTTTGTGTGTTATCAAGATAACATCAAAAGTCACTAACCACTACTAAAAAAGTGTCATTTAGTGGCACACACTTTTAATAGCATATAGTTTTTGTGCCACTGATTTATGCTTTTAGTGGCGCTTAGTATGGGCCATAAAAGAAATGGATGGTACTTGTGGCATTTTTATATTTTTATGCCATTGATGTACCGCAATTTCGTTTCCCTCCTTGACTCCATCGAAAATTTTTAGTTCCCTCCCATAGTTGAAATAAAGTGAAACCATACATCGGTTCCCTCCTAATTAAATCTACACCAATATCACTCATATTCCAATTATTTGCCGGCCTCACCGCATCACCATTCGGCATTCGTTTCTCGCCGCTTGTCTCACCTTCAATCGATTTCACACACAGGTACCCCACCTTCTCCCTTGTCTCTTGTAATCTACTCATCCATCTTAATCTTCAATCAATTTCAAATAATCTCCATCTTAAACTTCTTCCCCATTTCAATTGTTTTAAGGTATTCTCCATATAATCTTAACCAAACAACATTTCTAAAATAAGCTTTAATCGGTTCAGATAATCTCCTCTTAGCCTGTTTGAGTGTTGTTACTTGTTCGACTTGTGTTTGCTTCATTAGTTTATTGTGACCTTTGAGTTTAGGTTTGAATCATTGACATGATATTTTAATTTGTGAGTTTTGTTTGAACTTTTTAGTTACTTGAGGGTTTAGTTGTGTTTGGTAATTAGTAATTACAGATGTTTAGCTTAAACATGTGGTTGGTATCCTGTGTTATCTTGTGTTTCTTGATGAACAAGAATGGTATTTTCGGATACAATCAAGCTGCTATGGATGTCTTTCATCTCTTTCAACTCAAGTAGGTGGTCAAAGCCTATCCATTACACTTATCTTCAATTACAGGTATTTTTGTTGTATTTTTTGTACTATATGTAAGGACTACTTGAGATTTCTTGTATTATTGAAAAATATACGAACATTGTGTTTTAAAATAACACATTAAAGCATCTCCAACCCATACTCTATCATTTCATTTTGAAGTATTATTTCATTCCAACCATACTCTATCTCACTCTTCATATTTGAAAAGTTGGAAAATGCTCTTAATATTTGAAGTGTGAGATTCACACTCTTCATCAATGAGTCACATTTAAATAATTTACTTTCTATTTAATTTTCATCATTCTAGCTATCTATTAATGTATTTATTTGTGAGTATTTATTAAAATATATTAATTAAATACATGGGTCCCACTTTTAAAGTATTAAATAAAGAGTTAGGTTGAAGTTGAGAAATTGTGAGTGGATGAACCCATAAAATATAGAGATAGAGAGTCAATTATAGAGAGTTGGGTTGGAGATGCTCTTAGAAAGATTAGTTGGAGGATTATAGCATTTCCTTGATCTGTAGTTGCTTTACTCCTATTCAGGTACAAGTTCTATTATATAGCATGATAACGCTACTGATATCTTTTCTCGTATTTTAAATCTAACGAGTTGTCAATTCACCCGTGCGTTGCGACGGGTTTAGAATAGCTAAATTGATAAGAATTAAAGTTAAAGCATAAGTATTTATAAAAAATGAAAAATAATTTAAATATCGATGATTGAAATGTGTTATTTTATAACCATTTAGTTTTTTAAAAATTTCATAGTTGAAGGAAAAAACTAATAAAGGAAAACAGAACTATTATAAAACTATTCTAATTATTGAAATGTTTGTTATTGATATATTTAACAAAGAATTTTTTTTGAAACTTTGTCATTGAAATATTAATAAGTTTTTAATTAAAATAGGAAAATTGGAGAAAAGAAAATAAGAATATTAGGAAAAAGACAAAAAAAGCAACATAAAGGAATATTCACATAAAAGAGTGAGCCGGAATTTAAGATCACACTTGGGCTGAGTTGACAAAAAGAAAAAAGTATTTAACTATCTTTACAAAGACTTGAACCTGGGTTGCCAAGCCCAAGAGATGTCTTACCATTGGCCTGTAAGTGCTCTATGTTTTAAATTATGTGAGTTGTGTTCAATATAGTCCATATAAAAAGCATAGTCTTATATTTTAATATTTAATTACATTTGATTCAATATAAAATCACATGTGATTCAGTATACAATCACATGTGATGGTAAAATCATTACATGTTAATTACGAAAATGTCACTCCGCTTAAATTTTTAAAATTCAATCTGGACTATTGATGAGGCTGATCCAAGGGCTAAGATTAGTCCCTTGAGACTATACAATAAGTATGAACTATATTAAACATTTCTCTAAATTATGTACATAAAATATATAATTATAGTTCTGCAGAAAATGACAAAGAAAATACTGTTTATAAAACCTGACAAATGTTATATAAATATAATTCCCCTCCCCCCCTAAATAACAATACCTGACTTGTTGCTCATTTTGAGATGCTGCTTGTAGTATGACCTGGTTATCCAGGCTTGCCAAAGTGTGTAATTCTATGAAGTTTTGACTCTCATTGATCAAGCACGAATTAAGTGATTAAATAACAATAAAAAATCTAGATATACATAGCTAGTGTTACTTGATGGCATAATAATGTTACCTGACTTTTGTTTGTTTGTAGTAAATCTTGTTGCATTCTGTACAATTTGTTTCAGTCAAAGTACTATGGTGGCAAACTTGATAATATGATAGAAACACTCTTTGGGTGTTAGGTTGAGTAATGAGTTTGGTCATTGTTATCTGAAATTCTGCATATTGATAAGCTTTTAATTGTTCTTTTTACAGGAAAGTCCTTACAATTTTTACCAAGAAAGAGTTAAGAAGATCATAAGTTCACATCATTACCAAGAAAGAGTTAACAAGATCATAAGTTCACATGAAGTTTATGAAAGAGAATCATGAGAAATGATGTTTGAGTTTTGTTCAAACATTTGTTTATTTATGTGTATTTGTATGATATTTCGACTTTTAGTTCTTTTTAGTTATTTCTTTTCAAACATTTGGGATTTTTTTTGGAATACGATTGAATTTTAATTAAAGTGAAGATATTAAATTCATTTGATTTGATAGTGTGTTTTTTTGTGTTAAAAGTTACGTGTAATTAAAAGTAGTACCAATGTTTAAATAGCAATAGTTTTAATTGGCATCAAATTTAAGTCACAAATATGTTTTTGTTTATTGTGGTACAAAAAAAAGTGTCACTAAAAGCCTAAAAATTTGTAGTGGCAAATAAAGAAAGTGTCACTAAAATGCTTTATTGGTAGCACTTCTAGTGGCACTTTTTTTGTGTGTCGGAGATTCCCAAAAGGATTTTTAACGGCACTTTTTAAGATTTTTGTGGCACATATTGTGTGCCACTAAATGACACTTTTTTTTTTGTAGTAAATGCAAGCTAACATCAAAAGAAGCATGAAGTAATCAAAATTTAGAGAAATGGGAAAAAAAATATGCGTTATCAAGATTACAAGATATATTGATATAACACCAAATTTTGTCATTAATGTGTTTATTTTTCACTAAAGCACCTTGAACTAATAACATAGAAATATTTAACTCAAGTTCAAAGTTACTTTTGACCACTAAGAAGTAGATACAGGAAGAGAGAGATTTGTTTATCCAATAAACTAAACGAATGAAAAGAACCGCATACCAATCACTGGCAGATCCAGTATGCAATTAGAGGGGGGGGGGGGGGGGGGGGAAGGCCCCCAATATTTTCAAAAATATCATGGTAAACTTATGAGAGTTAAATATATGCCCCCACCAAAAGTAAGATAAGGCCCTCCAATTTAAGGAAAAAAGAAACAGCTTCAAGAAAAAAAAACAAAAGAGCTTCAAGTTGGCATGTGAAAAAGTGGTTTTTCTCTTTTTTATTTTGATGTGTTTCTTTTTTGTTTTGAGTAAAATAGTTTGTTGAAGTGGGAATATATTTTATTGTGGTAATTTGTTATATTAAATCAACATTGATGGCCACGTGGTTAAATAATTGGTTAATTCTTAAGTAATGTATCTATTAGAAGTGTGTATCCTAATTAAAATAACTAGATACATTGTTATATTGGTGTTCCTCTAACATCTCAACGCTCACTACTACAACTCGGTCTCCATTTTAAGGTGAGCTTCTTTGAATCTCTAGAATGGATATAAAATGTATGACCTGACCCGTATAAAATATAAAAACAGATTAATTTCAATATGTTATCTAATTAGTGTCCCCATCACCACCATTTCCTGGATCCGCCACTGATACCAATTATTTCAAGCCAAATCCTAGAATATACAAAATCAAAGGATGTTGATGATTAACTAAAATCATGGGCAAACTGAAGTTCATAAACAAACATCATCACCATTAATTAAAGACATCTAAATTCTAAACGAACTGACCTTTGAATCGCTAAACTCGTGTGTTCTCTCTATCAGAATGTCGCCTTCTACCTGCATTGTGGACGGAAGACGGAAGTAGAAACCATTAATTACTTTGAGGCGGCACCGTGACAAAGGAAATAGCATGAGAATATGACTTCAGAGACTTGGGGAAAGAAGGTAAGTGGGAGGATTAGTCTTTAGAAAGACACGTGGCAATAATTTAATAAGAAACTATTGAGCGCGAAAGCTAAAAGAAATGAGTTTTTTGCCAAATTGGTAGATCTGAGAATTTTATTTATCAAACTGGTAGACTTTTAAAAATATTAACCATTATAGTGTACTTTTATATTTCTTTTTTTTAATTATTTTTTTTTCAAGCTGCAAATACCCCAACAGCCCCCGCTCCCTTCGTTAGAAAAATTGAGCCCTAGCCCTCATCAACGACTGCCACCGTTGCCTTCGCGCTGCCTCACTGCCGCCTTCGCCGCCGGCCTGCCCCCCGTTGCCTTCGCTGCCGGCCAGCATCCTTCGCCGTCCGCCTCCTTCCCTCTACCTCGCCGTCTGCCTTCTTCCCTCTACCTCTACCTTCGCCGTCTGCCTTCTTCCTACAGGTTCTCGCTGCCGGCTGCTTCTCCGTCGCTGGCCATCTGCCACGTTTCTTCTCTCTCGGGCCATCTGCTTCCATTATAGCAACACATTGATGAAATGTAAGTTCTAATTTGATGAAGTTATGTATATTAGTTCTTGGCCAGATTTGTGTGTTTATTACTGATGAAGTTATACTTTTGGGCATATTGTTTATTATAGCAACAGCTAGCCAGATTGTGTTCACTGATTTTAGTTCTTGAATTTTGGATAGATTGTTTATTATCAGCAACTTGTCTGATTGTTTTTATTATTGCCTACATTGCGTTTACTATTGTTTATTTTAGCTCTTGGCTTGTGTTAATAATAATTTTGTTCCATTTTGGTAGATGACTTGTGTTACACTGTTTTGTTATTGGGGTGGGAAAACATATAATGATCAAGATGGTGTTACATATGACAAACCTCCAAGCAAAGCACTAAAGGTTAACCATGGAATTCGATTTGATGACTTAATGGATCGTTTATATCGTGCTATCTCAATTGATAAGCAACAACAAATCAATGTAATGTGTAGATATCCATTGGTTAGCATTAACTAATACAAGTAATGCCATATCAGATTGGTGCACTATTTTGAGGTGAGGCGTCCTTTAGGATCTAGTGCCCAAGCTAATGGAGATTCGTATACTCCTCATATTGTTGCAAAGCAAATGGGTTTAATGTCAAAATCAAGTGCACGTGCATTAAGATCTTTTAATCGAGAGAAAGGTATATTTGAGTTGATAACTCAAAGAGGGAAAAATATGCAAGTAGTTAATTTGGAACAAAATACTTGCACATGTGGTAAGTGGGAAGCCTTTAAATATCCATGTTCTCATGTCTTGAGTGTATGTGCCAAACTTTCCTTGAATAGTTGGCAATATGTTGATAGGTGTTACTCGATTGTAGAATATTGTGCTACTTGGGCATCTGAATTTTTCCCGCTTCCGCATGAAGCGTATTGGCTACATCGTCAACATAATTGCTTCCAAATTTAGAACAATTAAGGAGTAAAAAAGGTCGTCCTCGTTCTACAAGGCTAAGAAATGGAATGGATATCAAAGAGGGAAATAATGCTTACCTTTGTGTAATTTGTAAGCAAAAGGGCCATAATCGAAAACGGTGTCCATCTAAAGCAAGGTAAATAAAAACAAATGTAATATCTTATATTTACCTTTGTGGAATTTGTAAGCAAAAGGGTCATAATCTTATATTTTTTTCTTTCTTTTACAGGTAAAGATTAGTTACTACTTGAAGACTTCAAGCTAATCTTGATTTGTTTTTCATTACAAGATGTTGGTTTGTATCTTAAAACATTGGAATTGATGGTGGTGTACTGGTGTTCATTTAAGATTCCTAGAATGTGGTATTTATATAATGATTTATTAAGTGATTGTGGTGTTTATTTAAGATGCTAGAATGTGTTGTTTATAATAATTGATATTATTTATGTAAAAATATGTAACAAAAATATCTTACAAGTCTAAAGAAAAAAAAATCTTAAAAAAAGTAAGGAAATTAAAAAAAACTGAAAAAAGCTAAAAACACTAAAGAAAAGCTAGAAATTGAAAAGAAATAACTAAGGAAAAGCTGGAAATGGGCAAAAGCTAAAAAATTAAATATTTATAAAAGTATACTAGTTTGTTAAATATTTTTGTTACTATACTATAATGATAAATATTTTTAAAAGTCTACCAGTTTAGTAAATAAAATTTTCAAATCTATCGCAAAAAACTCAAAAGAAATGCTCTAGAAACATTACATATATCATATATATTTGAATAAAGATACAGAACTTTTGAGACTGGGCTATGCCTATGCACAGCCAAACCTATCCCTAGTATCTAATACAATTAAGTTGCGTAGGGGATTTGACAATTTGTAGTTTTTACAATATCTAACATTTTATTCGACCGCAAATCGGAGAGTATTGTGATTCACTTCTTTTTTTTTATTTAATTAAAAAGATGAAAAGAAGATGTTATATATTATCATCAATATTTACTTATTAAAGTCGTCACCTTTTTAGTATAAAATACAACGTTCCATCCTGTTAACCATTTAAACACCTCCAATTTTCGGGCATTTGAGGAAGAACATCAGATATTCAGATGCCTTCCAATCCCATCTTCACTGTTCTTGAGCAGTCCAAAGTGTCGCCACCGCCGGCCACCCTTGACGACAGCGTTTTGCCACTAACATACTTCGATTTTTTGTGGCTAAACCAACCTCCTGTTCACTATCTCTTCTTCTATGAGCTTTCAGTCTCAAAATCCCAGTTCATTGATACTATTGTTCCCAATCTTAAACAATCCTTATCTATCACTCTTCAACATTTTTACCCTTTTGCTGGCAACTTGCTCATATTTCCCACCACTAAACAAAAGCCCGAAATTCGTTACCATGAAGGTGATTCAGTTGCGGTTACTTTAGCAGAATGTAATCTTGATTTCGATAAACTAACAGGAAACCATCCTCGTGATTGTGAATTATTTTACGATCTTATACCTGTTCTAGGACAAGCTGATAAAGCATCGGATCATATAAAGATCCCGGTTTTCTCGGTCCAAGTGACGGTTTTCCCAAATCATGGTATATCTATCGGTATGACAAATCACCATAGCCTTGGCGATGCGAGCACTCAGTTTTACTTCATGAAAGCATGGACATCGATCGCTCGATCTGGTAGTGATGAGTTATTTCTAAATGGTGGAACTTTGCCTTCTTATCATAGAGTGATAAACGACCCGAAACTAGATGAAAGTTATCTAAAGTTTGCGAAGGTTGAAACTTTAAATGAAGAGTATCAACCTCCGAAATTATCCGGACCTACCGATAAACTTCGAGTAACGTTAATCCTGACTCGTACAATGCTAGATGGGTTGAAAACATATGTTTCAACCCATATGCCATCATTGACATACGTGTCATCTTTTACGGTAACGTGTGGTTATATCTGGAGTTGTATCGCAAAATCACGAAACGACGGGCGACAAATGTTCGGTTTCACCATCGATTGTCGGGCTCGTGCGGACCCACCTATCCCGGCAAACTATTTTGGAAACTGTGTTGCGGCGTGTATGGTGATTGAAAAAAGTAGTCTGTTAACGGGAAAAGAAGGATTCATTACTGCTGCAAAATTGCTTGGAGAAAGTTTACATAAGACATTGAATGAAAGTGGTGGAATTGTGAAAGATATAGAATCGTATGGCAATCTGCTTTCCGAAGGGTTTCCAACGACAGTGATTGGGGTTGCTGGAACACCAAAGCTCAACTTTTATGACATGGACTTTGGGTTTGGGAAACCGAAAAAGATTGAAACGGTTTCGATCGATTACAACACATCGATATCTATGAACGCCAGCAAAGAATCGAACCAAGATGTTGAGATCGGGATTTCGCTTTCGAGTTCCGAAATGGATGTGTTTCTTCGTGCATTTGACGAAGGAGTAAAAGAATTCAGGTAGACTCGTCATAACAGTTGGTTTTGGACACTAGTTTTGTCGATGAACGCTGCTAATTTCTGCTGTTACATAGGAGGTGCGTTACTTCAATCGACATTATATTACTATATATTAATATTAGTTAATTAAAATATAATAAATATTGAATTTGTTACATTAATGTACGTTGAATCTTCCATCTATAAGGTTAGATGTGTATCCTAACAATAAATGCATAAAAAATACCATTTATGTTCATTATTCTTTCATATATTCTCATCTCGATCTTCCGTTCATTATTAGACCTTTTATTTCGATTTTTTGTAAGAAAAATTATAATCAGGATTTTTTTATTTTTTATTTTAAGAATGAAATCTATCTATCTATATATATATTAACTTAGGAACCTTTTAATCCTATGTGGCACTTCTTAGAAGTTATTGTTTTCCTAATTGAAGTTAATTAGTGAGATGGCTTTGATGAGGTGGCATGCTTAGAATAGTTGGTCATTTTTTTATAAATAGGATTTGGGTTGGCTTTTAGTTTATTTTATGTTACGTTACTTTTATTATTACTCATTGAATGACCGGCGGTTTTCTTCTCCTCTTAATGGCAATAAAAGTGAGAATCCATCAAGTGTGTTACGTTACTTTGTTATTACTCATTTAACAGTTTTCTTCTTCTCTTAATGACGATAAAAGTGAGAATACGTCAAGTGTGCCTTCTTGTGTGTACCATTTACGATCCAGTGATGAGAACCGGGTGTTTCCATGTCTTCTTAATTACGTCTACAACGCGCGGTTTCATCCTCCTCATGAACACAATTAAACGATGCGTTACAAGCTTCGAATATGTGGTATATATCGCATTCAGATCTTTCATGTAGGAACAGATTCATCGTTTGAGATCCTTGTTAGTAGTCTATTAAAAATTTTTCAATGCATTGTTCTTTATGTTGCAGGTCTTTATCAGATCATAAAATTAGACACAATTTAGTATATGATCATGTTTTAGACATCATTGTCCATTGGTTTTGATGCCGAATTGACGATTCTATAATTGGTCATCAGTCCTCTATAATGTAAGTGATATATGGTATACTTCTTCTAATCTTACGATTGTGCATTCCTTCTCAATATATGAGATTTAATGGTTAGTAAATTGTTTAATCCCTTTTAGGATTCTAATGTATATAAAGTTGCTTTCTGTATGTTTGTTTTTAGTGTATGTTATGTGCTCCATGTTAGTAATTAAAATGTTTGTCCCAATTTAGTCTCTGAAACCAATACTATGTAATATGCATTGGTATGCTTCTCATGGATGAGAGGGTATTGTTCTTAGTTTTTGCTTATTCTTACACCTATGATGTTCTCTTCTTGATTTCATATTGTCATTTGAACATGTATTATTCAATGAAATGGAGGGATGTGTGTGTATGACAGATTGTGTGTAAATATTTGAGTAACATTTTCAAATCAATATGGATGACCAACTAAAGGTTAAATTAAGTTCTTTATTTCGTAGAAAATATGCTAACTTAGAGCATAACACCTAAGGGTGGGATTCAACCGTATGTTAATTTATTATTGCAAGTCCTAACTATATATTTGCATATGTAAATTTACGCATGTAATTTTTAGAACTTACATTTCTAACCATTGCTTACCGTAATCCTAGATATGACAGGGTTGGTTGAAGCTCAACAGCATTTTCACACATCTCAACAGCTCAGCAACTCCATGAATTAAACTTCTGTAGTATATAATCTCTCCGATCATGGAAACCGGCATTTTGCAACAACAAAAAAGGTAATGGATAAACACTTACCTACCTAATACTAAAAAAATGAAATTTTCCTTTGTGTGATGCTTACAAATTATTTATAAATCAGCCGATATATAAATCGCTTGCAATTCTTTCGATTTTCTTTTTGGGTTGTGAAATAACGCATAATTTGTATTACATGACCTTCATTGATACCCATTATAATTTTCAGTCGTAAATCTACATTCTATGATAAATACTATGAATAGAATGATCTTGGTGATCTACTTTTGATCTAATTCACATCATTTTGCATTTTGGTTTGACATGGTCACAAGGATATGGATGTAACACCCTGAAAAAGGGCCTAGTAGTAGTGACTTGAACCTGGTGTTTAAAAGCTTGTACGTTGACTTTAAGTGACTATTTAAAGTGACTAACGTGTTATGTGTTAATTATGTGATTATGTGAAAGTGTCAAACGTGTCTAAAAGTGATGTCGTATTATACGGTTTCGTGTAATGATTCCGTAGATATCTCCATTAGGTAAAACGGGATGACGTGTGTCAAGTTGTAAGTTGGAAAGGGGAACGAAACACCTCACTTGTGATAATTGTCCACCTTATGGCGGTTCATGTTGTATTTGACTCCTTTGAGTCAAACAAACACACACAGACATACGATTACACACACACACCCCTTGCTCTCAAGTTTTCAAAGAAGTCATAGTACAAATCTGTTGCAAAGGAGTTCTATAGCTGATTCAAGTGATAAATCAGTTGCTTCTTCTGTTGATTTGTAAGTGTTTTCATGCTAGAACCCTAAATTCATGTTCTTGAGGAAATACACCACTTTGATGGTGTATATGATGTTCTTGTGTTGTTTATGGTGTCCAAATGTGTTTATAAGCTTCCTTTGATGTCAAACAACATGTATAAACGATTGGACATGGTTTCAATCGAGTTTTTGGTGTCAAAACGCGAGTTTACAGTTGCTGTGCGAAACAGGGACGAAGACCTGTTGTGCAGGTACTCCGTTTGGTCTACGGGCGTAGGTACGTAACTTACGGTCGTAGGTCCCAAAGAATAGCTCCTACGGGCGTAGGAATGGGAACCTGCAGCCGTAGGGCATGATTCGTTGGAAAGAACCTCTACGGGCGTAGGGAAATGTCCCTACGGCCATAGGATGGGTTTTGCATGTGTCCTGCGGCCGTAGGACATGTCCTCTGCGGCCGTAGGAGCCTGTCCAGTGCTGACAGCTTGTGTAACATGTGTTTTAACCTATGTGTGCTATTTGTATGTGATAATCAAGCCTGAACCTAATGTGTTAGGTGAATCGGACGACTCTGAGGATTCTTGGGATTCCCGATTTCATTTCTGCCTTATGTGATATCGAGGTGAGTACCGGTTTCCCATGAGACTCAGTAAGTAGAGCTATTGTGTGCCTGTGATATGTGCCATGTGTATATATGTGAACGCGCGAGGTAAGACGAGATATAGGATACAGTGATATATGTTATGCCATGTGATATAAACTGTGATATGTGATACGCATGCGTACTGTGGACCCTATGGGTCAAACGTGTTGATGATTCCTGTCCGGACAGACGCAGTGGTTGAGGTCAGTCGCCGATGCGGCTGGGTCCATTGAGTGTTGTTCAGGGATTAGCGGTTCTCGCGAGTGATTTTCCGGGGTAAAGGTTATGCAGGCCGCCGTTCCTCGATATATAGTGAGGATCTTGGTCTATGATCAGATCCAAACGGAGTCCTAGTGGCTCAAACGTGATGGTGGGCTGCTTTTCGCTCCCCCACCGATGCGGTTGGTTGTGACTGATTCCCCAGCTTGGATCGTTGAGCCAGGCTAGCTACCTCGCAAGATATGATTCCGCTGACATGTCGGTACACCGCTACGTGATAGCTTAGCATTGTGTGCCATACTGTGACGTGATAGCATGCTTATTGGTGCTTATGTGATATCTGTACTCGCTAGGTAGTGTAGCTAATGTTTCGTGATAATTCCCTTTTCGCAGGTTAGTGATCAGATGGCCTGGCGAGGCGGGTTGCTGTGGGTAGTGTTATTATGTACATATCGTTTGGAACACTTGTTGTTAACTCTGATACTTGTGACGATGGTCGGTGCGTAGTGGTAACACTGGCTTGTTTTTTGGGACTTGGCTTGATTTGTGGTTCTTAATCGCCAAGTCGGTAAATTATGTTTAATATGTAAACATTGGTTTGTTCCGCTGCAAACCTTTTGTGTAAGTAAAGTTTTAATTTACTCTAATTTTAAGCTTGTGAAACCCGGTGTTACAATGGATATTTATCTTCTTTATTGAAATGACTAGAGTAGTTTTATTATGATCAGTATGATTGTTAGGTTTTGGAAAACATGGAACATGTGATTTTAGCCAACCATTGAAACAAAAAAGGAATATGCTATTTTACACATATGAATCACTTTGCTCTACATTTCACAAAAAAGAAATTAAGATTTTTCAAGCAACTTTGAGATTTATGATTCTCTCTCTCTTTCAAAAGAATGAGCTACAATTATCTTTTAGGCAACTTAACAAATGAAAACATGATATGCATTGTGTTGACTTATTGTTATTTTGATGTTTTAAAGGGAAATATATGATTTTTCATTTGTTGCATTTTTAGGTTAATATCAATAAAGCATTCGTTATTTGCAACTATTGATTTATGATTTGCTTTTGCCTTTATAAATGAGATGAAAATTAAAATGACAAAAAGCACACTCGACACCAAAGTTCCACTAAATTACCAAGGCAAAATTAAACTACTTATATGCATTTGGTGAAGGCAATTTTGGAGTACATCTGATTAGCACAAATTAAAAATTGATGTGGTATTTTTAACATGGATTCTTAGTATTGACATTGATTTAAAAATAATGATATTGATAATGCATTGAATGTTCATTCGATGAAGTTACATGTAAATATACTTATCACTTGTAGACTATTGTTGCTAATCGGAAAACAAGTTTCATTGAATTAAAACATCTAGCCAGTACGTAAACAGTTACTAAACAAAAATATCCGACTCAAAACATAGAAATACAAAAGCAATGTCAAAAATCTTACATTATGGCCCGTGTTTACACGTGCTTGAAACCTAGTACATTAATAAAGAGCCTAAACGCATTGGAAAAGGATGAGTTATAGGCGGTCTTCAAGTAGCAGGAGAAAGCATAACACAACACTGCACAAAATAAAGATAAGCCCAGCGATCTTCCACATACTTGTTAGCCACGCCATTACAATCTATTCATGTGATTAGGGACGGAGCCAAGATCTTTTAAGAGTAGTCTAACTTTATTATAAGGTATTATTATATAGACGTAATATGTGATATCATAACAATTTTATTTTTTTTAAGATAATTAAATAATGAAAGTTGAATTAATTTCATGAAACATATAAATTTATAGACATGGTCTAATAGTATATATAAACATTGCGCTAATTAGGGGAGGGGGGTTGCACCATTCAAACCCCCTCTGTCTCCACCTTTGCACGTGATGCCTTATCTTTTCGGAAAACAATAACCTTTGTTTGTTGCTTTTTTACAAAAAATATATATCGTGGATCACATTTAGAAAGATATTATTGTAAGTTTGTGGAATTCAACTTAAAACTAATTAGTTATAAATGGAGTAGCTTATGACCCTTTTGTTAAACACGTACAAAGTTAATTTTTCATTCGATGTGTAACATTACTTAATAGCAAATTTCTTGATTGTAAAGCAACTTCCTACAATGTCATACGAGCTACTTATTCTAAAAACCTCGTCCCACTTTTTTTTGTATGCCACCATGATGATCATGAATTTCACATATTACTATATATACTCTAAAGTGCAAAATCTTCTACTTTGAATCACCATCTCTATTCTATTCGGCCAAGACTTTAAGCTTCTAGGCTCATAGTTCCCAACTCGCCTTTGTTCCTATTTAGAAATGTTATCGAACTCGCCCCCGTGATCACATTGAAAACATTTAATATCACAACCAAACTGATTCAAGACATATGCGCGAAAATGTAACAATTTAGAATAAACGTCACTCTTATTACGAAGCGGATAAACCCAAACAAAGTGAGAAAAAACATCTGAGAAAAGAACATAATATTTTATACCACTAGTAGAAGCAATAGGAGATGTCCATACATCGGAATGAATAATGTCAAAACAACTAGAAACAATCGAATCAGAAGAACTAAACGGTAGACGAGTGTGCTTGCCTAGTTGACAAGCTTGACAAGACACACTAGATAAACTTTAGTACATGGAATAAAATTATTAGATGCTAAAACTTGAATGGCACCAGGGCCGCGGTGACCAAGTCGTTGATGCCAAACAGCACGACCGGTAGACATAAACGCACGGGAGAGAGCGGGTATGTTGAGTGGGTAAAGATCACCGGAGCTGTCACACCTAAGCAGGGTTTTGCGGGTCTGGAGATCCTTCACAGAAAAACCAGACTGATCAAATTCAATAGTGCATTTGTTGTCTTTGGTAAATTGTCGTACTAAAATAAGGTTTTTAATAATGTTTGGAGTGACTAAAATATTATTGAGATGTAAAGGGCGATGGGTATTGGGTATGGTCGAATGTCCCAATTGAGTTACACGAATGGGCGAACCATTACCAACAATAACAAATGAATATAAAGTCTTATCTAAAATGTACGAGAGTTTACCTGCGTCAGAGGCGAGGTGAGAAGTCGCCCCGGTGTCCATGTACCAAAAATCATCCGACGGGTCATTCAACGAGCAAGCATTAAATGCCTCGGGAAGGGAGGTGGCTTGAGAGGCATCCATAGGTGGGAACCAGTTCCATGGAGGCGGCATAGGCGGTGGCTGAGCGGTGACATGTGCCTGCGGCTAGGAGCCGAGGATACGGCGGCATACCGTAGGGCCAGGGAAAGAAACCCCACGGAAAAGCAGCAGGCGGCGCAGAGGTGGCAGCGGCTTGGTTGGCCGGCGGCGGCAGGTTGGCGGGGCTGCCAAGAGTTGTTGCGGGGCTGAGATCGCGGTTTGAAATTCCCGTGAGGTTGAGAGTCGGTATAGAGAACCTTGGATGCGGAGGAGTGGTCGAAATGGCTCCGTTGAGTGTGTTTCTGGTGGGCAAGGCGTTGTTCTTCAAGAAGTAACATCGACGGGGCTTGGAGGAAGGTGTGTAGAGTGGTGCGGTGGTGAAGAAGCATCGCCATGTTCTCGTACTTTTCCGAGAGGCCATTGAGGAGGTAAGTAACGAGGGTTTTCTCGGGGACCCGTGAGTTGATGTTGGCAAGGAGGTCGGATATGGCTTTAATTTTTTGGCAATAAGCGGTAATGGACATGTCGCCGATGGTAATGGTGCGTAGGTCATTATAAAGTTCAATCGCTCGGGCCTCCTTGTTGTCACGAAACAAGCTCTCGAGACTAAGCCAAACATCCGGAGCATTAGAGTCCTTTTTTCAAGATCATGGAAAGGAGATACTGCGAGATGGTACCGTAGATCCATAACTTGACAATGGAGTCTAGTTTCCTCCAATCCGCATCGGTAGGGTCAGTTGGCCGAGAAGTACCGTCGAGGTGCCCTAACACGTCGAAACCAATACAGTGAGTTTCGAACAACTCTCTCCATGCATCATAATTGAGTTTCTCGAGATCCAAGATAAGAGGAATGTAGGTTTTAATGTTGGTAATCCCAAAGGGTTTGTCCAAGGATGAGGAGGGTCTAGCCATGAAGCCGACTGGGAAAAAAAAGTAGAAGAAATAAGAAGGAAGATCGAGGGAGGGTGGCGGCCGGAGGAAAGGCTGCCGGAAAAAAGTAAACTGAGAGGGGTGGGATGCGGCTAGGGTTTAGGCTAGATTAGGAAGGCTCTAATACCATATTAAGGTATGATTTTCCCATGAAATCACAATTATCATTAAGGAAAATATATATAGAGTACAATATACAAACGAGCCAAGGCTATACAAAAGGGCCGGGCTATTCTATCAAAATATACAAATATATTACACTATTAACCTTATCGATGGATTACAAAAAATTTAATCCAAAGATAGTCGGATGATATCCATATGGACAATCGAGAATCTAAGTCTATGTTGTACATCTATTTATTGAAACTTAAATAGATATTTTAACACCAATAATTAACAACCAACATTCGTTACATCTAATATAATAATATAATTTTGACAAGTATCATTGTGTAGAGGTTATAGAAATGGTTTAAATGCATCAGCATTAGGGATCGATGGCAGCAAGATGGGTATGGAACTTGTATTGGTTATCTCAATTTGTTAGGACCATTCCAATTATATCCAAGCGTATTAAATATATTATGAGTGAAAATATCCTTTGTTTAAATACAAGGACTCATAAGTATTTATTATCTTGTAATAGTCTAGTTTTAGGCTATTATTATAGATAGTAAAAGGCCAAGGGCCTCATTTGTAGTTTATTCTTGTGGGTAAGTAGTGTAACTTTTATCTGTATAAGTAGAATTCAAGTTACACATTAAAATCTAAGCTTTCATATATTCACTAAACTATAAAAGAGTATTAATGTGTGTTCTAGTGTGTATCTTATACATGCTTGTTCCACCATATTGTGTGAGTTTATATTTGCTTCACTAATTGATACTTGAAACAGGACCAATAAGTGGTATTAGAGCTTACGAAAAAACGAGCTTATGAAAAATAAACTCGGAAAATAAGCCCATAATAAGCTAAAACAAACACCCCTTTACATCATTTTGTGGCTCATTTTGTAACCAATATTTGTTGTCATTATCATTATGAGATTTTACTTGTGAATCATGTACATCAACATGTTCTATTCACTTTTGAATCTATGCGCGTGAAACAGTTTCTCTTATGCAAACTAACATCTTGGACTCATCACTTGTGTATTAACATGTATGCATCTTTCAGATTTTAACGTACAATAGCAGGAAATCAAAAAAGCTCGACGATCGGTTTCTAGCACTTGAAACTTAGGTCATGTTTATCTTTGTTCTTGTTCTTCCTTCAATTTTTAGATCTAATTCCGTAACAATATATGGTGTTCTTGCTGTTTTCGGGTGATTTGTTTTTGGTAGACGGTGATGGGTGGTGGTGGTGGTTGGGTGGGACAATGACGGTGATAAAATGGTGATTCGGATCTTGTTCTTCAAATTAGGGTTTTCTCATGTGTTTGATTTCATATCTCGTTCTTCATGTGATTTATATTCTAATCGGTTTCATTCGGTTTTCAGATCTCGTTCTTCATTTTTGTCTTCATTCAATTTTTTGAAGTTGTTCTTCAGCGATTTGTTCTTCCCCTTCATCTTCATCTGAAAATCGTACTCGTTGTGGTGTTTTTGGTGGGTTTTGGTGGTCGTTTTTGTAAACGGTGGTGATGGTGGTGGTGGGTGGAAGGTGGTTGGTGGCGACAGAAATAACTGGTGGTACTAGTGGTAGAAAGTTAGTTATATATTTATTTATAATTAACATTATATTATTTTAATATAATATAACTTAATATAATTTAAATAAATAAAAGTCAAATAAAAGAATAAATTGAATTGATAAGGGTAATATCGTATTTTTAAGTAAGCAGATGCTATATATCTAGTATTGTTCTTCACACACACACACACACTCTCTCTCTCTCTCTCTCTCTCTCTTTCTCTCTCTCTCTCTATCTCTCTCATCAAAGAGCAGACCAAGCTCCGGTCACCGATATCCCACCAACTTCTAACTATTTAAGCCCAACCACCGTCGAAAACTCCGTTCACCTCTTTAGAACTCCGGTACCGTTAGTGACCGGAACTTACCATCTTCAAACAAAACTGTAACAACCCCGGGCTGGCGCCTGCCGTTAATATGGTGCCTACCGGTCTCCGCCGGCGCCTGCCACTGATCGGTGCCTACCAGTCACCGGAGTGTTAGGTCCGCAGCCCAATACACCCCAACCCATAGCCCTTTTTGATAATTTATAATTTATCATAAAGCGGGTTGTTGCCATGGTTTGAACCCATGACCTTTTATACCACTTCTCCTGAGTGATATCACCAATTGAGCTGCAGCATGGGCAGGGGGCTAAGGCAGGGCGACCCGATGTCACCATTTTTATTTCTAATAGCCGCAGAAGTTTTTAGCTTGGTGATGAAGGAAGCTTGTGAGAAGGGTGTCTTCGAAGGACTGAACTTACCTCGTATCGGTCCTGTTCTCTTACACCTTCAGTTTCCCGATGACACTCTTGTTATTGGCGAATGGTCGGAGAAAAATCTTGCTAATTTAATTCGTATATTGCGCTGTTTTTTTCTTATCCTTAGGTTTAAGGTCAGCATCAGCAAAAGTAATTTGCTTGGAGTGGGTGTGAACGCCGAAGACAATTGGTAGCATGGCAAGCAAATCCCATTGCAAAGTCGGTTCGTTTCCATTTGTGTGCTTGGGGTTTCCCATAGGGGCTTCTATGAACAAGTACGAATCATGGGCCCCTATACTTAACAAGTTTCTTTCCAAGTTATCAAAGTGGAAATCAAACACATTATCCACTAGTGGAAAATTACCCTTCTTAAATCCAATTTGGGCAGTTTAGGAACTTACTTCTTTTCTATTTTAAAAGCAACAGATAAAGTGATTAGTAAGTTGGAAAGTATTAGATCCAATATCTTGTGGCGGAGTAATGAAAACGGAAGAAAGATATCTTGGATTTCGTGGAAGGTTATTCTTAACAGTTAGATAATGGGGGCCTAGGTATCGGAAGCCTTAAAGCCTTTAACTTAGCCCTTTTATCCAAATAGATCTGGAAATTTAAAACACGTCAACGTGGGCTGCGGAAATGTGTAGTTCAAGCCATTCACGGGGAAAATGGAGGAATAGTTGGAGTTAACTCGGGGGGAAGTGTTCCAGGCCCCTGGCGTAACATCATTAAAGTTTATAAAGCTTTGGACTTGGTCAACATCCCCCTTAACAATTGGTTTCAGGTGAATACGTAGGAGGACCCTCAATCTTTCGATCCGAGATGGGCTTTAGAGCCTTCTGGGATTTTTACAGTGTCATCACCGCGACTTGCATTTGATGATTTATCCTTGAAAGAGGTAGTAAACTTTCAGTTTAAATGGTGTAAATGGGTTCCCCTAAAGGTAGGCATTAATGCGCGGAGAGTTGCACATCACCATCTACCCACCAAATCTAATCTTCAACGAAGGGGGGTTATACTCTTGTCATGTTCATGTCCCTTGTCTAGATGTGTCGATGAAACAGAAAACCACATCTTCGTGCAGTGTTCGTTCACCAGAAAGGTTCTCGGAGAGCTATGAAGCTGGTGGAGCATCAACAGTACTCTCGGGGATACTGGAATCTTATTAAACTGGGGTTGTTCATTGGGATTTAAAGGTAATACCCTACAGTCTTTTTTGGGTATTATATACACATTCCTGTGGTGGATTTGTAAGTATATAAATGATAAAGTTTTCTCAACAAGTGCGCGTGTGGATTATTCACTGTTCTGCCAAATACAAGCCTATCCCTATTTCTGGATTAAGCTCAGGTTCGGGGGCGATAACCTATCATACGAGTGGAGTGATTGGTGGCTTTCTCCTATTACATGTTTTGATTATTAATTTGGTGATGTATTTAATTTAGTTCTATGTTCTTGTTGACGTTTAATTGTATTTGGACCGATTGTTTGTATCCGACTACTAGTGCCTTGCTAGTAGTCTATATTAATAAATTCCGGTTATTCTAGGAAGTGTGATGGCCGAGCCGAAACATTTTCATAGTGTAATTTTGTTCAAAAAAACACTACTTATAAATTGCAAGTATATAAAAGAACTTAATAAATTCTGAGCCGCATATACAATATCCGTTCCTGTCATCTCTAATACAAGTTGCGAAGCGGAATTGTAGTTTTATACTTTTATCAATTGCAAATTGGGCAGTACCACGTGCAGGATTTTTTATTCAAAATTAATTTTTTTTCTATTAATGAAAAGAAGATGTTATACTAAAGTTTTAATAAATTTAAAAATAATAAAATTTCTATCATATATATCTAACCTATTAAAGTCCTGTTAATCTTTAAACTCTTCCAATTTTTGGACATTTGACGAAGAACCATCAGATATCCAGATGCCTTCCAATCCCATCTTGACTGTTCTTGAGCAGTCCAAAGTGTCGCCACCGCCGGCCACCGTTGAAGACGGCGTTTTGCCACTAACATACTTCGATTTCTTGTGCTAAACCAACCTCCTGTTCACTATCTCTTCTTCTACGAGCTTCCAATCTCAAAATCGCAATTCATTGATACTATTGTTCCCAATCTTAAACAATCCTTATCAATCACTCTTCAACATTTCTACCCTTTTGCTGGCAACTTGATCATATTTCCTACCGCTAAACAAAAGCCTGAAATTCGTTACCATGAAGGTGATTCAGTCGCGGTAACTATTGCAGAATGTAATCTTGATTTCGATGAACTAACAGGAAATCATCCTGGTGATTGTGAAATATTTTACCATCTTATACCCGTTCTAGGACATGGTGATAAAGCATCGGATCATATAAAGATCCCGCTTTTGTCGGTCCAAGTGACGCTTTTCCCAAATTGTGGTATATCTATCGGTATTACGAATCATCATAGCCTTGGTGATGCGAGCACTCGGTTTTACTTCATGAAGGCGTGGACATCGATCGCTCGATCCGGTAGCGGTGAGTTATTTCTAGCTGATGGAACTTTGCCGTTTTATGATAGAGTGATAAAGGACCCAAAACTAGATGAGACTTTTCTAAAGTTCGCGAAGGTTGAAACTTTTAATGAAGTGTATCAACTTCCGATATTATCCGGGCCTAGCGAAAAGCTTCGAGTCACGTTAATCCTGAATCGAACTATGCTAGATGGGTTGAAAAGGTATATTTCAACTCATCTTCCATCATTAGCATATGTGTCATCTTTTACAGTAGCGTGTGGTTAGACCACCAGCATCCATCACACCCTTCACACAGCCACATCAGCGCCACATCATTCCCTCACAATTTTCTCATCACATCACACAACCCCTGCATCCATCACATGCCTCACATCACCAACAAAAAAAAAGCACCGGCTCACGTACCTTCTCTCACACTCGCGATCCCACTCACGCAGGTGACCGTGAGCAGGCTTTCACTTCGACCGGCGATACTCCTCACATCCGTGAGGAGCCTTCACACGCCTCCCTCGCGATCCGATGCGCCCAGTCTTATATCTGGAGTTGTGTCGCGAAAGCACGAAACAATGAGCGAAAAATGTTCTGTTTCGCCATCGATTGCCGGGCTCTTATGGACCCACCGATCCCAGCAAACTATTTTGGAAACTGTCTCGGGGGGTGTATGGCGATTGAAGAAGCTAGTTTGTTAACGGGAAAAGAAGGATTCATTACTGCTGCAAAATTGATTGGAGGAAGTTTACATAAGACATTGAAGGAAAGTGGTGGACCTGTGAATATAGGATCGTATAGCGATCTGTTTTCCGAAGGGTTTCCAACGACAATGATTGGGGTTGCTGGAACACCAAAGCTCAAATTTTATGACATGGACTTTGGGTTTGGGAAGCCGAAAAAGATTGAAACGGTTTCGATCGATTACAGCACTTCGATATCTATGAACGCCAGCAAAGAATCGAACCAAGATGTCGAGATCGGGATTTCACTTCCGAGTACCGAAATGGAGGTGTTTCTTCGTGCATTTGACGAAGGACTAGAAGAATTCAAGTAGATTCATCATAACAGTTGGTTTGGGATACTAGTTTTGTTGATGAAAGCTGATTAATTTCTGCTGTTAATTACATAGGAGGTGTGTTACTTCAACCGACATTATATTACTACATATTAATTAAAAATATAATAAATACTGAATTTGTTACATTATTGTGCGTTGAATCTTCCATGTATATAATTTGTATATGAATGAATGCGATTTGTTTTTATTTGATCACACTATGGTTATAATTATTGACATGTTACAAAATTAATCCATCGATCTTAACTAACCATTAGGTCCTCAAAACATATATAACACTTAAAAAAGAAAATTATAATTCATTACATGGATATTAAAATAATTTTTTTCTTAGACACGTGGGGTCAATATTGATCTATTTCGCCCAGAGCATAAAAAACGATTGGACCAGCCCTGTATATGGTTAGGTGTGTATCCTAACAATAAATGCATAAAAATACCATTTATGTTTCATTAGTCTTTTGCCACTTAGGTAGTAGTCTAGTAGTAAGCACTTAGATGCTTTGGTGTGGTGATTGCCTATTGACCAAAGGTCATGGGTTCAAGTCCTGTTGAGAACAAATTGGGGTAGATTAGGAGCCGTTCAAAAAAAACTTAGTCTCTCTCTCTCTCTCTATATATATATATATATATATATACATACATATATATATATATTCTCATCTCTTCTGATCATTATTAGCCTTTTATTTCGATTTTGTTGTAAGAAAAACAATTATTAGGATTTTTTTTACTATTATGGCTCTAGCCTACTGGTATGGGGTTTTTACCCTACGGCCTATGTCTTGGGTTCAAACCTTGGCAGTAAGAGTCTTTTTCAAAAATGGTGGAGGGTATTACTCCCTCATCACGCGTGGCTCAGAGTACGCATACTGCCTTATATGGTTGTCACTGAGGATCCGGCACACTAACTTTGTTGTTCAAAAAAATTATTAGGAATTTTTTATTCGTATTTTTAAAAATAGAAATACATTAATCAAGAGCCTAAAACACATTGCAAAAGGATGAGTTGTAGGCGGTCTTGAAGAAGCAGAGAAAGCAAAACACAACATTGCACAAAACAAAGATTAAGTCCAGCGACTTTCTAGATATTTGTTAGAAGGGTGATTTTATTTGTATACCTCTTTAATTTAAATTAATTATTTTAATATAATATATAAGTATATGATCTTCATTAAAAAATAAAAACTATAATTGATTGATATGATATGTATAGTATATAAGAGATACAGAGTCAAATAGTAGCACCCTTGTTAAAATGCAAGCCAAAAGAATATCATGTGATGCCTTATATATCTTTTTGGAAGACAAAAACCTTTATATGTCGGTCTTTTATTAATCACATTAAAAGGTTATTTTTTTGTTCTTTATGAAGCATTACTCAACAATACCAAATTTCATGGTTGTAAAGCAACTTCCTAAAATGTCATCTGAGCTACGTATTCAAAACCTCGTCCCTCTTTTTTTTTTCTTTTTTGTAAGCCACCATGATGAGCATGAATTTCACATCTTACTTTATAAACTCTAAAGAGCATGATCTTCTACGTTGAATCACCAGTTCCATACGCCCAAGACTTCAAGCTTGGAGGCTCATAGTTCCCCATTCACCCTTGTTCCTATTTGGAAATGTTAGGAAATACTATACATGTAGGTGTTGTCGAAAGCACTTTAATTTCCTTTATTATAACTTTATAAGTCTACCTTATCGATGGATTACAAAAAAATAATAATCCAAAGGTAGTCGGATGATATTCATATGGACAATCGAGAATCTAAGTTTGTGTTGTACATCTATTTATTGAGACCTAAATAGATATTTTAACGCCAATAACAACCAACATTCGCTATATCTAATTTATCAATATTATTTTGACAAGTAACTATTATATGAATATGTGTATAATGTGTTTTTATGTAATTATGTGAATAAGATAGATGATGTATGGAGATGTCTGAGTGACAATAGGTTTGTCTCGTAAGAGAGATGATGGGTGGCAACAGAGATGCTCGTGTGGCAACAATGATGCTATAAGTGGCAATAGAGATGTCTAAGTGGCAATAGAGATGCCAAAGTGGCAATAGATTGGTTGACATATATTAGCCAAAGTGGTGTTATGAAAGTCTAATTGACAAACTATTAACATGAGTGACTTTATAATGGTCTAAGTGGCAGACGATTATTTTAAATAGTGAATGTTATGAGATATATCAAAGATTATAATGATGTTTAAATGAATAAGAGTTGCATGTGTAATTATTGGTTGGTTAATGATCGCGTGTTTACCAAACTTCATGCTTATGAGTGTTATATGTATTCTTTTTTGCAGGGTTTGGTAGAGAGAAGGCTCAGTTTGACAGCTCATGGCTTCCGCATGCTATATATTTTGAAACTTTAAAATAATTTTGAGAAGTAGCTTATAATAGTGTAACCTCTCGTAAAGATGTTTATGTAAAAAAATTTGGGCCATTACTTGAGGGATGATATATCTTCTAATATATATAAAATACTAACATGCATCAAATTTGTTATACAATCATAACCTCTTATTTAATAAATAAAAATTAATTGCTCAATCTTAACCATCATTTTAAACAAAACTGAAATTCTAATTCTGACTTTTATTGATCAAATTATTAGATAAGTTTCGTATATCTCTATTAAAACTTAAAATATCATATTTGTTCACCCTCATTTACATATATCATTATTAAATTTTATAATATTTCAGAATATCATATCTAATAAAATTTTTAATTTTACCATTACAAAATATTTTATAATTGTTTTAACTATAACCATTGAAGACTTGATTTCATTTTCCTAATTGTAACAATAAATGATCGATAGTTTATACAAAAAATATAATTATGTCTTTTCGTATTATGATATCATGTTTTCATCATCATGTCTGCCCCCGACCTCATGTCGACTGTAACACCGGTTCTCACGAGCTTAAAATTTGAGTAAATTAAAACTTTATTTACACCAAAAGGTTTGCAGCGGAACAAACCACTGATTACATATTAAGCATTATTTATCGACTTGGCGATCTAGAACAACGAATCAAACCAAGTCTCAAAATTAAGTCAGTGTTACCACTACGCACCGACCATCGCTACAAATATCAGAGTTAACAAACATTAGCTACACTAGCTAGTGAGTACAAGTATCACATAAGCACCAATAAGCATGCTATTATGTCACAATATGGCACACAATGCAAAGCTATCACATAGCGGTGTGCCGACATGTCAGCAGGATCATATCTCGCGAGGTAGCTAGCCTGGCTCGACGATCCAAGCTGGGGAATCAGTCACAACCAACCGCATCGGTGGGGGAGCGAAGAGCAGCCCACCATCACGTTTGAGCCACTAGGACTCTGTTCGGATCTGATCATAAACCAAGACCCTCACTGTATGTCGAGGAACGGCGGCCTGCAGAACCTTTACCCCAGAAAATCACTCGTGGGAACCGCTAATCCCTTAAAAACACTCAAGGGACCCAGCCGCATCGACGACTGACCTCAACTACTGCGTCTGTCCGGACAGGAATCATAAACACGATTGACCCAGAGGGTCCACAGTACGCATGCGTATCACTTATCACAATTTATATCACATGGCATCACTTATAACACTATGCCACTATATCATAATCACAATATCACATGACACACAACACAGGCACACAATAGCCCTACTTACTGAGTCTTATGGGAAACCGGTACTCACCTCGATATCACAAGAGGCAGATATGGATCCGGAAATCCCAAGAACACACGGAGTCGTCCGAATCACCTAACACATAAGGTTCAGACTTAGTTATCACTTACACGTAGCACACATAGGTTAGAACACAAATTACATAAGCTGTCAACACTGGACAGTTTACTACGGCCGCAGTGTACATGTCCTACGGCCGTAGGACACTTGACAAACCATTCCTAAGACCGTAGGGGCAAGGACCTACGCCCGTAGGGTTTCTTTCCAACGAACTATGCACTACGGCCGTGGGAACCTTCTCCTACACCCGTAGTAGCTATTCTTTGGTGAACTACGACCGTAGGTTACGTACCTACACCCGTAGTCCTTATTTCATCGTCCGTAGACGGTAATCCACACAAAAACACATCCTACGGCTGCAGAAACCCTGCCTACGGCCGTAGTAGACATACAAGGCCTCCTACGGTCGTAGGAAGTAGGTCCTACGCCCGTAGGAAGTACCTGCACAGCAGGTCTTCGTCCCTGTTTTTACGACAGCGCCGAAAGTCACGTTTTTAGCACCCAAAACTCGATTGAAACCAGATTCAATCGTTTGTACACATTACTTGACATCAAAGGACACATAGGAACACATTAGACACAACTTAACAACACACAAACACCTCAAACACCATCCAAATGGTGTGTTCTCATCAAGAACACAAAGACAAGACTTCATGGTGAAAAACACTTACAAGCAAAAGGAAGAACAGTGGAGAAGCTATCGATTTGATAGTAGAATCACTTATATTAACTTGTTTCTTGATCAATTCTTCAAAAGCTCCAAGATTGAGTGTGTGTTGTATCACGAACGTATGTATGTGTTTTAGTGTGTGTGTTTTGTGTGAAACCAGGAGATAAGGCTTCATCTAAGCCGACCTTGGTTCTTACTATTAAAACACGGGGTATTTTATTCCCCTTTTCAACTTACAACTTGACACACACCATCCCGTTGCAACCAACGAGGATATTTACGGAATCATTACGCGAAACCGTATAACACGACATCACTTTTAGACACAACCGACACTTTTCACATAATCACATTAATTAACACGGTACACGTTAGTCACTTAAAACACTTAATTTAATTCACTTAAAGTCACAGTACAAGTACCATAGCACATGGTACAACACTACACAGCTAGGCCCATTTACAGGGTGTTATATCGACGCTTCGGTTGTTGACGTTTTCTGTCACGTTTATTTCAATTCTTATTTATTTCATGTTTTATATTTTTAATATATTTTTTATTAATGATTAATATGTATCATTTTTCAAACCTAACCTGTATATTACACGTATATCTAATCTATTGACCATTATGTCTAATAAATGAGAGTAATCATATGTCTAATCCGTTCATATTGATTAACAAATGACTTAATTATTTTCTCTGTTTAAAATGATTACTTTTAATTATCTCATGCGTTTATCTACTTATTAGAGACAATACCTTTAAACACTAATTGATGTGTCTTGATGGGTTGATGAGAGATTTATTCTTATGTTAATTAATTGTGATGGTTTTTCTGTTATAAAAAGGTGGGATGGTATTTTTAGTGTTTCTCTTTTGTATCTAAGGTTCATGGTAAATCGAATTAAATTATGTCATGTGTCACTATCTACTTATAAGACATACTTCTAAACATATTTTGTGTTGGTTCTTTTTAGTGGATTACATTTTATCAAGGTTGGCAAGTGATTAGCAACTACGTGGTGGTATATGATGTTACTTCTAATGTAAATACGGAGAAGATGGAGACTCCAAGTTTGTCGAATCATGTTAGGCTGGCCTACGAAAATTAATAGCTATTCTAGAACTTATATTCATGAGCAATCATTTGCGATATGGGTTGATCCGAAATAATCACGAATTAAATGACATGAATTGCACTAGACATAAAAATTAACCTATAAAAGTTAACTTGGGTTAACACGGAAATGAGACGAAAAATGATTAATACGACCTATTTAACCCGAGTGGTCTCTTTTGTGTTTTGATCACTTTGGTACAATAAGAAAAGGCAATGAAATGAGCTTATTGCCTTATAAATAATTATGGGCGTTCACTCATTATATGATAATATTAAACCACCAAAGGTATTTCAACGTACGATATTATGTCTTCCCTTCCCACCTTGACAATCATCCAACAATCCCAAGTATCTCCACCACCGGCCACCGTAGGCGCCAGATTTTTGCCTCTAACTTTCTTCGACTACTTCTGGATAAACCATCCTCCTGTTCACAATCTCTTCTTTTACGATCTCCCAATCACTTGAACTGAATTCACTCAAACTATTATTCCAAATCTTAAACACTCCTTATCAACCACTCTTCAACATTTTTTCCCTTTTGCTGGCAAATTGATCATATTCCCTACAAATCCCTCAAGAAAACCTGAAATTCGATATGTCGAAGGTGATTCAATGGTTGTCACCTTTGCAGAATGTGATCTTGATTTCAGTTATCTCACCGGAAATCACCCTCAAGAATGCGACAAGTTTTATAATCTTGTACCTCTACTTGGACGCACGGGTAAAGTTTCTGATTACATAACGATCCCAGTGTTCTCTGTTCAAGTGACGCTGTTTCCGAACCATGGAATCTCTATCGGAATGACAAATCACCATTGTTTGGGTGATGCTAGCACTAGGTTTTTTTTCTTGAAGGCGTGGACGATGATTGCTCGATCTGGGTCCGATGAATCATTTTTGGCGAATGGAACTTTGCCTATTTATGAACGATTAATCGTTGACCGAAAACGAGATGAATGTTATCTGCAGGATGCAAACGTTGAAACTTTAAACGAAGATTATCAGGTTCCAAGACTTTCGGGACCTACTGATAAAGTTCGTGCAACTTTTATCTTAACGCGAGCTACTATCGATCAGTTGAAGAAATTAGTTTCAACCCATTTGCCAAGATTATCATATGTATCGTCTTTTACAGTAGCGTGTGGTTATATCTGGAGTTGCATTGCAAAATCCCGCAACGACGAGCTAGAGTTATTTGGTTTCGGCATCGATTGTAGGATGCGATTGGATCCCGCAATCCCGGAGGCCTACTTTGGCAACTGTATTACAATGTGTATGTCAGTAGCAAAAGTCAGTCTTTTAGTTGGAAAGGAAGGATTCTTGACTGCTGCTAGATTGATTGGAGAGGATCTACATAAGATCTTGACAGATAAGGATGGAGTAGTGAGAGATTTAGGGCGGTTAGAGGATTTGCTTGCGAAGGTGAAGCCAACGTCGGTTATAGGGGTTGCAGGAACACCAAAGCTCAAATTCTATGACTTGAATTTCGGATTCGGGAAGGCCAAAAAGCAAGAAACAATTTCGATCGACTATAACGGATCCATATCTCTTTGCGCATGCAAAGAATCAAACGAAGATCTGGAGATTGGTGTGTGCCTTTCGGCTATTGAGATGGAGGTTTTTGTTCGTACCTTCAACGATGGGCTAGAAACGTACTTCTAGATTTATTAATTCTATTTTAATATTAGAAGCCGAAATTATGCAGTATCTAATTATCTATAGATATGTTGCTATATATGTATCAATGTATGTATATACGTATGTGTATATATAGTTATTATTTTGCATGTTTATGAAATCCATGAATAAGTAAGATTTATTCTAAATTTCTTCCATATGCTTTCTTCTTTTCTTAATTTCGGTTTACTTGGAGTCTTAGAATATTAAAAAATTGTAATTTAAGAAACAAAATAAAAGAAGGCCTAATTAATGACACGTCAATTTCTCGATCTCATAGAAAGTGAAACACGTTCGATATATGCATGTGGTACTTCTATATATACGTACCGGCCCCTATATTTTCTTTTAAATCTTTTTGTACTCGACCATTTAAAGATAGTTAATTATAGAAAGGACATACGCCTATTTAATGCAACGTGAAGGTTCCAATCATAGAATTTGTGGCTACGGTAAGTTTCTAAATAATGTGAAATTTAGATGGTCAAGCTTTAAATTTTAGATTTAGAGTTACAATTTTTTATAAGACGTGATTTATAGTGATAATTTCTTATGTAAATTATGATTATGTATATAAAATTATACAAAACATAATGAAAAAACATATAATTATAAGTTTTTGGCGTAATTTATCAATCTTTTTCTTTGTTTTCAACAAATTTGAATAGGTTATTTACAATTAAATACTTAGATAAATAGTAAAAAAAATATATAATACCTACTTAAAACAAAAAATATAATACATACTCACACAACAATTTTGTAATATTAAACTTAAAACAAAAAATATAATACCTACTTAAGAATTGATTTATATTACACATGATAAGTTACTTTGTATCCAACCTGTTTAGTGTATATGTCACTAAATTAGGAAGGTAACATGCGTATAAAGAGTTTTCTTTGTATACGTAAAATTATATAAAGTATTTTTTTTAATGATAGATTTAAAAATAACTAATGGGAGTACAGAAGTAATTTTAGTTTATAGTTTACAAAAGTAAAAGTTACCTAATCATTTAAAATTTTCTTACAAAAATTGAAGTGAAAAAATGCTAAAGATATATTTTTGTATCCTAAGTGACTCATCAAGATTTGAAGATGATACATTTCTAACAAAACCAAGTGTTTAGTTCAAACCTATTTTTATAAGATTGTAATAATTATGTACGTAGAAAACACATAAGAGCTGGACAATTATCAATGTTGATGAATATCATTTTTTTCAAAGTCGGGTAATATTATACAATGTATATCTATTATAAAATAAGATATAGATATTAAAAATTAATATATTAATTTAAATTTACCGGACGCGTAGCGCTGACAAATATTTACTCGTTTATTTTAATTTATAGAATGTTCTATATGTAACTATAAAATTTTCTTACTTATCGTTTCACTATAAAACCAAGATAATTGTTAAAATTATTTTAGAATAAATAAAAGTAGTAAAATATATTAATTTTTAATAAATAAAAGAATAAAATAGTAGAAATAAATACAATGCCCCTTTGACCCATTAAAAGTAAATGATGACATTAACATCGAAAAAGTATGAAGTTATGTTTGTTTGCTGGGTTAAGATTATTCTTATGTTTGCATTAAATATCACTTATTCCTTATTTTATATTAAAAATAAGTTTTTTATAGGGTTCAGTAATACTCATATCTATAAGATAACATGATAAAACATCTTCTACTATATTAAATTCTTAATCCTTCGCATGAGAGGAGTCGAGGAGTGCCGTCGCAGTGTCGCACCACTCTCTTTGTAGTTTGTATATCCCTAAAAAAGTAGCCGCCTTAAGAATTGGGCTGAGTTCTCTTTTTGGACTTGGGCTTTGTACTCTCCTCTTAATATATTTTGGACCGCCCCTTCTTTCTTTTTATTTCAGTTGGGCTAAGGCCTAAGGCCCTCTTAACTTATTGTTCTTCTCGATTCTGCAAAGGCCCATAATAAAAAATGGCAGCTGCACAAGTTCATCTCTTTTTAATTAAACTATATAATATGCGCCTATAATACACGTGTTAGTTATCAAAATAATAAATATAAAATGTTATTAATAAAAAATATTAAGTAATTATATAGCACAAAGGAAATAAGAATTTAGAAACATGACGGGAGAGACAACGTATGTTGATGGCAGAAACATGGTATGATCGTACAAAAAGCTATGATATCGATCATGTTACAATTAGGACAATAAGGTTAAGTATTCGTTGGTTCCCGCCAACGGAGCTAACTAAATGAAGTAGGGAAACTAACGACAGAAAAGGACATAGAAATGTAATAATAAAATGACAAATAAATGTGCTTTAGTTTCACAAACCAAACACAATATTAGAATATCAAGGAGGTGGAAGTACAATAATCAAAGTATAACTTTTTAATCTCTCTTTTGGCCCAATACATGTTATATTTTAATATTAATAACAGAAGTTACAGCTGTACAAAAGGATTTAAGAAGCAGAGTTTTCATATTTTAGATATTTAATAAGATCAGCAAAAATTCAACATCTTGATAGTCTACAAACCTTGACACAAATCTTCATAATCATTTGTCAATTACCCTTTTACATTGTCTTTTCGTTCATTCATTTCTTTATTACGAAATTTTCTACCCACGGATCTACTAGTTTCAGAACAAAATCCTGATGTTAGATTACATAATTAAAGGGTCAACAGGATGATTTATATACCTCTATCTGTTCCAGTGTTTGAAGAACATCCTGAATTCTTGGCCTAGCCTTAGGATCATACTCCACACAGTGAATAGCTAATTTCATTAACTGGACCAATGCATTGCTTTTGTTAGGATTCTCATCCCCGAGATTCTTGTCAAAGACTTCAGCGAACCACTTTTCTTTGGGTATTGACTTCACCCAAGTCGGCAAATCGACTGGATGTATACGTTTGTAAGTAGACTCTCCTGTTAGAACCTCTAGCATTATTATTCCCAGGCTAAATACATCGATCTCCTCTGTAGCATTTGCTGAACCTGTGAACTCTGGTGCACAATTGTTTCGAAACCTTCGTGATGTGGCTGGCATCAGCCATGAGAGGCCGACGTTAGAAATCTTGGGGTTGTTGTTTTCATCGAGCATTATCATGCTTGACTTAAGATCTCCATGAACAATCCTCTCTTGGTTATGCAGGTAGAAAAGGCCTCTTGTGATGCCCATAATTATGTTTATTCTTAGTGCCCAATCGAAAGCAGTTATTGACACACCCGAATTCCGCAAAGCTGCTGCAGATTGAAAGTAAATATAAAATTAAATGTTCACTAAAGAACTTGCTAAAGCGGGAAATCTCTTCAGAAAGAAAAAACAAAGGAGAGACTGATTTATCAACTTACATTGTATGAGAGATGCAAGACTCCCGTTAGGCATGAATTTGAAGACGCACAACGACTCTCCTCTACCCCAATAATAGGCCTTGAGATCTAATACATTCGGGTGACGAATCTTACCAAGCACAGAAACAGTTCTCGCGAACTTCTTTTGGTTTAATCTAGTTAGAATGCATTTAACAACAACTTGAGAACCATTAGGAAGAAATGTCGCATATGTTCTCCAGAATGGGTTTTCGCTTAGAAACTTGGCAGATGAAGTAAGCAACTCTGGAAGACTTATCTCAAATCCATCATCAAAGTGAACCAACTCTCCACCAGATTCAAAACTTGCCTCGACTGCCGACCCTACTGAACCTACTGGCTTGCTGTGTACTTCCTTAACACTATCATTAATGTGGTTGTTTACTGCCAAACAGAATGGCATTATATTACTACATTTTTTAACTTTAGCAGTAAAAGAAAGCCATATCTTGTTGCTTAATTTACTTTTAGTAGCAGAAGGAGCTATCCCCTTCTGTAGAGATAATGCATATTCAAGCTTTGCTACAAGCTCAGCCATAGTAGGCCGTTGATATGGACGAGTATGCAAGCAGAGTACTGCAACGCGTGCAAACTCCTTCAAACTATCAATCGATATTTGCTCCCTTATACTAATATCAACTATTCGCAACAACTTTCCTTCTCGGATACGATCTTGAGCCCAGGATGCTAGACCCCATTGTTCTTCATCAAGACTTGTGTCAACAGCAGGCCGTCCACATAACACTTCAAATAACACGACCCCAAAGGCATAAACATCCGTTTTTCTTGTTAGTTTGTTTGTATAGAAATACCTTGGATCCATATACCCAAAAGTCCCTTTGACTCCAGTCGTCACAGAAGTATGTGTCTGATTTGTCGGGCCTACTCTAGCTAACCCAAAATCTGAAATCTTAGCTGCAAAATTCTCATCTAACAAGATATTAGAACTCTTCACATCGCGATGTATGACTCCATGTTTAGTGCCACTACCTGTGTGAAGGTAATCTAAACCACGAGCCGCTCCAATACATATTTCAAGCCGCTGCACCCATGACAAAAGACGCCCAGATTTATAAAGACAACCTTCAAGTGTCCCCTGAGGCATATACTCGTACAAAAGGATCATCTCTTTTCCTTCATCACAGTGACCAATTAGAGAAGCTAGATTACAGTGCCTCAACTTAGTAAGCATCTCAACTTCAGCCCAAAATTCAGTGGCTCCTTGATTCGAATTGGAATGCAACCGCTTGATAGCAGCAACAATGTAAGTTTCTCCAATCTTGATGGAACCTTTATATACGTTCCCAAATCCACCACGACCTATGATTAACCCCTCATTGAATTCATGGGTGGCCATCCGAATCTCTGAAAAGGAAAACCGGCGACATAGTTGTGTTTGTAAGGATGGGCTATGAGTATCTTGACTATCTTCCATAGTCTCAGGTTAAGAATATGTTGTCAAGAAAATCAAAAAGGCAACCATATATGCTTAGTAAACAAAGTTGACTTTGCAACTATAAGTTGCGTGATTTGACCATAGTTGGTCTCGGATTCAATTTTATGAATAAGTTATAGTAAGATAACAACTTAATTAGGTGATGACCAGGAAACAATAACTAAACAAATGCCTTGGAGCACAAGGGAAATGTTGAATACATTTTAATTTTGATGATAAAATAATTCTATTAATTTAAGTTACATATGAAAGTGTTCAGAATTATTATATTAATAGAATTACTTGATAGAACATATTAAAAGGTAAACTTATGAAGCTGTCACGATCTTCTCTGCCATATGCTGCATAATTTACTTTTGCTGAAGTAAACTTATTTGCCTAAGTTTGAGCATTTTACAATAAGTAGAAGAACACACGCGGGTTTTGTTACTTGATAGGTAAGTGAAGTAGTTCCATTTATCTTAGGTTGTTCTGCATTCTCGAGAATTATATGCTTAAAACAAGTACAATGAAGTTGTTGATCAGCTGGCTGTAGAATATCCTCGAATTGTTGAGAGTGGACAACGATCTTCGTATGAAAGTTACATCAAAGTGAGAACAACCCCTTGAAAAGTCCGAAAAAATACCTCCATGCTACACTTATTGCAATATTATACTTTCCTTGTATATAGAGTTTGAATACACTTCATATTAGGTTTTCTATGTATATTTGTTCTTTCTTAAATTCATACAATTCCCTAGATTCATGCTTGGTATAGTATGACATTCTAGTGAGTCATATTCATGAACAACCTAATTATCAACAATGGAACAAGTGACGGATATAGAAAATTTTATTAGTGTATGCACTTTATACTAGAAGTATATGTTTAATCAATAACTAAGGTTAATATAATAAAAGTTGAGTTTCGATGCGGGTCTTACGTCCGGTTTTATGGATCAATGCTTCTTTTGCTGTCCCATAATTCAAGGGATTTGTAGGAAATTTTGGGATTTTTTTACATTTGGATTATAAACTTATAGTCATACATCATTAAACTACTTTTGATTAGGCTTTTTCTACATTTTTTGGACATGGATTGAGTTTTATTTACATCATATAGATTAGGGGTGTTCATCGGTTCGGTTTTCGGTTTATTTCGGTTTAAACGGTTCGGTTTATACGTTTTTTTTATTTCTTGGCTAAAACCGTAATCAATCCGAAACCGTTTAAAAAGTGTCATAACTGAACCGAAAACCGAATACCAATTCGGTTTGGTTTTCGGTTATAACCAATTAAACCAAATTCGTATAAAAGTCTTCTTTTTTTGCAGCCCACTTGGTAGCTCATTTTGCTTCTTTTGACAGCCCATATTGCTTCTTTTAACAACCCAACAACATAAAACAATGAAACATTATAAGCATTAAAGTTAGCATCCAAAATCAAATGCCCAAAATGAAAAGATAAAATGCACAAATAGCTACTAATATAATAACAACTAATGTGATTATGTTCAACTCTAAGTTCCAAGTCTTCAAGACTTTAAGATAAAATACCCAAATAGCTACTAACATAATAAAAACTTAAAAATTGAAATGTTGAAATGGATGGGGTGGAGGCGCATGCAGGACTTTTATTTCTCATTCTTTTTAACATATAAATATAAAGTATATAATATTTGTAATATATATAATAAAAAATATAATAATATTTATTTCGGTTTTTTCTATTGGGAAAATCCTATAACCGTAAACGAACCGAAACCGATTATGGTAATCGGTTTCGGTTTTTAAACCGAACCGAAAACCCAATTTTGAAAACGGTTTCGGATTTTATGGTTACGGATCGATTCGATGTACGGTTTTAATGGTTTATATCAAATAGCAATACATAGCAAAAATTAATTTTATATATTTTTTAAAACTAATTACCTTTTGCATCCCTCTTTTGTTAACACATCCGCTGAATGGAACTAGTGTTATGAGTGAAAAGTTCATTGCTTATAGGATTTTAAAATTTTTATTTTACTTTAAGATTCAAATAATATACAAAATTCCTCATCTCACAATCATATTTTTAAAAACATTATCAAAGACCACTTCCATCACATTAAATAGTGTTATATTCGTCCGTTATCCGGGATATTTTTTCCGTTATCATGAAAAACACGACTATGCTTTTGAGTACGTCACATTTATCATTCATGATTTTATACATAAAGGTTGCACATGTACAACATGATAGTAATCGTCGATTAAAGTGTTACCACTACTAGAATTCAAGGTAATAACAACGCATCTTTAGCAACGACACCTCATTGAACACGCGAGGTGCCGCTGCTATTACCTTGATCACTGGTAAAGATGTGGTTGCTATTATATCTAATATATGCCGCTAACCTTTCTCCCCTTATTTTTGAAGTGTCACTGCTAAAACAATTGTCGCTGCTAATGATAGGGCTTAGAGTCGCTGCTATTGCTTTAAATAGAAGAAACATCCTTGCTCCCAATATAAAGTAAAAATAAAAATATTACATTCTCATTCTTTTTTTCAAACTTGTTGAATGTTTCAAGACTTCATACTATTTTTGTTTAACTTTCCTAAGTGATAATTATCGTAAGATTTATGAACATTCGTAAACTTCGATTTATGAACATTCGTAAATTCTATAACAAAAAAACAACAACAGTAATGATAATAAATTCACAGTGAACCCTGTAGAATGCACACCCTAATATTTATAGCTATAAATTTTTAAGTAAATAACATATGCTCGAATTAGTTAACATTTCCAGATTTTTCTAAGAGACTCATAAATAAAATAAAATTATGACGTGCTACTTTACTTTGTTGTTTTGATCTCTTAATTTCAAATAATTTAAATTACTAATTCACTCCTCATAACATAAAATGAAACTACTAAATAGAAATATAAAATTAATTATATCCTTATATCATATTAATAATTAAATCTTCCACAATGATTATATATAAAGAAATTAAATTAAATTGTAACGTAACTTAGAATAGTATAATGCATTATAATATACTCTTTATTTAACTTTTTAAAACTACATATTTTTAAGTAATAAGGATTGATTCTCAATATTTTATATAAAGTTGACAAATACAACTATACAACATACCTCCACAGCTATAGCAATGTAATCACTCACAAACTCAATTATTAAATTTTATCAATTTTATTGAAATAATATAGAAGGCCTCATACCTTTTATATTTTGAAAATAGAGAAAAATTTATTTATCATCATCGTATTACTTGGATACTATGATAGTAAATTTATTATGTATAAATATTTTCGAGTGTGTATAAATCACTACGATGTCTCCCTTGCTCCCCCTCGTTTTCCATTTCAACAAAAAGAAAGATGGTTTTCAGGTCTCCCTTTTCACTTTTTAACAACGATTCAAACGTTCAAAGAAGATGAGAATAATAAATTAAATCGAGGGACAAGGGTTCTAATAAGTTCTTACCAGGCGTTGCGAACGGCGAATACCAAGAGGCAGCAGATAGAAGGAGGGTTTGGAAGATGGATTTCGATTTCTTACTGCTTTGTGCTAATCGGTATGTAAGTCGCAATGTGGACTCTGGTCGTAAGCTAAACTCTTTTTTCTTGATTTCCTTTTTCTGGATTGGGATTTGGGAGTCTGGATTAGCGACTAGGGCCAACCCAATATATTTTCTGTCTAATGGGGTTTTTGAGTTTTTTCTACATTTATTTTTGCATATAAATTAGATTGTAGGTGTAAATTGTAAACTACAGAGGGTGTGGTTATGCTTTGATTTTTGATAGGCTTTGCACTCTAATATATAAATTTATTTCCATGGTCATTAACAACAGATCACTTAACATCTTTTGGTTAATGGTGGTGTTTGTTTTAGCTTATTTAGAGTTTATTTTCCGGCTTATATAAGTTAATTTTTTCTGAATTATTATTCGACTTTTGAGCTTATGATGTGTTTTAAGTAGAAATTAAGTCAGACTCGTGAAAAATAAGCCTAAAAATATGAGCTTATGAAAAATAAGCATGGAAAAAAACCCTTAGTAAGTTAAAAACAAACACCCCCTATGCACATTGATCCAAAATCATTACTCAGCCTATTTACTTCTTTCGTTGGCCACTGTTCCACATCCTTTGACCTATAATTGCGAAGGAAATGATTGCTAAGTAAAACGAGAAAATTTGTTTTCTTGAGTATGTTTTTTTAGAAAAGTCACATTATAATTAAGTCTTCCTGATGTATATAAAGATCTATGTTATGTAGCTTGAGTACGTACATTCAGATATTCATTGTAAAAAAGGTCATTTTGAAAACAGAAAACGTGTGATGAAGTTTGTGAGCCAAGGGCAACAACAAAACCTACTCCAAAAGGTCTCATGTAAGCATGTTGAGTATAGATTTGAGATTTGTCTTCAATCCTAGACATATGAACAGTTAAATAAGCATCGCGAATACAGTCTTGAACCATTGTCCCGTTATCCAACTAACCCATTTTACGACATCTAATAAACTGCATATTGTAAACTTTATTTATTTTTGGCTTTTTGTATATATCAAGCGGAAACTTATAGATTGGAGATGCACATCAAAAGTTGACTAAAGTTAATAGGGGCTGAAATATAAATGTGTACCAATAAACGCACCTTAAGATTCTGAGTTTGTGAGCCTAAGAAAGGAGGTGCTGTTCTTTATACCACCTAGTTTCTTTTAGTGTGTAAAATATAAATCAATAAGTTTCAACTATTTGCAATAGTTAATTGATTTATACTGTTTCTTGAAAAATTTGAAATTGCAGGATTTTGACTTCGGGTGTAGAGAAGCACGGTTGAGCGTTCATCTGGTTTCATTCGATGATAAGCAACAGGAGTGATTCTATATATGTGCAGTTTCTAATTTTATTTCTTGAACCGTCATTTTATCCAAGTTTTGTCTATGGTTTTGGTTTTGAAATTTAAATACCCGGCCCTCGGCTTATGATTAGGTTTCTTCAGCTGAACCTTGACTGGTTAGGGAATTGTTCGTTTTTGTATCTACATACCTGCTTTGCAGTTCGATCTCTTAATAAATCAAATTAATATTCTTCTAGCTGTTAGGAAAAAAGAAAATGGTCGGCTCAAAAACCAAAGGCAGAAGGCGTAATAATAGTGTTAGATGTTTGGTTGCATCAAGTTATAAAGTTTTTAATTAATAAATTTGTTTCTTTCAAAAGAAAGAAGTGTGAAGACTCGATCTTCAAGTATGAAAGTATAAGTAAAGATGAGTTGTACCACTTGACTTGTTAAATCTACAAACCATCACAGTGCTGATGTTCTCAAAACAGGTCACATTTCTTACTTTCTTTATGATGTACATAGAAGGGTCCCAAGTGCCAACTGCAAGCACTTTATAAAATGTCATGCATCGACACGTTTGTATAAAAATTGAGGGGGTTATGTTGAATTGTTGATCCCAGATAGATATCAGTAGTAATAAGACGATTTATATAAAAATATGTTGAAGTCAATGCCTGGTGAATCACTAGCTAGGCTACACTGCAACAGATCTGAATAATAATTATTTTATATAAAATTAATAATAAAATTGATTGATTAGGTACTGAATCATGTGACTTAGAATCATAATTAATTCAAACCAGTTTTAAAATAAGGAATATTTATAAATCTAATCTATCTTAAACTACAATCACACACAGCATTGGACATTTGGACGGTGATCAATAGGAATAGAATATAACTATTTATGTAACAAATTGGTGATTAACAATCCTTCTGGAAAAATCATTGGTTGTAATAAGATTAACCAACAGAGAAGGGAAAAGAAAACTAAACTATTCAAATCAAAAATAAATATTCACAGAGTAAATAATATAGTTACTAAATTTTCTACAAGTTTTTTTCATACAAATCATTTGATCAGTTTTATAAAAGTTAACACCCAAGTTCTGTTATCCTGATATACGATATATAATTACCAAATTGGTCAAATGTAATAACTAGAAATGATAATCGTCTTTTTAACACAAATATGTTTATGAACATGTTTAAACCGCCCTTAATGGTTATTAGGTGTACACTTAGATAGATGACACTTTCGGATGTCTACTCGCTACAAACCTAACCTAACCTGGTCATGATTACTGAATACCCAATTCATCCATTTAAGCTTTTAAGGTCTTTATAAACTTAACATATCTAATCAGTCTCATATAATCAATATCACAAATAGTTATTTAAACCATCTCATAATCAAACAGCTTATATAAATATTCAAATAGAAAAATCTATAGTTACATGGGATTAAAAAGCCTTGGTGACATGTAGTCGAATGAATCGGACCGTGCAATTACATAAAGAATCAAAAGAGCATACGCAGCATTCGTATTCTCTGATAAAGATGAATAACCCTAGCATGAAAAACCTAAACCTAAGATAAAAAGTTATTATGAATTGTTTGACTTACACAAAGTTGCAATTTGTGTACTCAATCAAGCAATTGGGTTTTAATCATTTCTAGAAAATAGAACTTGCATTCCAAAAAAAAAATTGTATATATAGTTAATAAATTAGTTCTCAAAATCAATTTATCAGCTAACTAATTAGCTATGTGTATTTATTTCTATTATAATTTGCCCTTCTAATTTTCAACATATAAAGCCCATTAATTAAAGAATCAACTTTTAGTACTATCCAATATGAAAAATATAATAAGTTAAAACACTTTTTAACTTAACTTATTAAGACAACTTTACAAATTAAATCCAAATTAAATCTCTTAGTCTCTGGTTGCATTTTTTTTTATTAGACGCTCGTATGTGTGACCTTTAAGTGTTTTATAACATTGGCTATGACACCTTAGTATAGTTGGTTACGCATATTTATGTCAACTGCCTTCTATTTATGCAAGTTAGTTATACTAGCTGGTGTTATGAACCTAAGGAGATCCCTAATTAGAGATAAAAGTCAAGTTAAAACTCTGAATAATCCAAACTAGCTTTGATTGGGAATCGTTTCTATCATATATAATCCAAACTCTGCCAAAGTAACTCAAAATTATAATAGGTCCAGCCAATTAAAATACTTAATGAGTTTCTTCTTAACCCGCGTGTTGTGACGGGTATATAGAGCGGTTTTAAATTAGAATGTTAAAATATAAACTGAACACATCAATAAAATCTAAAATCTAGTAGAAATATTAAATAAAAGAAAAAAAAACTATATAATAAATTAACTTTTAAAAACATAAATAAATAACTCTAAAAGCTTGGAAAAGCAAAAAAATGTCTGTGAAGAATGAAATTACTAATTAAATAGAAAAAAATCTAAAATGTTTAAAAAATAAAGAAAATAAAAATGTACAGATACGTGTATATATACGTATACGTATATATATACGTATATATATACGTATACGTATATATACGTATACGTATACGTGTATATACGTATAAGTATATACGTATATACGTATAGGTATATACGTATACGTATATACGTATACGTATATACGTATACGTATATATATATATATATATATATATATATATATATATATATATATATATATAAAAGTTCATGCGAGAACCATTCTTAGTGCAAGAACCGCGAGAACCAATCTTGTTAGGACGTGCTGGAACGGTTCTCATTATTCTCGCAAGTCCATTCTTGATTGAATCTAACATGTCATTACCAGTTTCTTTCTGTCCAACATAATTTAAGAACCGAATGCGCCAAGACGAATAATTACCCCTGAAAAGGACGGGTGGTTTGTTGTCCGAACCGAGAGCTAGAACCTCTTTTGACTTTTTGAATTTATAGCAAAAGTGATACTTGAAATTGGATCTTAGAGTGAGAAATGTAGGTAAATGTTCAAATTGGCTAAGTAAGGTTGGCTAGGTATATTTGGCTAGATAAGGTTGGCTAAGTATGGTTGGCTAGGTAGAGGTTGGCTAGATAAGGTTGGCTAAGTATGGTTGGCTAGGTAAGCAAGCAGTTGGCTAGAAGCAGTTGGCTAAGTTCAGTTGGCTAAGTTCAGTTGGCTAGAAGCAGTTGGCTAGGATTGGTTGGCTAAGATTAGTTGGATCACCTGGCTAGGATCACGTGGCTAGGATCACTTGGCTAGGATCACTTGGCTAGGATTAGTTGGCTAGGTGTTAACGTACGAACCCTAATTCCAGTCGATTTGAATCTTCAAACCACAACCAAATCAATGCAAGAGCCAAATAAACATCAAACTAAACAATCCCAACTAGCAAACCTGGATCAAACACCAAATATCGATATCAATTGTAAACCCTAAGATGAGCGACGGCTTAGAAGTATAGTCGAACAATATATTTCTTATGTCGAGCCAAAGAGATGGAATAACTTACCTTTGAATCACTCTTGGGCTCTGATACCAATTGTAGGTTCCATATTATCAAGTATCAAACAATATATGAAGCAATCAACTCACAATGATGTAGTTCTAACTACAAGTGGATATATCAATCAGAAAATTCAAACTACAAGCGGAATTGAAATATCCATTGGAGTTTTGATCAATCAGAAAATTCAAAAGGAGAAGTTGAATTCTAACTACAAGTGGATGCCTAAAAATGAATCTGTAGTTAATTCTCCTAATCCACCTAGACCCAAACTCAAATGGGTACCAAAATCTGCATAATCTGTTTTGCAGATAAGCCAAGAGACATTCTGGAACACCACAGTTACACTCTGAAGAATATCATGACGTCAAAACAACTGTGTGTTCAATATGCTAAGAAGTTCAAATCTCATGGCTTGGAGAAAGAAGAGTGTTCCATGTTGTTCATCACACACATCATTTTGTTCAGCATCAGCAATAGCCTGATTATCCGAGAAGCTTATTTTTGTAGTTTATCATTATTTGATATAACTTCTGTGTTGATGACTGTTACTTGCAGGGAGAGCACAAGTCTTCAAGACCCGCAAGTATGCATTTTTTCTCAATAAAAGTTTGTTTTTATGCATGCTTGTAGGGGGAGTAAATCAGAAAATTTTCACAAAAATATTTCTCTTGTTCTTGTTTCATTCTTAGAAAATTCAAAAAACATTGAAAAATCCAAAATCCAAAAATATTTTGTTAGTTCAATCACCTCGTGCGTACTGTGTTTAGGTAGCTTCTTTACTCCTATGGTCTAGCCAGAGCCGGACAGATCTACCCAAGGAGCTTCCTATTTTATAGAAGTGAGAATAAAGAGTGTGTAATCATTTTTGAAAGAGAGTTTGAGGGAGAAGTTGAAAAATATTCAGAGAGCTGAGGGTGAGAGAAAGGATCAAAAGAAAAGAAAGATCCTCACTAAACAGTGTCAATCTGGGTAGCCACATCTACTACTGGTTTTATACTGGTATTGAAGAAGACATCATGGACCCAGTGATGCAATGCACTTACCCCACCCAGCTACTCAATTATCTCTTAAAAGATAATTGTTTCAACTTCACACGAAGATTTTTCACATACACTATTGACATCTTATTTGGAGATTGTTGATATTGAAAATAAGAGGACAACTTCTCCAGTCCCCAACTTCTTTCACGCACTTATTGAGTCTAAAGTCATTTGCAATATTATTCTTTTCTAGGACACTCAGTAGAATCATTTGCCTGTTTTTGTAACAGTGCCGGAACATCTTGAGTAATGTCCTTATGATATTTACAGTGATAGATGGAAATCCTACCAGTGCTAACATCATGCCAACGCTAAACGTAGGTCACTCAGTTTATCTAAACTGACGTGTTAACGGGAAATCTATGTGATCCCGGTGTTACAACGGATACGTTAATTGTCATATCATTCTGATATAGACATATAGTCATGCCAAAATCAAGCTGAAGCAAGTTTACAAGTGCATGATGATCATGATGGATCTTGACCATCATGAGGGGGAGAATCAAGTTTATGAAAGATAATTCACTTGTTTTTGAGAAAGTTTATTAAGAGTGTGCAGTTGAAGATATAATGATTCATATGTTGAGATTATTCACATGTCAAGGGGAGCTGATACATCAAAGCTACAAAGTTTCAAAGAAAAGAAGACAGTCGTTTATAAATTTGAAAGGGAGCAAGGTTATGAAAAAGTTTCAGATCTTAGTATTAAAGATCTTGAGCTACTTTCGAGGGGGAGCAAATTTTGTTTAAAGAAAAAGTCAAAGGTGTTGAAGCAGCCAATCCAACCCTCAAGTAACATTTGTGCGTAATCACGAAAGTTATTCTCGTTTAATGCTCAAGATTGTTCCCGTGAAGACAAAAGAGATGATCATGGTTGTAGATTCTGATAGGCCTGAGACTTCTACTGCAATCTATGATAAACAACCTTTACAACCTGATCACTGCTGACGAGTCTTTGAAGATCTCATGAAGACTCATAACTTCAAATAACAATCTCTTAAATGTTGGATGTAGAAAGAAAAAAAAATATGTTCATATTCTGAGCTGGGAGATTGTTTTGATGCTTAAATAGATATATTTATTATTATGCTTAATTGTAAATTGAACACAAAGGGGGAGAATGCTAGGTCATAAATTGTGTTCAATATATTTTAGTGGAGTTTAGTATTACATACGACATTAGTGATTGTTTAGGGTAGTTATTGTAAATACCCAAGGGGTATAAGTATAACTTTACAAACCCTATTCTAATCAAGCAATCACATTACGTTTCTATGTTCTCGGTTCTCTCTTCATCGATTGATTCCAAAACCGAGTTCATCATTTTGTTAATTGCTTCGGTTGTTGATTGATACTTGATACAATTCGGTCCTACAACAAGTCACAAAGCTGTAAACGATTCAAGTAATGATGTGTAATCAGATAGAGGAGATATTTGAAGTAGGATTGGAAGGAAGAAATACCGTTGTTGAAATTCCAAAACTAAGACAAGTGAAGTTACAGTATTTACATATTCTCAAGTATATATGGAGGAACAATCAGGGGACGGTACTTCAATTTCCAAACCTAACACCACTCCGTCTTGAAAAATGTTCTCGTTTAAAACATGTATTTACTAGTTTCATGGCTGGTATTCTATTGCAACTTCAAGACCTACATATATATAACTGTACTGACATGGAGGTAATTGTCGAGGAAGAAGAAGAAGAATGTGATGGCAGTAAAAAACAAATTAAGTTACCTCGTCTAAAGTCCTTGAAACTTGTTCGTCTTGATAGTCTCAAGGGATTTTACTTGGGGAAGGAGGCTTTTTCTTTTCCATCTTTGGATACTTTGGAAATCGAGAGTTGCCCAAAACTCAAGATTTTCACCCAAGGAAATTTGACTACTCCAGAGCTAAAAAGAACATACACGGGATTCGGGATGTGTGATTTAAAGGAAAACCTTAACTGCTTTATAAACACCAAACTGTAGGAGGTAATTACTTTCATTGAGCATGTTGGATGGTCCACTCATGCTCAATGAAATTTGTAGTTGGGCAAAAAGATCCAGATTCAAAACTCTTCTTCTCAAGGTGGATTTCGAGAAAGCTTTTGATTGTTTAAGTTGGAGTTATCTCAACTCTATACTAGAACAAATGCATTTTGGGGTCAAATGGCGTATATGGATTCAAGACTGCCTAAAATCCGCAAGGGCATCTGTTCTTGTAAATGGATCGCCCTCGGATGAATTTCCATTATCTCGCGGAGTTAGACAAGGAGATCCGCTTTCTCCTTTCCTATTCATAATAACAATGGAGGGGCTTCACATTGCTATGCTTGAGGCATCGAACAAAGGTCTATTCAAAGGTATATCCCTCCCAAATAATGGTCCTGTTTTGTCTCACTTATTGTTTTCAGATGATGTCATGTTCTTAGGTAAATGGACGGTTGAGAATGCTATCAACTTGACTCGCATTCTTAGATGATTCCATCTTGCTTCGGGTCTTAGGGTGAATTTCTCTAAAAGCAAGGTTTTTGGCTTGGGTGTACACGATGATGCTATTACTAGCCTATCGTCACTATTAAAATGTGAGAGTGGTAAGCTTCCGTTCACTTATCTAGGGGTTCCGGTGGGGGCGAACATGGGAATTGCAAAACATTGGAAACCGATCATTGATAAGATTAATAATAAACTTTCAATGTGGAAACAAAATAAACTCTCGTTCGGTGGCCGAGTTACATTATGTAAATCGGTTTTGGGAAGTCTTCTCATTTTCTACTTATCACTCTTTAAAGCTCCAAAAAAAGTTATTGACTCTATTGAAAAATTGAGAAGGAGATTTATTTGGGGAACTTCCCATCATGGGAAAACTAAAATTTGTTGGGTAAATTGGCAAATAAGTAAATAACCATTGCTCCAAAGAGATTGGGTGGTCTTAGTATTGGTTTATTAGAAGCTATAAATATTGCTCTCCTTGTCAAATGGTGTTGGCGTATAAAGACCGATCATTCGGCATTATGGGTGAAGGTTATTAGACATATTCATGAGGTCAATGGGCGTGATGAATCGTCGATGGCAAATACACGAAAACATGGTGTTTGGCTGAATATCTCTAGGGTTGGGCGGTTACTTGCTAAATGGAATATAAACATAGATGATTTTTTCACAAGAAAGGTGGGTAATGGAATAAATACTCACTTCTGGAGTGATAGATGGGTGGGTTCTACCCCACTTAAATCCATCTTCCCGGATCTGTTTGCATTAGAAAATAATCAGACGTGTTCTATAGCCTCTCGGTTTGATCATAACACAAATGGCTCGGCAGTTTGGAGTTGGTCGTGGTCAGATAATCAGGTAGCCTCGAGTTTATCTGGGCAATTAGTTGCCTTGGAAAGCCTTTTAAAAAAGGTATCATTATTTAATATCGAAGATACTTGGAGTTGGGAATGCGATCCTACAGGTACATTTTATGTAAAATCTCTTAGATTGATCATTGATAATGTTTCAAACTCTCCATTTGCAGGTCAAATTTTCTGGAATAAGTGGCTTCCCCCACGAGTAAATTGCTTTGTATGGAGATTAGTTCTGAGATGTATTCCCACTCGTCTTAATCTAAGTTTCAAAGGCGTCATTATGCCATCAGTGGCATGCCCAATCTGCGCAAGTGACATGGAGACAGAGGAGCACCTCTTCTATTCTTGTGGAGAGGTTAAGAAGATATGGTCTTGGTTGTTTAAATGGTGCGATATCAACGAAGGGCAGCATCACTCGTTGGATCAGTTAATATCAAATGTGATGGATTATGGCAGATCAGAAAACAGAAGGAATTTGCTACAAGCGGTGGTCGGTTGCCTATTATGGCTTGTTTAGAAATCACGCAACAACTTGGTGTTCAATGGGAAAAGATTCTCGCATTTCATAGTGGAGGATGAGATTCAAGCTACGTTATATACTTGGATCAAATATAGAGCTAGGAGCAAATCCTTATTATGGTCATGTTGGTGTTGTAATCCGCTTTTTTACTTTAAACTATGTAATTTTATCTAGCATCTTGCTAGATTTCTATTCATATATATATATTCTCTCAGGTTTTCTAGGCGGGGGTGATGGCCGAGCCGAAGCTCCTTGCCTAGATAGCCTATCTTGCTGTTCAAAAAAAAAAAAAATTTACTTTCATTTTCCAATACATCTTTCACAAATTAAATAGTCAGTCATATATATGTTTTGTTATCATTAAAAACCCAAACCGCTATCTGAATTTTCACAATTTATCAATGTATATATTGTTTACAGGGACTTGAATTCTAGAAAATGAAGATCGATTATCGAAAACTCATCTGCATGGCTAGCTATTCTGCTCCCGTAACAGCTTGACTTTCCCAGCTGGCAGGCAGTCAACGCTCATAACGCATTGATTGCGTAACAAAACCTCTCAAGCTGGAAATTCATAAAAGGAGATCCATCGATCGAGAAGGCGTATGAAGTATTATTTGGTTTATTATTTTTATCATGACTTTTCCTGCCATTGTATTATTATTTTTAGCTGTAGATGCCATTTTTTGTTTAAGATAAAGTTAATTATAAACCTTAGATAACAAGGTCATAGGTCCCTCTCCCACTGGACAGGTTTACAAAGTTTTTTTTTTTTAAAAACGAAGGAAACATTCAACTAGATCTTTCTCTCTCCCTGCTATACTGCCAAAAGTCGTTTTGGCCAAATTACCCCCAAAGTCACACTATATCTATCCTTTCACGATCCCAATTTAATCCTAGACTCCAATCATCTCTAATTTCAGTCTACCACTTTCCAAGAACCTCAAATTGGTTCATCATTCATATGGTCTGTCAGCATTTGCGGGTTGATTATTGTTAATCGAATGTAATTTTCGGGTTCATTATTTTGTGGGTATTACGAAATGCGAAGATCAAGGCAAGAGCATCGGAGGTCAGTGAGACGGCGGTGGTTTCCGAGCGTGTTTTGGTCGGCATTTTGTGGAATTTTGGTTTTAGTTGTTGTTTTATTCGTTTTCTTAAGTCGACAGAGCCCCACACCCACTTCCAGATCGATGTTATTTAAGGTAATTTTGACCAGTGCTTATTTCGTGATTGTTTGTGAACATGATTGTTTTATGTTTGTATGACTAATCGTTATGATATTCTCATTCTGGAAGCCTCTTATCACATTAATTTTGTTCATTTATTTATGGTGTATGTTGATCGACTAATATCACATTGATAATCTTTTAGGGTCAAAATTTCATCCTCAATTGGATTGTGAGAGTATGCTAATCCAAGACTTAGAAATTTGCCACTTAGATTTTTTTTTATTTTGCAGAGATCTTACAAGCAGGATATAAGCATTGAAAGCCTCAATGTTACTGATGAAATGATAAATCCTAACTCAATCACAAGACAACTTAATGATCAAATTCAACTAGCAAAAGCATTTGTTGTGATTGCTAAAGAAAGCAATAATCTCAAGTTTGCATGGGAACTAAGTACACAAATTCGCAACGCTCAAATCCTGCTTTCAAACTCTGCATTAACACAATCACCGTTAACACTTCGAGAATCCAAAACCGCTGTCAAAGAAATGGCATTTTTGCTTTTTCAAGCCCAACAATTTCACTATGATACTGCAACAATGATCATGAGACTTAAAGCCCAAGTACAAGATCTTGAAGAACGAACGAGTTTAGTAACTGAAAAGAGCAGCAAATATAACCAAATAGCTGCAGAAGAAGTCCCGAAAAGCCTATTCTGTCTTGGTGTTCGTTTGACAACCGAATGGTTTGCTTACAATCAATCGAAATTAGCACGAAAGGCATCAGAAAAGATTGATATCGGGTTAAAGGTAAAAGACAACAATCTTTATCATTTTTGTATTTTTTCTGACAATATTCTTGCGACTTCAGTTGCGGTTAACTCAACATCATTGAATTCACGAAACCCTGATAGGATTGTGTTTCATTTAGTAACCGATGAAGTGAATTATGCTGCAATGAAGGCATGGTTTACAATGAACGATTTTCATGGGGTGACTATTGAGGTTCAAAAATTCGAAGATTTCACTTGGTTGAATGCTTCTTATGTTCCTGTTCTTAAACAGCTTCAAGATTCCGAGACCAAAAACTATTACTTTTCAGGAAACAACGATGGCGGGAAAACTCCAATTAAGTTTAGAAACCCGAAATACTTATCGATGTTGAATCATTTAAGGTTTTACATCCCACAAGTTTTTCCTGAATTGAAGAAGTTGGTGTTTCTTGATGACGATGTTGTGGTACAAAAGGATCTTGCGGGTCTTTTTACTTTAGATTTGAACGGGAATGTTAACGGGGCAGTCGAAACATGTATGGAAACGTTTCATCGATACCACAAGTACTTGAATTACTCTCACCCGCTTATAAGATCCCATTTTGATCCTGATGCGTGTGGGTGGGCGTTTGGTATGAATGTTTTTGACTTGGTTGAATGGCGTAAGAGGGATGTTACCGGGATCTACCATTACTGGCAAGAAAAGAACGTTGACCGAACATTGTGGAAGCTTGGCACGTTGCCACCTGGACTTTTGACTTTTTACGGGTTGACCGAGCCGTTAGACCCGGTGTGGCATGTGCTCGGTTTGGGGTACACGAATGTTGATTCAGAAGTGATTGAAAATGGAGCTGTGTTGCATTTTAATGGTAACTCAAAGCCTTGGTTGAAGATTGGAAAGGAAAAATACAAGCCTTTTTGGGAGAAATATGTTGACTATAGTCATCCAGTGTTGGAACAATGCAATTTTGGTTGACTTTTTTATAGGTAGTCAAAGCAAGTAGTTCTTTCAAGCAACAACTAAAGTGAAAATTCATTGTACACATGGCATTTGGGTTCATAATCATGTATTCTTTTTAATTTATTTATTGATTTTAGGCTTCATAGCATCTTGTTTGCATGAGATGTAATTTAGTTCCTATATAACCTGGTATGCCTTTTTCATAGATAATATGGTCGGGTCCCACATAATTTATTACTTTTTATCGCATTAGGTATGAATTTGAGAAAGTATAATTCCACCCTGTAACCACAAGTCGATTACATTTTCTATACTACTCATTCCTGTTCTTTTTCTTCTTTTACCATTGCCTTTCCCATTTCAGCGAGAAAGGAGTGGAAAAAATGGGCTGACCCGATCCATGTTTATATTTGTTTTTTATTCTCTTTTATGTTTTTATAATTGTAAAGTGATAGTTGTTTGCTGTTAAAAAATACTTGTATATTAATTGGGCTAATATTGTTTGTGGGCATTTTTGAATATGACGTGTTAACATATAATTGAGCTAATATGTTACAAATCAGATTTTTGTGTATTAAGCTAACACAATTAGAGTTATTCCGTACGTAAGGATGCTAACCACCTCCATCCTCTCCAGAAGCATTGTTTCAACATGTACAAGGCACCACATCCATAGATCTTATTAGGCTCTCTCGAGCATGCCTATGTACCTCATACGTCTTCTAGAGACTACATCCTAAAGACACAACTTCTCAAGAATGAAATGAAATGTGATGAAACCGCTTCAACATATCTTACCCGGGCAAAAGAATATGCTGATGCTTTTGATAAAATTGGTGAACCGATCAAACAAAAAGACTTAGTCATGCTAGTAATATCAGGTCTTCATGAGGAATACAATGGCCTAAACCTACACTCCTTGGCTCCTTGCTCTTCAAATTCCAATCACTAAACTCCATGGCCTCTTATCCGATCTTGATTATATGGCGAAGAAATAATAAGCCTCTATCGTTTCACCGGCTCAAGCATTTATGTCACCACCGCCGGTTGTCCTTTAACTACAACCACCGGTCGTACTACAACTACAACCATAGGTTTAACCTTACATAATGCACGCCCTTCAACTTCTTGTCTCTCAGTTTGGCTTTCAACTCCAATTGCTAAATCAGTCATCTGTACAAGCTTTCTTTGCCTCTCGTTTTTTAAGGACTAGGAGTGTGGCTCACAAAGCAGCCGTGTATGGGCTCCATCAACAATCCAGAGGAAACAAAAATTATGGTACGTACGTGCAATAGATGTGGTATTGGACACATACCATCCCAGTGCCTTGATCGTGACTATGCCACAATAAGGCTAGGACAACAATAGCCTATAGTGGATTTTGCTAACTATCGTTCAAAACAATCCAACACATGGCTTTCTGACACTACTTCTAATAGTCATATTGCTCAAGACATCTCCAGCCTCGACAACCATGAGCCCTACTAAGGTAAGGATATACTTTAATAGCTTCATGTTGGTAATGGTAAGGGTTTACCCATACTTCATATTCGTGACACTTGTTTGTGAAATGTTTCTAGTACTCGTGAAAGGAAAACAAAGGGCCACAAATTTGCATAGGTAGATTGTGTGAGAGGGCGTTAAGAGCTAGAGGCACGAGGCCTCTAAACATGTCTTAATTGTTAAAAAAACAAAGTGGCGTCGGGCACAAGACCATGTATCCAAATTGCTACTCCATATGCAAACACGAAGTCGATTTACACATCACAAGTCTTAAATCCTAGATATCAAGTCTTTGAACCTTACGAAACCTAATCCAAACACAAAAAAACCAATCTTATGCTAACTCACTAGCTACTACATAACACCAACATAAGTGAAAACATTTGTAATACATATAAAAAATGATGCTATTGCATTTAAATTATATAGATATACAAACAACCCATGTGAGAACTACATAACTAAGTGCTCGAGAAGTAAAAGATAATCATGACAAAACTCAAGCAATTATACATATAAAGACTACCCGAGTGAATAAAATTACACAGTTGTTTGACAGCACAACTGAAAAATAACAGTTTGAAGTGGCACTACGTACAAGAAAAAAATGACTTTTACATAAGTCTCCATAGTATAAAAAACAGTAGAAAAGCTATTTCGGTTTTCTCCCACGAAGACAAAACTATCGGTACTCAGTAGTGAAGCCATCCCTAATTACCTACTATACAATGTTTTTTCTTCACTTAAAAACTATAAGTTATCGGCTATTAATGTATTGTCTTTGAGCACAAAGAGTGTCATATGTTAGATAAGGTTCATAGCATTTAATTTTGTAATTTTTGCAAGTGAAGAGAAGCCATCTAGTATGGTTTTCATATCACTTTGCCATTGATAAGAGAAAACTACATAGTTAAATTGCTCCTATCGTGCACTTATTCACCAACCATAATATCCCTCCACTACCCTTCCTTGCCTACTCCCACCCCTACACTACTCCACCTTACTCTAGCCCGCCCACCTACCCCACCCACCATAGGATAATGTGTAGTGTGGATGCTGTGGGATAGGGGTACAATAGGTGATGGTAGGGTGAGTTAGGTTAGGTAAGTGGTAGAGTAAATTAGGGTGAGAGAAATGTTGGAAGTAATTATATAGTTGTGTTACATATTATTATCTTAAGACTATAGTTTGATCTATTATGTATTTAATAATGTATAAACATAAGTGTGTATATGTTTTGGCTGGAAAGCAGGGCCATCACCAATAGCCAACCGCCGCCGGTAACCATCGCTAGCTTAACTATCGGCAACTACCACACAACCGCCGCCAATCCTCCTCTATATATACACACATCTAGCTATAATATTTTCAGGGGTTACCAGGACCCACCAATTTTAAGGGCCACTAGTTCTCTGCAGCCTATGTAAATATATATATGTGTTGTAAACCAGCCCACTTATTAGGTTGCCCAAATACTCTACACAACCAACAAAACACGGGAGGGTAGGGGGAGGGCCTACTCAATCGAAATCATCGGAACAAACGAAGGGGGCATCTGTACGACTGGAGAAATCGAAGCTATCTCGAGAAATGGAATCGACGACCCAACCATCGAGACATCAGACATCGAGACATCTGTACGACTGTATTGTTCCTCAATAGAAGCATCGTCTATCGAACCATCAAGACGCCTCTGTTTACTGAAGAGTTTTGTAGGGTATAAAAACATATTTTCAAACATGCACAGTGGAAATTAAAACCCCCTCCAGCGATCTCATCTAACTCGTACATAAACTAAAACAAGCAGAGGATTAAAAGATTATACCTTTGAGCAAACCAAAAGAACTTTGTCTTTGACCTCTAGATTGTTGCAGGTTATCCACCGCTACTGCACCATCTCGAACTAGCTGCTAGACCGCCTAAGGATTAAACCTTGAACCAAAACTTGATCCTTATGTGTGTGTGTAGGTGCGCCGTCGATCGACCCCAAGGGGATGGGGTTTCGGCCGTAATCGAGAGAGAGGGAGTGTTTCCAGGTTTGTAATTAACTTATGATTCAATTTGAACTAAAATAAGGTTTATATATAATAAGACCTCATCAAGCCCAAGCCCGTTTAATTAAAGATTACAGAAAATACCCCTTGACCTTTCTAGTTAATTAATAACTATTAATTAACTGGTCCTGTTAATATTTAAATTAATTATTAACCTTTCCCTTTTAAATAATAAATATCTATTATTATTTACTTTCTCAATAATTAATTATTCTATTAATTGTTATACACAATTAGGTAAAATCCAAAAGGTTCTAGTTGGGTGTGTAGCAGTGTGATCCTTTAGTGTCACATAGTATTGGATACGATGATACATGTTATCTATCTCTGCACACAATCTAACATTTACTGCTCCTCAATCGACCATCAAGAACCCTCTGTTCACTGCTCCTCAATCGACCATCGACACTGTAACACCGCTAAAATTTTTTATTTTTTTTTATCCTGCGGAAGCTAACAACCAAATACTTATTTACAGTAGTATTACAAACGATTTAACCTCTGACACAAGTGTCAGTAAACCAAGTCCAGTGTTACATATATATACATACAGGCTCATTTAAAATTGTATCAGAGTTACAATATCAGACATTCCCCAAAAGATCAGCAAGACTCCCAAAAGCAAAACGGCTCAACAACCTGCAAGGGAGTTAATGGTGGGGGATTAGCTCAAAGCTAAGTGAATGGAAGTTTAACCAACGAAAAGCATCAGCAAATAAACAAGTATCACAGAGGACCGGCGGTTCGGCCGAACCTTCAACCAAATGCTGGCCTAGCATAGGTTTACCGATAGCCCACTTGTCATTCTCACACAGTAATCACCTCAAGTTGCAACGCATGCATCAACAGATTTAATACTGATTAGCCGATGACAAGTGAACCCAGCCCACTAAGGCTGACCCCATCATATGCACCCAGTGCCAATAACCAGCTGTTAACCAATCATCAAGTATGCCCAAGGCATCGACAAAACAAATATCAGATCATTTAGTCTAACATAGAGTAAGACCTTACAACATGTGGTAACCATTACCGTTACAACCAAAACAATTCGTGAGTTAAAAGTCCACTCACCTGTGTTCTTCCAACACCCCACTCAGTATTCTAATTTCACTGAGTCTTCTCGTTTCCTGAAATACATCAGAACTTAATCAGTAATTGAGGATTACATTCCAATTACAAAAGCGACAACTCTCATGGCTACAAGCAATAAAATTACAAAATCAACGCTGAATCACTACGCACGTGGTGAACACACTACGCACGTGGTGCACACACTACGCACGTGGTGCACACTCAAACTTACGAAGTGACTAACCCCACTTCGCACGTAAAGGCCACTGGTACGCACGTAGTGAACTACACTCCGTGCGACCAAAACTCATCGACATCGTCTTCTTCAACGAGCACTACGCACGTAATGGGGTCACTACGCACGTAGTGGACTCCACTTCGCACGGCCAACACTCAAAATTCAAGAACTTCCAAATCAAAACTCGACAAAACAACAAAACACACCTCTTGCTACTGATTCTAAGGCTTGCTTTCGAAATCTACCGTTAAAACTCGAAAACAGAATTCCAACTCACGTTTTAGTAAGAGTGGATTTAAAAGTTCGATTCTCTCTCTCTCTTCTTACGCAGCCAGGACCAAACACCCGGGAACAATAAGAACACAAGCTATATATATGTCAAGAATTACATTTTACACTACACAGTGCAAATACTGCTATCTGAAATACAGAAACTTAATTAAAGCAGTCCTACTCAAACCAAAAACATGCAATGAGGTATTATTTGGAATCCTCGTGTAAAACCAAATCATATGATTTCAACATCTAAATAAAATATTAAATCTCATATTTTATCTCTTGTCTCGCAGACCAATTAATTATCATGAAAACATCAATAACATCATGCAATTAACAATTAAATAAAATGAGTAACTAAATAAATAATACTTAAATACTCACCTAATTGCCAAGAACAACTGGACCCTAAATGCGGGTGTTACAGACACCTTTCTCATTTGTGAATCAAAACTGAAAACCCTCTACTTTGAATCTCTAACCGATAACCAGACTGTCCATTCACAACTTCATGCTCAAGTCTTGAAGAACTCTAAGTAGACTGAAGTTCATGCTTGAGTCTTGGCCGATAACCAATTAGTAAGTTTATTAATATCAATTTATCTTTATTGAATTATTTCATTATGTTTCTACTTTCTTATCTCTTAAAAATCTCGGTATGTTAACAGGGGCGGAACCAGAATTTTTTTTGACCGGTGGCACAATATAATGCGGAAATAAAATTAAATAAAATTGAGTTTGTGGTTCGGGTTTTTTTTCGGGTTTTCGGTCAAAATTTAAAATAAAAACATAATTTATATGAAGTTATGAACTAAAATACTATTTTAAGGATATAAATTAAAAGATTAACCTAGTTTTTATCATATTTTTTTAAAAAGTATCATTTTTCCTTTGATTTTGGTGGTATCACGGGGTGCACCCCGAAAATTTACCGGTAGCACCGTCTCAAAAAATCGAAAATTAACACTACGAACCGTCAAAAGACCGGTGTCCCGTGCCCCCTCCCCCCAACCCTTAGGTCCGCCCCTGTATGTTAATTTGTTTTTAAAATTATAAAATACCTAAGTTAGTGAAAGTGTGTCAACCTGAGATTTTAGTATTTGACTTGAATTTCATAATTGTTTTTGGAATTATGAAATACCATTTGTAATAAACAGGTTGAAGTTATAACTCTATTGGTTCCTTTCTTAGGTTAGCTTGCTTTCTCAAGTCAACTCTTTATGCGTATTGAAAAGTTAAAGTTTGGATTTTGAGTACAGTAGAAAGCCACAAAAAGGTTGAAGATACGACTTGTATTTAATAAAAACTGTCATATTGACAATTTGACGTAGTGTACATGTTACTATATCAAAAAAAAAGTTAAAGTTTGGATTTTGAGTACATTAGAAAGCCACAAAAAGGTTGAAGATACGACCTGTATTCAAGAAAAACTGTCATATTGACAATTTGACGTAGTGTACATGTTACTATATCACAAATAATATCTTCCTGTGATCTACAAACATAATTTTGATCGATTGTGAAGACTTGAGATCACTAATACTAAATTTTTCTATTTTCATAATCTTATTTAGTGTTATATACTTTCTATAAAAATTATATGTTGTGAAAAAAAAATTATTTAAGAGCCCCTTTTTTAGTTTCTGCCCAGGCTCATAAAATAGTTAGACCGACCCTGAATGTTTTCTATGTAATTCATGTGAATCCAAATGGTGCTTTGTCATATACAAATCCTATATTTTGTGTAATACTTTTGATTCATTTCAAACCATGGTGCACACACACCCCCCTTTGCCTCATCCGATTCAAACCAACAAGTAAGACATGGTGGTAAAGTTAGAAAAAATATCATGATCTCTTGAGAACATTGGATAAAAAAATCATTGGTGTTGGTTAATGTTTTGACAGCGTATTGTTTCTTTTTCTTTTCAGGCTATCTTGGTTCTCTACTAAAAGACTAGTTCTTCTACTTTTGTCTTTGATTTATTAATAATAAGATCTCTCTGGCTTTATAAAAAAGGTTTAGTTTCAAAAAGTGTATCGAACTTGTCACTTTTTGCTATTGTGTATACCTAATTTTGAAAACTACCATTTAGTGTATCAAACATTCTAAAACAACCATTTAACATATGGTAACTTGTTATAGCAAGTTACTGCTTATGTGGCACAAGTTAAAGTGACATGACAAGGATATGGCAGATGATGTGACAGTGACATGTAATTTTCAACTAAAAAATAATTAAAAATGGATTTAATATTAATTTAGTTTAATAATAATAATATAATAAATAACTTTATCTTCATCTAGGAGGGCTTCATCTTCGTCTGCGTAAAATAAAAAACAAAAACTTTACTAATCTTCATCTGCTTCCATCAATTAAAAACGATATGAATTTAATAATAATAATAATAATAATGATAAAACCTACTGCTTCCATCGAACCTTTATCTTCATCTTCATCTACTTCCATTGAACCTTCATCTTCATCTGTGATTTCTGCAACAAACCCTACTGCTTCCATCGAACCTTCATCTTCATCTAGGATTTCTACAACAAACCCTATTGCTTCCACCATCGCAAATATTCATCAACAGATCTGAGGCTATTAATCATCATCGAAGTTTGGGGTTTTTATCATCTTTGGGGTTTTTCACAGATCGTTGTTAGTGGTCCTTGAATCACCGTAGACTACACCATCACCGCCACTCGAATTTACAGATCTGCCATCGGAGGTCACCATCGCCATCGGATTTCTTTCGATTGTAGGTCGCCATCGGAGGTCGACGTCGATCTGCACGATCTGCTTCTTCGTTCCGATTAGGGTTTCCCATCGATCTGCACGATTTGGTTTCGTTCGATTTGAGGGTCCGGTGATATATAATCTTGTTTTAATGTTGTAAATCTACAGTTGCTTTGATTTAGTGTTCATCTTCATCTTTGATTTAATGTTTAATCTTCAACAATTAGGGTGTTTCATCTTCTCCGGATTTAATGTTTAATCTTGTTCGTCTTCATCTACATATTCGATTTAGGGCATGGTGTTTTTGGATTTTTGGTTTTCTTACCCAGATTTGGTTCGATTTAATCCATCATCGATCTGCTTGTTGTGTTTTGATCTGTGTTCTTTAACAATTTTAGGGTTCATAATCTGTTGTTTGATTATTTACATCATTTGTTTGTGGGTATGTTTTTGTTTGAATGTTTAATGAAGATGAAGATCTTCAAATCTTCTTGAATGAAGATGAAGATCTTCATATGTTCTTCATTGATCTTCATATGTTCTTAAAAACTTATGACTTAGCATTAGTAGCTGATGTGGATGTCTATGTGGTAAATGAAAGATATAATAAACAAATTAAAAATATCCAAATGACCTGCTACCTGAACAAGAGGTAATGCAGTACATTAAATGGTAAAAGTGGAAAGTTGGATACTCTGAATGGTAGTTCTGAAATTTGGATATATATAATAGCAAAAAGTGAAAAATTCAATACACTATTTGATACTAAACCCTTATAAAAAGAGAAAAGTTAAAAGAACAAAATTGAAGTGATAACTTCGGTAATATAAATTCTTTGCCCCAATAACACAAAATCACTATGAATTAAAGCACTAAATAAAAAAATTGATGATCTTGTCATTTGGCACATGGGACATAGCAGATATTGAAGTAAAATTATTTTGGTTATTTTCTTCGTTAACGAGAGCTGTATATAATAAAATTCGTTCATATCAAGTATTTCACGATTCCGGTTTAATATACATAAATTATTATATACCAGCATGGTATTCGCGCCAATACAGCGGTAAAAAATACTTTTTGCTCAGTAACTTGTTATTTTTAATTATTGAATCATTTAAATTCTATAAATGTATATAAATTTAGGTTATATATGTTATTTTCAAATTTATCGGTCTGTAACTATTTATTATGTGACTGAATATTTATAATGAAATGTTTACCAATTCTCTAGCAATGTTTTTCTTACCGGTAAATGGAGACACTTCGATCTCCGCCTCCCCAGTGTGGGTTCGAATTGCTTGGTGGCGGATTTTCAACCGCCCCTTGTTATTTAGAATTAACCAAGGTTCGAGCACCACACCTTCACTCCATGGAGGAAACCCCCAACACACTGCATGCGGTAAGATTTGATCCACCAACCTCTTGCGAGGAAGGATGACGCATTACCAAATGGGTTAAACCTCATTGGCGTCTCTAGCCATGTACGTGAGCCACAAAATTAAACAACCGATTAAATCCAACAATGTACACATCTACCCGTTTGCCTCAAGCTGTTGGATGTGACTTGATTAGCGGTACGGTATTTAAAACTAGAATTAATCTGAAGCTTGACGTTAATATAAATTGCAAGGTTTTATTATTCAAATGTTTGCATGAGTTTAATATGCATGGTGATTAAATTGTGCATGGTCTTAGAATTAATTTGGATGAAGGCATGTCGAGGAAGATATGTACACGTTGTGGAGTGACATTGATTGATAATAATTATGCATGAACTTGGAATAAAAAGAGATGCGCAAGTCGTGGGTAACTATTTTGAAATTCTAATATGGATGATGTGTATGTGGCAATTATCTTGTGTTTGAGTTATGAATTACGATATACGGCAGAATGTTTTTTGGTGTTTATCTTTTGATAAGATTAGAATTCTAGTTTGGTTGTTTACAAATACTAAGACTAGGTAGGTTATATGTATACATGAAAAATTCTCTTAAGTCATAATAAAAAAGTCTTTGGTTCCTGTCTATGGACGTAGACCGTGTGTTTTGACCGAACCACGTTAAATGTCGTGTTCGTTTATTATTTGTTTTTCGCATTATTTTAGCGTTGTTTTAAATGTCTCGATCTTAACACAAGATTCAAAACCCTTGCACGGCATTGATTATGACCGGGTCTCCGGGAAATTAGTGAAGAAAAGCGATGTGGCCAACCCTTTCCGTACGAGATCACCATTTGCGTCTTCCTTGTTGAAGTCTTGTTTGGCCGTCACCACCACTGGTTCATCTAAGTAAACCCGGTTAAAATTCTTAATTGACTACTTAATCATTACCTTAGATTTTCTTAAAATAAAAACCTATGCTACACTATCTCTTTTTTGAACAGTAGAAAGATTATGAGAGAGAGTTTCGGCTTGGCCATCACTCTCTCTCAAAAAGATAAGAAAAGAGTTTCATTTAAGACTAGCAAAATGCTAGATGAAAATTTTTACATAAAGCTAAATTATAAAAAAGAATTACAACACCATATCTCTCAAGTTAAAGAACTATATTTAGCTTGAAATTTCATCCAAATTTTTTTTAGTAGCTTGAATTTTATCAATCACTCAAAAGTAATGATTCTCGGAGTAAGAATATCACTAAGAATAAAGCTACCCAACCCAACCTCACCCCTGACCCCACCCATCATTCATGTCTCTCTATATCATTATTCTTCTATCTCCATCACTCAATTATTCAATTCAATCAATAAAAGAATAAATGACGAGCTAAATTTCAAATCTTATTATAAAACCTACTTTATACAGACAACCTCACAACCCCATATCCTCTATCCGTCTACACTTTCTCTCGGCGCTCTCTCCATCTCCGTATCCGGCTAAACTTCTTCAAACCTTCGGCTGTCATTTCCGACGACCTCATTTGCTGCATAGATTTTGACCTTTGGTAAGTGTGTGCGTGTGTGTGTTCGAGTGATTTAGATTATCAAAAAGTTTCAAATTTAAATCACCCGGATCATGAGATTGAAAGTTAGAATCGCAGTTCATACCCCTCTTGAGAATTTGATTTCACCCTAACAAAAGACGCTCCTGTTGTAAGTTGCTCTCTTTTTTCTCTCTCACACACAGATCCTCCTGCAGCAGAAGAATTTCATCATCATCATCATCAAGGGAATTAAAGAAAGGAAAGTAGCACTGATACTGATACATCAGATACCACTGCGCGCAGGTATTCGATCTCTAACATTTCTGCAATAAACTCATTTCAGTATTTTAGTTTCGCTTGCTTGCTTCCTTATTGCACTAGGATATATACCCAAACACTTAACAAATCTTCGAAACATAATAAACTACTTGTTTGATTGTTGGAATCGAATCACCCTTACCAAAGTAAAAGCAATGAACTACATGATACATGTTACACAAACATCCTTCCACCCTCCAAAATCAAAAATACTTAAAAACAATTTCAAGCATACTCAAAATTCAAAAAAGAGAAAGTAGGATTACAACATCATATTGACCAATTAAAAAAAATGATATCAACCATCACTAGAAAAAATTCATCGTTAGGATCTTTCTTGGTTGGGTTTCCTGTTGTTTTTGTTGCTTATATTTTTATCTTTCAATTAATGGCACAAAAAACTCAAATTTTCATCAACTAAGGACCTTAACTAAAATCAAGGCTCATAGTCGGCATTCAATTAATGTTATATAACTAAACTAACTTTCAATAATTTTCATCATATGTGAGGATTCTTTTTTATCTGGTAACACGTACGTAATCTAGAAAACCAAACAAAGAGAAAACTATTGATTAACTTTAGATATCACTAAATTCAGAAAAAGAAAAACAACTTAGAAATAAAATTTAAGCTTAGTACCCTTTTGTGAATGCTAATTAAGTTGTCAATTTAAATTGATTAATTAATAATTGTATTACTTCATAGATGATTGATTTTTATTTACTTCTCAGCAGGTCTATTCTATTGCAGATTGTTTCTCTACTTCATAATGTTAAAAAACCATTTTATATGCACGCAATGTTGTTTCTCACATAAACTTTTGACATTTATATATGCACTTATTTTGTTGATATGATTTGTAGGCTCTCTCTTTGCCAAATGGAGGGTGTTGCATCGCAAACAGTTGGTGATGTTGCAAAAATTTTGATGGGATACGTTACGAAACACGTGAGATACATTACCTCCTATGCAGAACATGTTGAACATATGAAAAACAGAATGAAGCAATTGGAAGATAAAAGCGTTGATGTCAAAGAAAAGATGGATGCAAATGATAGAACTCATAAAACGAACCCTCATCGTGTGCGCAGTTGGATCATTGATGTTGAAGCCATCCGTAACGTTGTTTCTCACATTTCAACTAACTCCCACCATGGATGTATTAATATTACCGGAAGGCACCAAGCCGCAGTAAAGGCGTTGAAGGCTACTAAGACGATCAATGATCTTATTGAAGAAGATCTTCATTGGAGCGAAGCTGGAATTCATATGCCTCCTGGAAGAGTCAATTCCAAGCCTACAACCATTGACTATCCATCAGCTTCATCAGGCTCAATTAGAGATACCCAAACTGGGTCCAAATCAAGAGATCATACATTCAATGTTGCATTACAGCTCCTTCAACATGACGACAACACTCATGTGATAGCCTTGTGCGGGATGGGTGGCGTTGGCAAAACCACCCTAATGGAGCAACTAAAAAAGGATGCTAAGGATAAGAAGATGTTTAAGTGGATTGCGAAGGCAGTTGTTGGAGGAAATTTTGACTTGAAGTCTATTCAGCATGCTTTAGCGGTGCACACGGGTGTAACTCTACAATCTGAAACAGATGAAACAATAAGGGCAGATAATCTTCGTCAAAGTTTTGAAAAACTAGCGGAAAGTAAAGAAAGGATTCTAGTTATATTGGATGATGTGTGGAACAAGATTGAACTCAACGATATTGGATTGGTAAGTCCTTTACCAAATGGCGTCAAGTTGTTGCTCACATCACGAGATGCAAATATATGTAGACAAATTGCACCCGAGGTTCAAGTAGTTCTAGTGGAAGTCTTGGAAGAGACGGAAGCACGTGATTTGTTTTTTCAGATCACAGGAGTTACAGAAGAGCATGATTATGATATGTATGAAATTGGAGGTAAAATTGTCAAAAAGTGTGGTGGTCTCCCTCTTGCCATCAAAGTCATTGCCGCAACCCTTAAATCTCAAGGAATATCCGTATGGAAAGAAATCCTTCGCCGTATGATGAAAAATAAACCTGGTAAGGAAGTGCAAAAATGTATAGAGATAAGCTACACAAATTTAAAAGAAGAGGAGGAGAGAGCCATTTTTCGACTTTGTGGCATGTTTCCCGAAGATTTTTATATACCAATTGAGGACCTGACAAGATACGCGTGGGGATTAAAATTGTTAGAAGACGTATCTACTATGGAAGATGCTAGAAACAGGACTAAATCATGTGTTTGCAATCTCATAAATGCAAACTTGTTGATGGATGGTGATAGTGATCACGGTGAGTGTGTGAAAATGCATGATATTGTTCTTGCATTTGTGGTCGATAGTGTTACTAAAGTTGAGGAAGCATGGATCATTGACCACGGTGATATGCCAAATTGGAATGAAGTCAAAATGAACAACTCTTGCAAGCAAATTTCGTTAACATGCAAGGATGGGTTTAAGTTTCCTCAAGATTTTAAGTTTCCAAACCTCTCTTTCCTGAAACTTTGGTATTATGGATATGATTCACTAATGTTTCCTGACAACTTCTATGGAGAAATGGAAAATCTTCGAGTTTTAGCATATGATAGAATCGCTTATCCATTGCTTCCCACATCATCTCAATGCTCCGCTATCCTTCGAACACTTTGCCTACATAATTGCCGGTTGACTTTTGATATATCTTGTATTGGAGGTCTTTCGAGCTTGGAGGTTCTTAGCTTCGCTAATTCTGAAATTAGGAAGCTACCTTCCACATTTAAGAATTTACAAAAGCTTAGGATGCTGGATTTAACAAGTTGTAATAATCTTCTTGTTCTTGACGATGGTGTCTTGAAAAGTTTGGTCATTCTTGAAGAGTTGTACGTGACAGTTAGTTCTGAAGAAAAGGGCATTAGCTTCACAAACAACAACTACAATGAATTAAAAGAGGTGTCAAAGAAACTTTCCGCATTAGATATCGAGTTCTTTGAAAACATTAATCAACTGCGGAATATATCGTTTGAGAGGCTCACAAGATTCAGGATCGCTGTAGGGTGTCTTTTGAGGAAAAATATGTACTTGTCTGAAAACACGTTGCACTCGTATGAAAACACGTTAATGTTGGTTGCCGACCGGGATGAAATACTGGATTCAAGAATAAATAAGTTGTTTGAGAATACAAAGGTGCTTTTTTTAACGATAGATGGTATGAATAATCTTGCAGATATCGAGATAAAATTGCCACACCTCTCCCCTCAACACTCTTCGTTTCACAATTTAAGAGACCTTGTTATTAAGAATTGTGGAGATCTGGGTTACGTGTTTACGGTTTATGTCGCAAAAGCTTTGTCAAAGCTTGAGAGTCTTGAAATTTCTTCATGCCCGATTGTGGAAGAACTTATACATATCGAGGGTAACGAAGCACACACAATTACATTTCCCAAGTTGAAGAATCTAGATTTGAGTGATCTACCAAATCTAACTTGTTTGTGCAATATAGTCAATCTGGTTGAGCTCCCACGACTTGTGGTTTTGACACTTGCTGGACTTCCAAATTTCACAAGCATTTATCCCAAGAACAAGTTAGCAACGTCTTCTATGTCGAGCAATATTTCTACAATTGGGCTTGGACCTTTGTTGAATGAGGAGGTAATTAATTATATTTATTTTGTTAGTATACTAATTTATTATAACAAACTTTTGGATTATAAAAGTTCCAAAAATTGGTAATCTTTAAGTTGTGTTCTAGAAGTAGTAAGTGTTGTCCATAAATTAATTCTCTCTTGTAGCTGTATTAATTAATTATTTGGTGTATTGTATTGTTTGGAGGGAGCTATTAATGGATGAACAAAGCTTAATTATTTTGCAGGTTAAGATTCGAAACCTAGAGGAACTGAATATATCTAATATGGAGAATTTGAAGGAGATATGGGCATGTGAAAATACTACTAGTGAACTAGTCAATGTGTCCACACTGAGGGAGATTACAATTATGCAATGTAATAGCCTTGTGAATCTGTTCCCGTGCAATCCTATGCTATTGCTGCAACATTTAGAAGAGTTTAGAATTGAAGATTGTGGTTCTATTGAAGTGTTATTCAACATTGACATGGATTATGATGGTGAAATTCTGAAATACAACAGCAGCAGGTTAAAAAGCATTCAAGTATATGGATTAGGACAACTAAGAGAAGTTTGGAGGCTAAAAGGTGCGAACAAGTTTGATATCACAATTTCAGGCTTTCAAGCTGTTGAAACCATTGTCATTAAAAGTTGTGAGAGGCTTACAAGTTTATTCACACCCTCCACCACCAGATTCGAAATGACAGCACTGGCGAACCTTGATATAGATTGTGGCAAAAGTATTATGGAAGCCGAACTCATCAAGAGTGCTGAAGATGAAGAGGTATATATATATATATATCAAATTCCTTTAATTTCTACTTAATTAAAATTTTAAACTGATTGCAACTTAATTTTTTATCACTTGAATATACTTTTTTATACAATAGGTAAATTAAATAGATTACCATATATCGAAAGGAAGCTAGCTAGTGGCTAATTTTAACCTTTTATTAGTTTCTTTGTTAATTAGGTGATTTCTGTGACGTGTTTTCCCATGCATGTCGTAAATATATGTTATCTTAAACTAGCGTGGTATCTGCGTAATGCTATGACGGTGAATAGGTTATACCCGATAACATATCGTTTTATATAATATATGAGTGTGGTATTCGATAAATAGTTTATACCCGTTAACATATCGTTTCACTTTTAAAACAAATTTTAAAGAAACCATAAAACAAATCCTATAAAACATGAAGCTGATATCAAATTTAAATAAGTTTGGAACACAATCAACAATATTAGTATATTACAAAATTAGAACACTCAAATCAGATTTGTAATTTTATAAAACATTAAACAAAAATCAGAGTTTAATTAAAGCCTTAAAGGAACCCAAGCAGAATTATTGGTATATTACATATTAAAACACTAAGATCTGATTTCTATAATTTTATAAAATACTAAACAGAAATCAGATTTCAATTAAAGCCTTAACGGAGCACAACATTAATATATACAGATTAAATATGATATGTGGCAAACAGATTTAATAAAAGTACAGATTAGAAAGAGAGAAAAAAACAGATTCAAATTAAACTATTTGAGATACACACTACACACTCACAAAAGATTTTTAGCCTTTTAGGGAATTAAGGCATACAGATTCATCATTCATTGTTTAAGAATCAAAACTATTAAACTAAATTGATAATTTACTAGAATATGGAATAAGTGAATGACATAATCAAAACAAAACGGAAATCAAAACTCAAAAAGAAAAAACAAACCTATTGGGGCGATTCACGACTGGTGGCGAGTGGCAAGTGGGCAACGGACGTGAGGATTAAGGTGTCACTACTTTTGGGCCTGAACTTTTGGGCCGGCCCTTACACCGTCACTACTTTCACTCTTATGTGATAACCATCATTTTAAATATACGGTTAATAATAGAAAAAAACCTCAAACTTTGCTTTAGTTTTTGGTTGAAACCTTAATTTTTGTTTTTACATGATTTAAACTTTAAATTTTATTTTACTTTTGATTTAAACCTTAAACTTATATATAATTTTAATTGTTAGTTTAAACCCCAAACTTTATTTCTAAGTAATTTAAACCTTAAACTCTAAATATATTTCTATTTAACTCATAAACTTTCATTTACTTACTTAAAAAGAGTAAAAAGTAAGCCTATAACCTATTCAACCGGCTACCTCATCTCCTCTTAACACACGACTTGTAAAACGTTTAGAGCATAAAAGGGGAGTGGCGGCGAAATCGATGACGTGACCAAGGGCAGTGAACGGCGAAGCCAACGACAGGACCAAGGGCGAACGGCGCTGCCCTTGGTCCCGTCGTCGTCTTCGCCAGTCGCAGCCCTTGGTCCCGTCGTCGTCCTCACCGTTCTTTGCCCTTGCTCCCGTCGTCGTCTTCGTCGGTCATTGCCCTTGGTCCCGTCGTCGATTTCGCCGCCGCTCCTCTTCTATGCTCTAAACGTTTTACAAGTCGTGTGTTAAGGGGAGATGAGGTAGCTGGTTGAATTGGTTGTAAGTTTACTTTTTACCCATTTTAAGTAAGTAAATCAAAGTTTATGGGGTTTATTGCACGGAAATGTAATGAACTATGCGCGATTTAACATTGTATGTAACAAACTAATTTTTCTTACAATTAATACAATAAAGTTTAAGGTTTAAACCAACAAGTAAAATAAAGTTTAAACCAAAAGTAAAATAGAGTTTAAACCAAAAACTAAAGTAAAATTTAAGGTTTTTTTTCATTATTAACCCTTAAATATAATACGTACGTTGACAATATATTTCTTTGTATTCGTTCTAAAATTAAGGAGACCGGTGTCGTACACAACAATATAATAATTTTGTAAATGCGCGCATGCATATATGAGTTCGAATTTCTTTGGATACTTGTTATGATATATATTAACTAGGTTTTAAGCCCGTGTAAACACGGGCCAACATGTAAGATTTTCGGCTATGATTTTATATTTCTATTTTTTGAGTAACATAATGCTAATCGAATGTTAACATATAGGTTTACAAAATTATTCTTTAATTTAATAAGCTTAAAAAGCCAAAAGTAGTTTATGTATTCAAACTTAAAATAAGCAATCATAAGCACCTTTCTATCGAACCATGTATGCTTCATGATGGATTTTTTGTATAAAACACTCAAGTTTTCAGGGTTGTTATTCTTCTCTGTTTTGAAAAGAACGTAACACATATATATAAAAACAATAATCAGAAAACTATTAGTTAACTGATTAATTGTGTTAACTGTCAAAAAACCGAATTTTTTTTAATAAAGCCAAGGCGTGGATTAATATTTTTAAAGATGCTAGAGTCGGGAACTCAAAGGAGAAACATGGTTTGGAAGTGTGTGCTCGAATATTTTATCACCAAAGGGGATGAGCTCGGCTCTTTTGAGTCGAACTTTATTGAGAACATATTCATGCTAAAAAAAACGAGTTATAATTATTACATGAGCGGAGCTCGAGCTTTTAATAGCTCGGCTTGAGTGCTTATCAAGCTTTTCAGACTTATACAATATATTTATGTATCCATATAATATGTTTATATATATATGTCTAATATGTATATATAATGGGCTAATATCGAAATATACTAAAAATGAGTACTTACTTGAACGAATCTATATCATATAGATATTATTTATAAAAACAAATTGCTAAATCATAAATTTGAGGTTTTATGATTTTATCCATTATTTTCAATAATTTTTTAAATTTAACTTTTTTATATTATTTCAAGACAAATTCAAGCTAATAATATATAAACCCTAAAAGTTTTATTGTGCTCGATTTGATTCACTTTGGGTTAAGATGAATAATACAAACTAGGTTTTAAGCCCGTGTAAACACGGGCCAACATGTAAGATTTTTGGCTATGATTTTATATTTCTATTATTTGAGTAACATAATGCTAATCGAATGTTAACATATATGTTTACAAAATTATTCTTTTATTTAATAAGCTTAAAAAGCCAAAAGTAGTTTATGTATTCAAACTTAAAATAAGCAATCATAAGCACCTTTCTATCGAACCATGTATGCTTCATGATGGATTTTTTGTATAAAACACTCAAGTTTTCAGGGTTGTTATTCTTCTCTGTTTTGAAAAGAACGTAACACACATATATAAAAACAATAATCAGAAAACTATTAGTTAACTGATTAATTGTGTTAACTGTCAAAAAACCGAATTTTTTTTAATAAATAAAATTAGTTCGGAATTTCCGAAGAGTCCCAATTGACAAACTCATCACGAGAAGCCATATAAATAGTCAACTGGTTTTATATATCTTTTTGTATATTCCTATGTGGGACAAATGTTAATTTGCTTTAATCAACCAAAAGCCTAATTGCATGACACGTAAGATTGACCTCCTATCTAATTAGCTTGAATTTCAATATTAGTGATTAATAAAACATGCCACATAGGATTCCTAAGATTCTAAGTTAGATAGGATATAGATAGATAGATACAACATCAATTCGGGTTAAAAAAACTCCTTTCTATCGAACCATGTATGCTTCATGATGGATTTTTTGTATAAAAAACTCAAGTTTTCAGGGGTGTTATTCTTCTCTATTTTGAAAAGAACGTAACACACATATATAAAAACAATAATCAGAAAACTATTAGTTAACTGATTAATTGTGTTAACAGTCAAAAAACCGGATTTATTTTAATAAATAAAATTAGTTCGGAATTTCCAAAGAGGCCCAATTGACAAACTCATCACGAGAAGCCATATAAATAGTCAACTGGTTTCATATATCTTATTGTATATTCCTATGTGGGACAAATGTTAATTTGCTTTAATCAACCAAAAACCTAATTGCATGACACTTCAGATTGACCTCCTATCTAATTAGCTTGAATTTCAATATTAGTGATTAATAAAACATGCCACATAGAATTCCTTAGATTCAAAGTTAGATATGATATAGATAGATACAACATCAATTAGGGTTAAAAAAAACTCAAATCTATCGAACCATTTATGCTTCATGAAGGATTTTTTGTATAAAAAACTCAAGTTTTCAGGGGTGTTATTCTTCTCTGTTTTGAAAAGAACGTAACACACATATATAAAAACAATAATCAGAAAACTATTAGTTAACTGATTAATTGTGTTAACTGTCAAAAAACCGGATTTATTTTAATAAATAAAATTAGTTCGGAATTTCCGAAGTGGCTCAATTGAAAAACTCATCACGAGAAGCTATATAAATAGTCATCTGGTTTCATATATCTTTTTGTATATTTCTATGTGGGACAAATGTTAATTTACTTTAATCAACTAAAAGCCTAATTGCATGACACGTCAGATTGACCTCCTATCTAATTAGCTTGAATTTCAATATTAGTGATTAATAAAACATGCCACATAGGATTCCTAAGATTCTAAGTTAGATAGGATATAGATAGATAAAACATCAATTCGGGTTAAAAAAAACTCAAATCTATCGAACCATGTATGCTTCATGATGGATTTTTTTTATAAAAAAACTCAAGTTTTCAGGGGTGTTATTCTTCTCTATTTTGAAAAGAACATAACACATATATATAAAAACAATAATCAGAAAACTATTAGTTAACAAATTAATTGTGTTAACTGTCAAAAAACCGAATTTTTTTAATAAATAAAATTAGTTCGGAATTTCCGAAGTGGCTCAATTGAAAAACTCATCACGAGAAGCTATATAAATAGTCATCTGGTTTCATATATCTTTTTGTATATTTCTATGTGGGACAAATGTTAATTTACTTTAATCAACTAAAAGCCTAATTGCATGACACGTCAGATTGACCTCCTATCTAATTAGCTTGAATTTCAATATTAGTGATTAATAAAACATGCCACATAGGATTCCTAAGATTCTAAGTTAGATAGGATATAGATAGATAGAACATCAATTCGGGTTAAAAAAACTCAAATCTATCGAACCATGTATGCTTCATGATGGATTTTTTGTATAAAAAAACTCAAGTTTTCATGGGTGTTATTCTTCTCTATTTTGAAAAGAACGTAACACATATATATAAAAACAATAATCAAAAAACTATTAGTTAACAGATTAATTGTGTTAACTGTCAAAAACCGAATTTTTTTTAATAAATAAAATTAGTTCGGAATTTCCGAAGAGGCCCAATTGACAAACTCATCACGAGAAGCCATATAAATAGTCAACTGGTTTTATATATCTTTTTGTATATTCCTATGTGGGACAAATGTTAATTTGCTTTAATCAACCAAAAGCCTAATTGAATAACACGTCAGATTGACCTCCTATCTAATTAGCTTGAATTTCAATATTAGTGATTAATAAAACATGCCACATAGGATTCCTAGGATTCTAAGTTAGATAGGATATAGATTAGATCTTTCCCTACGTGTATGCAACAATTATATATAAAAATCTAAGGCAATTCAGTTTCAATTAGTTGACGAGTTAAATTTCGTAATTAGTACGTACATGTGATCGATGCTGGAATATGTATGTATGCAGATTAATGTTATTTCAAAGGAGCAAATACATGATGAGGCCGTCCTCCGTGGTATTAATAGTTTTAATCTCATACACAATATCCATCAACTTCATAACCTTAAATTGAGTGAATGTAATGGAGTGGAGGTGGTGTTTGAGATTAATACTACTCCAAGTAGTAGAGCAGTAGAACCCACAATCACTAATAATAAACCATTACAACTATTTCCATGCCTCGAGGATTTGAGGTTAGAGAATATGAAGAGGATGAGTCATGTGTGGAAGTGCAACAATTGGAATATATTCTTGATTCTTCAAAAACAAAATCAACAAGTACTATCCTCATTCCACAACCTCACAACCATATACATGTACAAGTGCAACAACATTAAGTACTTGATTTCACATCCTCTCGCTAAACTTCTTTCCAAACTAAAGAAAATCGAGATAAATCAATGTGATGGTATTGAAGAAGTTGTTTCAAAGAGAGACGATGAAGATGGAGAAATGCCTACTTCTTCATCAAACCAAACCTTGTTCCTTCACCTTCGTTCTCTTGACCTTAAAGACCTCGAAAGTCTCACACATATTGATGATCCAGGTACCAAGGTATGTTATATATTCATCTACGTACGTTGTCAATTTCTTTAATTTTTTTAAACAAAAGATCGTTAAAAATAAAATATTTTACAATAAAAAAGTTACGAACTTGATAATCAGTTGCATATAACATCGAATATGATTAAATAGTGGCATAATTGGAATTACTCCTTCAGTCTTTTAAAACATTAACAAATTAAATAGATCAAGCCCTACTAGCTTTTTCATATAATTTCCTTTGTTACTCATATACATTAATTTTTCATTACTGCAGATTGTACAAGTGGGCGTTGTTTCTAATTGGTCTTTATGCCAATACACTAGAGAGATTGAAATATACACATGTAATGCATTGTCAAGTGCGATTCCATCTTATGCAGTAGGACAGATGCAAAAGCTTGAAAAGCTGTCGATTACAGATTGCAAATCACTGAAGGAGGTATTTGAAAGTCGAGGGATGAACACCAACAATGGTGATAGTGGCGGTGGTATTAGTATCAGTAGTAACATCGATGAAGGAAATGGTGCTACATTGGCTTTCTCAAAATTGAAAATTATTAACGTGCCTCAACTGTCCCACCTCAGGGAGATTTATATCGATGGGTGTGACCTTTTGGAATATGTGTTCACGTTTTCTACACTTAAAAGCCTCCCGAAACTCGAAAGGCTAAGGGTAAAGTCGTGCAAAGGCATGAAAGAGATTGTGAAGCAGGAAATTGATGGAGAGCAAACGTCTGCGGTATCATCTGATGGGGCCGTGGTCTTTCCTTGTCTAAAGTCTGTTGTACTAAGAAGTCTGCCAAACCTTTTGGGTTTCTTTTTGGGGATGAATGAGTTCGAGTGGAAATCATTAGATGAGGTTGTGATCAGGGAATGCCCACTCTTAAAGGTGTTCACATCTGGTCACTCTACAGCAAAAAAGCTCACTTTCATTCATTCAAGCTTAGGCAAATATCACATCCCTGATGCCGGCCTTAACTTTTGTCTGGTATATATACTTTTACTATATATTTTTTTCTGAATCATGTAACTGATCCTTGGTAAAAGTTAGTACTAGGTAATATTAATACTAATTTCTGTAAAAGTCTAGATAGGTTGTCACTCATAAAGATTAATTAGTGACAATCATAATTAATTAGAATGTCTTCATTGATACTCATCTTTATTAGTTTGCAAGTTTTTTTGTAATTTCCATGAGTTATTTGAAGTATGACTAATTTGAATTGCTGAATTTTTCTTGAGAAATAAACTAGCAAACCAAACCTAATTCGATGAAACCACATGAGAATTAATCATCAAGTGATGGATGATCCTCTGCCAAAGTCTTCATAAAATCGATCATTGGCTTTCTTTATTAGCCAACATATATATGCCTTGGTTTTTTTCTTATCATGGGAACAGAATCATGTATATAACACGTGCTAACATATGCCTTGTTTTCACTTACTGCAGACCCCAACTGCTTCAGAAGGGACACCTTGGTCTTATCAAAACTTGGTTGAAATAGTCTTTCGTTCAGATGATGATGTTAAAAAGGTAATTCCATCGAATGAGTTGCTACAAGTGACAAAGCTGGAAACGATTCATGCATGGAGGTGTAAGAAGACAGAGGAGATATTTGAAGTAGGATTGGAAGGGAGAAATACCGTTGTTGAGATTCCAAAACTAAGACAAGTGAAGTTACAGTATTTACATAATCTCAAGTATATATGGAGGAAGAATCAGGGGACGGTACTTCAATTTCCAAACCTAACAACACTCCATCTCTATGATTGTAAGCGTTTAAAACATGTATTCACAAGTTCCATGGTTGGTAGTCTATTGCAACTGCAAGACCTACATATAGAGATCTGTGTTCACATGGAGGTAATTGTCGAGAAAGAAGAAGAAGAATGTGATGGCAGAGAGAAACAAATTGAGTTACCTCGTCTCAAGTCCTTGAAACTTTATTATCTTCTCAGCCTCAAGGGATTTTGCTTAGGGAAGGAGGAGGCTTTTTCTTTTCCATCTTTGGATACTTTGGAAATCCAGCATTGCCCAAAACTCGAGATTTTCACTCAAGGAAATTTGAGTAGTCCAGAGCTAAAAAGAACAAAAACGGGATTTGGGATGTGTGATTTAAAGGAAAACCTCAACTCCTTTATAAACACCAAACTGCAGGAGGTAATTACTTTCACTCTCCAAATTGATACATCTTTCACAAATTAAATAGTCATACATGTTTTGTTATCACTCAAAACCCAAACCTCTATCTGAATTTTCACACATAATTTTAAGTATATATATATATATATATATATATATATATATATATATATATATGTTTACAGGGACTTAAATTCTAGAAGATGGAGATCGATTTTGCAAAGGACGCGCGTGGATCGCAAGTTCATCCGCATAGCTACTTATTGTCCTCCGGTAACAGATTTTGACTTCTCTAGAGTCAAAGACGAGCTCATAACTCATTACGTAACAAAATCTCTCAAGTTGGAAATTAATGAAAGGAGATCCATCAAGAACACATGAAGCATTATTTAGTTTATTATTTTTATTGATATCACTTTTCCGGCCATTGAATTATTATTTTTCTTTATGAATTTTATGTATTTTTATGCTTCATGATTTAAATTAAGTAAAATAAATACTCCACTCATGTTCTCAAACAAGTAATTTAGCTTTCGTGTATCTTAAAACTATATAAAATATATAAACAATGAGAGTCTTTCACTACATTTTTTTGAACAACAAACACAAACACACCCCGTTAAGTCTACTCTTAAATCTACCTCATTGTCCACAATGAGAGTTGAACCTACAACCTCTTGAGAATGGAGTTAACAAATAAACATAAGGTTTAAAGTTAAAATATTATAAACGTTGTAGAGTTTGATCGAAATAGATAAATAATTTTTAACCTTAAAACTCTTATATTAAATATTGTTTACATAAGCAAAAGAAATTAAGAAAAAAAAGGTAGACACGATGCTTTAAAAAAATAAAAATTAAAAAGGTTAAAAAGAAGACGAAGGTTAAAAAGAAGTTAAAAAAAGGTTAAAAACTGAAATCCATATGTTTTAGAAAATTATAAGCTAAAAAAGGCCAAAATGGTTAAAAATAGTACAAAGATTATGAATGACAAAGTGGCAAAAAAAAAAAAAAAAACTCACTATTTTGCATTGGGCTGGAGTCGAACTTGCGCCTAATGCTCTGCAAAGGAACTGCTTACCATTGCGGCCAATCCACATTTTGTTACCCGTATTGAATACCGGACAATTCGTTGAAGATAAAAGTATATCGAACCCATATGAAGTTTTACCGTGAGCACCAAAGGCAAGCATGACATCATTATGAACATAAAACTCTTTTTTTATTATTAAAAACCTATTTGCTATTCTGTAAAATATATCTAAGAATATTTTTTATCCAAAAAGACGGAAGTTTCGACGTCAAAAATTACGGTTGTTCTATGACGATGTATTTACATTTTGATCTAACAATCAAATATAATATGATACATATCTGCATAAAATCAATTATAAAAATAAAGTTTCATGCTTAATCAAATAAACTTAAACTTCAATGTTTAAACGATTTAAGAATAAAGGTTAATGGTTACACCAAAATAAGCGTAAACTTTTAAGTTAATATTTTAAAAAAGTTATAAGAGTTTAATCGAAATAGAGCTTAAACTATTTTTAGCCTTAAGCAAAACTCTTTAATAAATAAATATATTAAATAATGTTTAAATAAAATTATAAAAAACATATATAAGAAATTTACATTAAGCAAAAGACACTACTACAAAACAGGCCTAATGCAACATTTTAGAAGCAACCTTTCAAAATAAGTTGCGTTTGATTATAAAATAACTTTGTTTAATATAAAGGTTGCATTTGGATACCATATGCAACCTTTTTATTTAAAGTTGCAAAATTTTATTAAAAAAATGCAACTTTTGTTTAAAAGGTTGCAATACCATAACTTAAAGGCAACTCTTGATTCAAAGGTTGCATTACTATAACTTAAAAGCAACTTTTAATTCAAAAGGTTGCATTACTATAATTTAAAAACAACTTTAAATTCAAAAGGTTGCATAAACAAAATATTATGTTTTAAAACATAAATAAAATATTAATATATAAGTATTATATTATTAATGTTTTATTTTATAACACTTCTATTAATTTAATAATAATAAAAAAATTAACAAATAGTTATAAAGTAAAAATATAAATTATATATTGATTTTTTAAATTAATAAATAATTAATTTTATACTCAAATTACATATATATAAAAGAAATGGTAACTAGTAAATATTACCATTGATTTAGGCGGCTCCTCACCAAAATTGAGTTTTCTCCAAATTAGTTACCGCCTCTTCCTTCTCGTACTCAATCATACCTTCCTACAATTGCCATCGATCAATTTGGGAGCCTTGTCACCGGCCGTTTTCTCCATCGCTGCGCCTATAATCGAACATCCTTTCCATTAGCTTTTGTTTGTCGTCAGCCGCTGCTATCTTGGAGTCGTTTTCTCCATCGCTGGAGCCACATCTTCTCGTCATTTCTTCTTTGCGGTTCACACAACCAGCAGGCTTGTGGTGGTATGAACTATTTCCTTCTTATTTGTTCTCAATGTATTATAATTTGAACTCTTTTGTGTTCATGTAATTTAATTTAGGGTTTATGTAGCCCTTATTTGTTTCTCTTAGATTTATAATCAATTGCAAGAATATGTATCAGAAAACTAAGAGGTATATATGACGTCTGTGTGGATTTGAGGAATTATATGTCTTATGTTTGAACTTTATCCATTAACACATCTTATTAGTTCCTGTAGAACATGTGGGTTTGTTCAAGTGTGTGTGATTAGTGCTTGGAGTAAGTAATTCCTTATGTGTGGTATGTTCGTGGCTATTGGGTTTGGTTCAAAGGATTTTAGTTCCTTTTATGGGCTGAACTGATTGTTTTTTGTTCCAAATCTTTGATCTCCTTGAAGAAATTTTCTTCTTCAGCTTGTTTAACACACATATCATGCAACATATCATGAATCCTACATGTTTTAATTCTCCCATTAGCCCTCCTCTTTTCCACCAAAACAAGGTTCCTATCAACAAGATCCTGCAAGTTCTCCTCTGCCATCTCTTCTGCGCTAGCATCTCCAGTTCGCTGAATAAACCCCTCAGCAACCCAAATATGGATCAATGAGATATATTTGTTTTGGTCCTCTATTGTTGAGTAAAAAAAGAACATGTTATAAGATGTTGATATTCTATAAGTACGTTATGTGTTAAGTTCAATTTGAAAGCTGAAGACCTAATATGGTAAATGCGTAAAAGGGTTCGTTGTAAATAAATCTCATGTACTAAAAAATGCTACTAAAATATAGGCAAATGCATTTCACCAACATTCAAACTTCTAATGCTTCACGAAGACATGTAAAAAATTTAGCTTGAATTTTCTCATTTTTATTTTGGAAATTCAAGTAAATGTAGTAATAAAATATCTAATATTTTTTACAAGTATATTCAAACTTGTGATACATAACTATCTCTTTGAATTTCATTGTGACATTATACAAAATCTTAAGAAACAGTTCTTTTGTATTATAAACTTGCGAAATATAAACCTAAGAACGAACAAAAAACTCGTACTGGATCGATAAATCATTGTAAACTTTGTTAATAAGTGTCGTTTTACCTAGTCCACCCATACCCACCACAGACCTCACCTGCAGGTCCTCTGTCTTAGCCGTGAGCCACCCAACAACTTTGTCAACTTCTTTGTCGAAACCCACAACGGTAGCGTTCTCAACACCTGTAATTCCTTATGCCGTATGCCTTTGCTAACCGTTGTTCATATCATCGCCTAACCGTTGTTCGTATCCCAACTAGTCATTGCAATTAAAAAAATCTTTGCCGCTGCCGGTGCTGTCCGGAACCCTCCAGTTGTATGGCTTTACAACTGTCCTACTTTCCAGCCCGTTGGCATTACAGCCACGTGTGAACAACTAAGATTAGATCTAGCTTTTAAGTATGCAACTTTTATTTATGGCTGATGTTCTTTGTTCTTGTATGAGAAGAGGTATTCACAATGTAGTTATACAAATCTCCTTCAGATACATGTCTTAACATGTATCAGAGCCAAGCTCTTGTTGTGTCCCTATCATTGCTCATGTTTCAACATTTCCTGCTGCTGCTGCTTCCTGATTTAGTTGTTCAATGTTTCTGTAGCTGTTGTTGCTTCTGTTTATCTTCCCTGCCTCCACCGTGTGCCTCTCCTGTCGCTGCCCAGCAGTCGACATGTAACATCAATCGACCGCCACTGCCTCGACCGTACTACTACCACCGCTGACCTGTTGTGTATCTCTGCCGCTGCCACCGCTTTCATAACCACCAGATCACTGTTGAATCGCTGCCGTCGAACCATTACCATCGCCCTCAAAACTCCTGACCATCTGTCGATCCATCGCCATCCGAACAGCTGCCCATCTGTCTATCCACCACATCCGCTACTATAATACCACCGACTCTGTCGCCGCTCTATTTCTCGCCCGCACCAGATCCTCAACCCCAGATCGAACCATCAGTAACATCTCTGGTTTGCTGAAACCACTGCTGAACCACCTGGCCGCTCTCCAGCACCGGACGCACCACTGCTCTGCTCTCGCCCTCTGTTTCCTTTGCCGTCAAACAGCCGCCCTCCACCTCCTATCTGAATTTGTGATTCTTATAGGTGTGGGGTGTGTTTTAAATGGTATCTAGTATGTAACTTGTATTTATATGATTATATCTGATGTTCTTTGTTCTTGTATGAGAAGAGGTCTTCACAATGTAGTTCATGTAGCTACTCCCTGCTGACCGCTTGGCTCCCGCCTAGCGAGTTATACAGCCTTGCACGCATGTCAATTTTCATGTCAATATTAGATTTTATAAGGTTATTGATTTAAATTTCAATTTTCATACCCACGTTTCCCCGCCACTTAGTGCCGGTACCATTGACTTCAGGAGACATGGGAAATGCTAGAGATTGGATGTATTTACCTAGACGGTTACCTGAGTTTGAAGCCGGAGTTATTGATTTCCTCAATGCTTCGTTTGCTAAGGCGGCAAAAGGAGGTCAAATTTGTTGTCCATGCAAAAAGTGTATAAACCGTTATTGGTATCGAAGAGATGAAGTGTTCGATCATTTAAAAGGATATGGTTTTGTAGAAGACTACTATATATGGGTTTTTCATGGAGAAAATCCCTCACAAATAAGATTAGATACAATCATAGATGATAATGATGTTGGTATGCATGATAATTTTGATGAGTTATTGCATGATAGGTTTAAAGATACCGTATATGAAACAAGTACGGTACAAGAAGGTTTGAATGAGGAGGCCAAAAAGTTCTATAAGCTGGTAGAAGAGGGAAAACAAGAGTTGTTCCCTGGGTGTAAGAATTTTTCGAAACTATCCTTCATCGTAAGACTTTTTCTTTACAAGACGCTTCATGGGCTTAGTAATGTGGCATTTGATGATCTACTTCAACTTTTACAAGAGATGATCCCAGAGGCAAAACTTCCAGCTAGTTTCTCACAAGCTAAAAATATTGTAAGGGATTTGGGGCTTGATTATAAGAAGATTTCTGCATGTCCAAATGATTGTATGCTATATTGGAAAGACAACGAACATGCTGAAGCATGCAACATTTGCCATACCTCTAAGTGGAAACAACTGAACGAGAAACAAGGGAGCAAGCATAATAATGAACTTTCTAAAAAATCTTCAAAAGTTCCAGCTAAAGTGGTGTGGCATTTTCCTCTTAAACCACGGCTCCAAAGACTTTTTATGTGTTCAGAAACAGCTAAATATATGACTTGGCATGATGAAGGACGTCCTAAAGATGGAAATTTACGACATCCTGCAGATGGGCAAAGCTGGAAGGAATTTGATTCCTTGTATCCTCATTTTGCCAAAGAAACTAGAAATGTGAGATTAGGGTTGTCAAGTGATGGATTTAATCCATTTCGAACTATGAGTATTGCTCATAGCACTTGGCCTGTGGTGTTGGTTAACTACAATCTACCTCCATGGATGTCATTGAAACCGGAATACTTTATGTTGTCTTTGTTAATTCCAGGACCTGAATCACCAGGCAATAATATTGATGTTTATTTGCAACCTTTGATTGAGGAGCTGAAAGATTTGTGGGTTAATGGGTTGGAGACCTACGATAAATCTAAAGGAGAGACATTTAAAATGTATGCAGCCTTAACTTGGACTATTAGTGATTTTCCGGGTTATTCAATGTTGTCAGGATGGAAAACAAAGGGAAAATTTGCATGCCCATGTTGTAATCACGAGACCAGTTCACTATACCTAAAGCATAGTAAGAAGACGTGCTATATGGATCATCGTAGGTTTTTAGATGCTCAACATCCATGGCGACGTAATAAGAGTGCTTTCAATGGCAAAAGTGAGACACGGCTTTCTCCAAAACCCTTATCCGGTGTTGAAGTTTTGAGAGAGTTGTCTACCTTTAAAAATCTATTTGGGAAGACACAAAAGAAAAAAAATGATAGCACTTGCCCATGGAAGAAAAGGTCAATATTTTTTGAATTGCCGTATTGGCAATTCAATACATGTCGACATAATCTTGATGTGATGCACATTGAGAAAAATATATGTGATAATGTGATAGGGACTTTGCTTGATATTAGAGGGAAGTCGAAGGATCATGCAAAAGCTCGATTTGACCTCTTAGAATTGGGCATTAAAGAAAGACTTCAACCTGAACTTTCTAATGATGGTGAGCATGTTATCTTTCATAATGCTTCTTTTTCAATGTCTTCAAAGGAGAAAGGAATTTTTTGTCGCGTTCTAAAGGATACGAAATTGCCTTATGGTTGTGCATCTAATATTGCACGGTATGTTCATTCTTCAGAAAAGAAATTTACGGGCTATAAGAGTCATGATGCTCACATTTTTTTGCATTACTTGCTTCAAGTTGCGGTGAGAAAATCATTACCAAAGCATGTTGCAATGCCTTTGATTAGGTTGGGATTTTTTTTCCGAAGTTTGTGTAGCAAGGTAATTAAGCCTGAGGACCTTGACCAATTACAATTAGAAATCAGCGAAACGTTGTGTGAACTTGAGAAAATATTTCTGCCAACATTTTTTGACGTAATGGTGCATTTGCCTATCCACTTAGTAAATGAGGTTAGGCTTGGAGGACCTGTTCAATATAGATGGATGTTTTTTATGGAAAGATACTTGTGCAAGCTGAAGTCATATGTGCGAAACAAGAGTCGACCAGAGGGATCTATAGCAGAAGGGTATTTAATTGAAGAATGTTTGACTTTTTGCTCACGTTATATGCATGATGGGGTGAAAACAAGACTTAATCGAGGTGGAAAAGATATTGTTGATTTGGATGGACAAAAAGAATCAGGTAGACCAATATTTGTGAATGGCGGCCATCCTTTTGGAGGTAAAAAACGAAGACAAGGCAAGCTTTTCACTTTAGATGTTCTTTTACGAGAACAAGCACATCGTTATGCCCTATTCAATACTGATTGTGCACAAGTTGAAGCATACATCAAGTAAGTAACAAATTCATAACCTCTATTTCCTTTAAATTATATATAAATATAAACTATAGTTGATTACATTTTTGGCCAAAGAGGTTTTGGTCCCAAAATGACCAAATTCACAACCTCTATTTCTAACTTTAAAATTATTTTCTTACATTTTTAATTTCATAATAGATTTTTTGGTCTAAATAATGATGCAGAGAGCACCAAGTTTATATTGATAGTCAACCACGAAAGAGTCGATGGGCACGCGCGCAAGACCATAGTAATGAGTTTGCCACCTGGTTTCAAGAGAAAGTTATAAGTAATAATGTTCCAGATCATATTTTTTGGCTGGCTAAGGGTCCTACTCCTACATCCAAGAGATACTATGGATATTACATCAATGGATATAGGTTTCATACCAAGTCACGTGATGCTAAATGCCATACTCAAAATAGTGGTGTTTCAATTATGGCTTTAACTCCAAGCTTTGCCAGTTCTCGGGACAAAAATCCAACCGTTGGGAATGTTGACTACTATGGTAGAATTTTGTACATAATTGAACTCGACTATTGGTCAAAGTTTAGAGTTGTATTATTTCGTTGTGAGTGGTACCAAGTTGAGAAAGACGATTATGGTTTAACATGTGTTAATTTGAGCAAGTTTTGCTATTCAGATGATCCATTTGTCATGCCTTCCCAAGTGAATCAGGTGTTTTATGTATCGGACCCTATAAAAGACGGTTTACATTATGTTATGAATAGGGTTCCAAGAGATATCTATGACTTCGAAGAAGAAAGTAGTGAAACCGTTGGTGGCTCATATTGGGATGAGCCTAATGAAATTAGGTTGGGTTCTGTTGCACGAGACAATGAGCATGAGATTCCGTTGTCAAGAAATGATATCCCTCCTCTTGTAGTTGATGCGAATACAAATTTAGATGGGGTCGATGATGTTGATTGCGACGATTCTGATTTTGATGATACATTATGGGATTGGATGGATGCTGATGAAGATGATGCTATAAATTGATGCTAATTGGTACATTTGAAATAGTTCTAAATTTTAAAATAACTTAGTTAGCAATTAGATTACTTATTGCATTTTGGTCATGATTTCTCTACTAATTAGTCAACAATCACATTACTTTTCACACAACTGTTTGGTTTATTTCCCAGTAACTTAGGTTCTCAATTCTTACTTTAACCTTTTGACCTAATAATTTTTATTTATTAACCTTTTGACTGCTGAATAGTTGTTTTTATTAATTAAACTTGTTTTTATTTTTGCTGTGTTGATGTGTTTGACTGCTTTACTGTGCTAACCCATTTAAGCTTTTGTTAATGTGCTGATGACCCATTTGACATATTGGTGTATGTTTGTTTTAGTTTTCATGTCACTAATGGGAAACAAAAGCAAACAAGATCAAAGTACACACAAACAAATGAACGATCATGAGAAGAGTAGACTTTTGAGGGTTCAAGAAAACAAAGAAATACTACGACATTTGGGGATCAAAAGCATTGCAAATTCTTTGACAAGTCTGGTAGAATGTCAAAATAAGAAGAAAAAGAAAGTGAAACCAACAAATACCAATGCAAGAGATGTAGACTATATTGCTGATATGGGTGACGATAGTGAAGGAGATTACCAAGAAATTGATACACGTGTTGAAGTATCCAAAAAGGTAGTCTATCTTAGTAAATTTATTATTATTGTTTTTTATATACCTATTGTCTAATGAAAATAACCTTTTATTATAGCAACATCGTCCAAAATTTATTGCACCATTATCGATGAATAAAGTTGCTAATTTAGCAAAAAAACATCGAACGATTGCTCCAAAAGTGCCTAGTATGTGTCCATTGGGTTCAAATGCAACAAAAGATAATCAATCTAGATCAACAATTACTATGGGTGAACTAGTTTTAAATAACAAAGGGACACAAAGGCAAAGGGTGGTATTCAAACAAAATGCGGCAAAGCGTACTTGTATTACACGCGGAGCAAAGAGACGATTGGTTCTTGTTGACGAGGATGATGATGATGCTGATGCTGATGATGATGATGAGACATCTCAAGGTATTTTTTTGTCTATTATATAATTAATCACTAATTACAAAAGCACTTATAAAGTAACCTTACATATTAATTTACTTTTATATGCTTTAGATGTTGATGGGACAAATAGTGAAGAAGATGGTTTGAAAGATAATGAGATTGAAGGGGATATTATGAGATCTCAAGGTACTTTTTTTTTGCAATTGCTAGCTGATTGTTTGTTGTTGCTATACTTTTTTTGCAATTGCTATTTATTGATGGTCATAATATTTACCAATGACAAGATGATGATTATGGAGACATGGTCCACATGGAAGATGATAGTGATGACAATTTGGAAAATGAGATACAAGGGGACGATAGTGATGACAATTTAGAAAATGAGGATGATGTATTCCTTCGACAATTAGAACTCAAATTTAGATAAAGCAACAGGTTCTTTCTAACTACTTGACTATATTTTGGCTTTTTATCAATAATAAAAATATATATATATTTGACGTATGTTGGACTTTAGCAATTTCTAAAGCCAAGCAAAGAGGACCAACAATGATGCACGTTGTGCACATCAGGAAAGTAAATGAGCGCGAGGTAATTATATGCAACGAATTTGGACAACCTGTTGGTCCAGTAACACGGGAGAAGGACGTAGTAGGACAATTCTCTCGATTTTTGGGTACAATAGCTCGTAATCGCACTTATGCACCTTTGTTCCACAAATCATGGCACAAGGTGCCAAATAAAGATAAGATATGGGAGTACGTCTTGGTAAGGTTTTTAGGTAGTTCCGTTTGTTTTATTTGTCAAGATTTTGAATATTTTACTAAATACTAAGTTATTTTTTAAGGAAAAATACGATGTGCCTGATGCTGCTAGAACTTGGGTTCTAAAGACTATTGGACACTCTTACAAGGTACACAAATGTAGGATTAAGAAGAAACACTTCTATCAATTCAAGGACGACAAAACACGATGGAAGAATAGGCCTAAAAACATCCCAGATGAAGATTTCAAGAAATTGTTGAGCTTATGGAATAATAAAAATGTGGAGGTAATTCTAGAGAATTTTTTTAATAATAGTATTTGTTTGTATATATAGCTGTTGAGTTGTATCCATTAATGTTGTGCAGAAGCGTTGTTTGCGGGCTAAGGAAATACGCATGTCCCAAAAAAATATGCACACAGCTGGTCCTAAAAGTTTTGCTAGGATTCGTGACGAGATGGTATTTATTTGTATTTATAACTATTTGTTTGTATTTAGTCATTATTTGTTTTTTCTGAATCCATATGTTGGTACTTCTTTTTTTAATTTTTTATGAGTACAGAAAAATGATGACCCAAACAAAGAATTTCCTACTTTAACCCAAATGTTTGAACGTACACGTAAAAGAACAGAAGGACGTGCATATGTCGATACTTACGAAGACACGGCAAGAAAAATTGTAAGTACCTGTAATCTACCAATTGTCGATGATGACATAGTTGGTCATGTGTTTAGAAATTGTTGGCTTTTCAATTGTCCATGATAACATAGTTGACCTTGATAAAATTATAAATACAAATCTTTGCTGCTCAAGGTCTTCAATTATTTCTGATTTCAACCACCATGTTTGATAACACCACATATCATCTTCCAAACTATTTCCACTTGACCGCTTGAATGATGCCCAATTATAATAATAGTAGCCGATGGTTATTATCTCCATCAGCACACTGAGATTCTGAACACTTTTAACCAAATCAACCTAGAGGTTAGTGTACAGTAAGATAACCCCCAACAGGTCCAAATCCATTTTGACCATCATTTGTAACATATACAAATAAACTTGCAGATACACATAATACCAATTCTAATACACTTTAACTTTCCAGTCCATTCTCTCATCCTCAATCTGCTTCTGATGCTTCACAGTAAATATGCCCAAACAGGTACCTTCGAAAAATAAGACAAAAGCAGTCTATCTATCCTCCATCTACAGCACCTTTGTAACATAAACAGCAACTGCACAACCTCTTTAATCTGCCAAAAAAAAAGTTAATAGAACAGCAGTTGAGCCTAATGATTAACTGTGAGCCATGTTCTATTTCCAATAGCCAATTTACTTGACTCGCTTGTCCAGTTATCTTTATTAATTAACCTTTTTTAATTATCGTTGTGTTTATCTATTTGACTGTTGTTATGATGACCTGTTGTTGGTATGCTGGCCCAATTAAGTTGACCCATTTTACCACTATTTTTACTAATTAACTTTTTTTTATAATTATTGCGTTGATCTATCTAACAGCTATTAGTATGCTACCTTGCTGTTGCACCCAATTGACCTGACCCGTTTGCATTGGGATTTTATTAATTAAAGTTGTTTTGATTTTCGTTGTGTTGATGTGTTCTATCCGTTTGAACTTTTTTTTTTCTTTTTGTAGGAGCAAATGAAGAACTACAAACCTCTAGAAGATGAAAGTGCTTCGGTAGATCCTTTTATGATTGTGATGAACAAAGAAAATCATGGATATCGCCGACTTTATGGTAGAGGTGTTACCAACAAGTTGATAAAAAAGGTGGATGGTGGTGATACATCATACATGATTCCAGGGGGGCTCATGGAATCATTTAAAGCGACTGTTGAAGTTGAAAAGAATGAGTTACTTGAAATGCGAAAAGAGATCGAAGAGGACCATGAAAGAAAAAAGGCCGAGTTAGAAGCTATGAGAAAAGATATTGATGACCAACGAGAGAATTTGAAGGCCATGCAAAAAGATCTCTTGAATCAACAACAAAACCTAGAAGCTAAGATGCGGAAGGTGATGGAACGTCTTTGAAGCTTCTCCGTTAATTTCATTAAATGTTTTATTAGTTTTTTGGGTGTATTCTCTATGAGGGATCTTTTGAAAAGATGATAAAGTACAAAGTTTTTTAATACTTTTTGTGATTGTAAATAACAACCTTGTTCACTAAAGATTTATGATGGTTATGACATAGCTGAATTAGTAGAATAAAATGTTGCATTAGGTTTATAATTATAATCTAAATAGTTTGTTGCTTTAGATTAAAAAATTATTCATTTATTATTAAAAACGTTGCATTAAGAATTCTTACAAAAAAAAGTTGCATTTAATGTTAAAAAGGGTTGCATATGTTTTACAAAAAAACATAATAATGGTTGCATATGAGTATATAAAAGGTTGCAATATTGTAAATAAAACTATAAAAAAAGGTTGCATTTGAGATTAAAAAAGGTTGCAACTTAAAAAGGTTGCATATTAATAATACATGCAACTCCTTCATAAAAAGTTGCATTATCTAATAAAAAAGTTGCATTAGATCTAATGCAACTTCACCTAACGCAGCTCTTGTTAAAAGGTTGCTTTAGACATAATGCAACCTTTTCAATGAATAATGCAACATTTTATGAGGGTTGCATTAGCTTTGTTTTGTTGTAGTGAGAAAATTAAAAAAGGGTAGACACGATGCTTTAAGAATGTAGAAGTTAAAAATGGGTTAAAAAGAATAAAAAGATCAAAATGGAGTTAAAAAATGTTAAAAGTCGGAATCGACGTTTTGAAGAAATTAGAAGTTAATATAGGCCAAAAAGGTTATAAAAAATACAAAGGTTAAAAAAGAAAACAAAGCAACAAAAAAAATTATGATTTTGCAGAGGGCTAGATTCGAACCCGGATCATTTGCGTAAGAAGAAAAGGGTTTGCCAACCCGGCCAGCGTGCGTTTTGATAATGAAGACGTTATTTAAAATATATACCGCAAGGGTTTTTTTCCAGCAAATTATATGGTATTATAATGTGAAGTTACTCTCAAGAATACAAAAGCTAACAATATCCATTCGAATTCATAAATAAAACATTCATGTGGCTCAATCGTAATGATGAAGGCACAATCTTGTAGAATTAGGCCATTAGGGTGTATGAGTAAAAACTACAAGTAAATTATATGTATAAAAACAAATTTTGACAAAGTCAAACTATTTTGCATATATTTCAAATTAATGTTATTCTTTTAAGTAGTATCTAGTGTTTTTAATGTCCTATATGGTCGTGGTTTGGAATCGAGAACCAAAAAGGGGGATTTAATTCGGATTTCTCTCTATCAAAATGAAATTAAATGTTGGGGGTTGTTTAATGATAATAGGGATCTAACACTGCAAAAACGAATCAAAATGATCAAGTTCTTATGTGGATTGATTTAGTGTTCTTCGGCTGTAAAGACAGAATCGAAATTGTTCTTCTTGATCGAAAACTTTAGTTTGGGCTGTAATCGAAAACTTGTAGGAGTATGATCGAAAAGTGTGAATGAGTTGAGTATCCTTGTGAGATTCCTCAATCGGAAACTTATAATTGGAAACCTACGATGTGTATGAAATCGTAAACCAACAAACTGAAAAATTGGAGTGAAACGTATGCGTAGGAATTGAATCGAAAAGTACATAGAATCGAAAAGTATAAGTGAACTTATTGCCCAATTTAAAATGGAGTTCTAATTGGGAATCGAAAAGAGGGGATTGTAAAGACGTAAACCCCCTCCCTTAATCAAAAAACAGAATCGAAAAGTGAAGTATGTGACATAATCGAAAAGTAGGGGAAGTCTACCCCATCGAAAACCAAAGTGTGTATATATATATATATATATAGGGTAGTGATCTAGTAAAAAAAATATTATATTATGGTACTAAATGTAAGGTTAAATCTAAACCACATGATCTATTCAAAAGTCAAACAAAAAAGTCTTTATTTTAACCATATTTTCGGAATTAAAAAAATACAAAACGTTAATATGGTAAATTCCAAAAACGAAAATAAAGGAGGAGAAAAACGTGTCTCTTTCCCGTCAGCCAAAAAATCTCAGTTTGATGCATAAAGTACAACCACTTTAATGCACAAACCCACCATGATGATTCACAGACTACATCTAATGCACAAGTTACAACCATCTAATGCACATAATCTGTCCATTGATTCACAGACTACATCTAATGCACAACTTACAAACATTTAATGCACAAAATAAAAAATATACATATTTAGGGTAATCTGATGCACAGACAAGGATGAACGGCGGCGGCGGACGGTGATGCAGCGACGGCGGCGGACGGCGATGCACAAAACAACGGCTGCATGATCGTCAGATGTGGGTTTTCGTGAGGTGGTGGTCGGTAACTTCACAGAGGCGGCGACGGGCTTCATATGAGGCGGTGGAGGTTGTTGGTCCCAAGTGGTTTAGGTATCAAGATCTAAGGATGGAACAATGGCTAATAATCTATAAGATGTAGAGAGAATGTTAAAACACCGTGAAAAACACACACATAAGCTTAGAATTATGCCAAAGTCCACCAAATGACAACTAGTCATTTGGCTTATATACCCTTAAGGGTATTTACATATTTAGTCCTTCTAGTTTGTACGTAGTACAAAATCACCTAGAATTCAATCTTCTATTCTATACAATATTTAATTCTAACAATCTCCCCCTTTGTATAGAAAATAGAAGATGTTGGTCTTTTCAGCTTCATACGAACTTTAATAATCTCCCCTTTCAAATATGCAGTTTTCTTTCTACATTCTTTAAATGCTTTCGGGAGACATGACTTGAATGATTTCTTTTCAGTCTTTGATTGGATGTCTTCAGAGTGTCTTCTCATCTTGAAAATTAGTCTCTTCAAATTTTCAGAATAGTCTTTACTTTAAAATCTTGATGAGAACTTGAATCTTGTAAGCACACAAAAACATCAAATTTCTTCAGTCTTTCTGACTTGCACCAGTAACCTAAGGATTTTCAACCTTTGATTGTATGAACGGTTTAGCTTGAAGTAGATTTCAGCATACACGATCTTGAGCCTTTAAGAAAAATGATTTAGGAAGAATAATTGATCTCTCCCCCTTAAATGTAGCTCTAGATCTGGTTTATTTCTTCAGAACTTCTTTAAAATGGCGATTAAGCACTTTTTCTGTTCTGAACTTGAATTCTTTTTTTCTGTTGTTCTCTTCTTTGCTCCCCCTAGACTTGACATGTATGATTTTTTATTGTATAGCTTTCTTAGTCTCCCCCTCAACACATGACTCTTGTCTTCATCGATAAGCTCAAAATCAACTGAATTATTAACAAAAAGTTATCCCCCTCATGATGATCAGGATTCTTCATGAACATCATGTACATGAATTCTGTATTCGGCTTGATGTTGACCTGAATATATGAACACTTGAAGCGTTGAATCCCCATCATGAGATTCAGTTGAATGATGTTTTGAAGGTGTCACCACTATGATATGGCAATGAAAAGTTCCCGTGGTATAACACCGAGATCACATAGATTCTCGTTAACACACCAGTTTAAATAAATTGTGTGACCTACATTCAGAACTGGTAAAGCGTTGATTCTGGTAGGATTTCCATCTAATAATCGTGAATATCACATAAGATATCACTCCAAGATGTTCCGGTAGTCACAAAAGACTAGATATACATTACAGATCCAACATGTGTCCTAAGAAATAAAATTTATATTCGAATAAGCTCTAGACTCTATAAGTGCATGAAAGAAGTCGGGGACCGGAGTAGTTGTCCTCCTTGTTTCAATATCAACAATCCCCAAGTGAGATGTCAATAGAAATGTGCTAAATCTCCGTGTGAATTTGAAACAATTATCTTTTAAGAGATAATTGAGTAGCTGGGTGGGATTAGTGCATTGCATCACTGGGTCCATGATGTCTATTTCAATACCAAATCTTAACAAATGAGATCTAGTAGTAGATGTGGCTACCCAGATGTATACTATTTAGTAAGGATCTTTCTTTTCTTTTGATCCTATCTCACCCACAGCTCTCTACCTATTTTTCAACTTCTCCCTCAAACTCGTTTTCCATATTAACGTATGTATCTCTGTTTGTTGGATACATAGGGACACTTGTTATCACTTTCGTAACCGAGATGAGAAATCATATAGTGATTAATCAACAAGAATGATTTTCAAGAAAGTAACTGTTGAGAAGGATTGTCAAGGAAGATTTGAACAATCTAAGATTATGAACAATCAGAGACGATTGACAAATGTTGAAATATCCTGTTGTTATGGTCAGCTTAACCTGTTGTTGGGTTGTTATTGTGTTTTTTTCTCTTCTTGTTATTGTTTCATAGTGCAGGGGTTGTTTGTGACTTTTCCTTATACTTAGAGGATTGGTTGTGGAAATCACTTTGGAGTTCACGGCTACAGCTAAAAGAAGTGTTCCGGATTAGTTTATATAATATTAGAAAAAAGGTTGTACAGTTTTTTTATCTTCTTCTTCTTTGAAGTTCTGTTTAGCAGCAATTAGGGTTCTTCTTGATTCTCAAAATAACATTGATCGTATATTTGAGTGTGAGAGTTATTGTAGTGAGATTTTTCCATTGTAAGTAACGGAAAACCTTCAGATTGAATGAAGATCTGTTGAAGTTGGGAAACCTTCGAGTTGTGGTGTGTTTGTCTTGGTTCGACCGTGGAATTGTTCATGGTATCAGAGCCATTGGCTCGAGGTTCTCGGTGATCGACATCAGCGCTTCCGCTATTCTTGTCAGGTGTATCTCTCCGATTCTTTAACCCTAATTTTGTGTTGTTAATTTTTGGTAGATCATCGATGCTCAACATCCTTAAATCTCCTTGAGATTGTGTGTAGGTTTTGATCGATTTGCAATGCTTTAGTGATCTATTAATCTCTAAAAACAATTTGGATTCATGTGCGTTAAAACCTAATTCTGGCTATCTGTTCTTCTACTGGTAATCTCTGTCGTAATTTTTTGTGCAGGGTCGGAAAAATTGGCTACTGTAAAGGCGAATCACTGATTCCCAGTTAACTCCAATGGTATGAACTCTTGAATCTCTCTGTTGTTTACCCGCTCTGTTGAGTGGATCGTATCGCAACCACTGTAAGTCTTCTTTTCTCTCGCACTCACTGAAGTGGTTGACTGTCACGACTTCATTACTGTTCTTGTCTTTTCTTTTGTTGTTTCTACCATTGGTTATCTTGTGTCTGATATTCATTCTTCCGGACTGTGCCTTGACTACCTCCTCAAGAGGTGTGAACCCTGGTATGTCCAGAAGAGAATTTGAATAGGCTTTGTGTGCCTTTGATTGTTCTTATCTTCTGCCTTTGGTTGTGTTATTGTTGGCTGTTTTCTTGCCTGCTTCATTATGGTAGTTGAGTCTCCTCCTCCTAAGGAAGGTGCTGACTCTGGGGGTTATTAATCTTGATGACCCCTTGTCTCTTCATGCAAATGATATTAGCTGTGTTACTATAATCAACTTTAAACTGAATGGTACTATTAATTACCAAGCTTGGGCCACTGCTACTGTTCGTGCTCTTACTATCAGAAATAAACTTGGTTTTATTAATGGAACTTGTCTCAGACCCTCTGATTCTGAGGAATCTTCTTCCTCATCCAAGTGCTTTAAATGGGACAGGGTTAATGCTGTTGTTGTGTCTTGGCTTCTATCATCTATGTCTGATTCTATAGCTGCTGCTTATGTGCTATCTGATAATGCTAGGAGTCTTTGGTTGGAGTTGAAAGAAACTTTTGAGAAGATAAATGGATCCGTTATATATAATGTTTTCCAAAAAATCAATCTACTCACTCAAGGCAATGACAGTGTCTCTGACTACTTCAACACTCTTAATGGGTTGTGGAAGGAGTTTGATTCACTGACAGGGGTCACTGAGTGTACTTGTGCGGCAAATCAAAAAAGACTCTCTTTTCAAAATCAAATGAAGTTGATGCAGTTTCTTATGGGATTAAATGATTCGTATAGTCAAATAAGGAGTAACATCTTAATGCTTGAAACTCTTCCAACTGTTCAGTCTGCTTTTTCCACTATTTCAAGAGAGGAGTCCCTTAAGAACTCTGCTACTTCCACCTCTTCTGCAAATAATAAATCCCAAGCATCTGTGTTTGCCTCTAAAGGTCCTGATAACAAAGAAAAAAATAGTAGTAACAATAGAGGACCTAATCCAAATTTGATCTGCAAGCACTGTAATTGTAAGGGTCATACTATAGATAGATGCTACAAACTAGTGGGATATCCAAAAGACTTTAAGTCTAAGAAACCATCAAATTTTCAAAATTCTTCTAGTTTGCACGCACCCAAGTCCAATTCTGTTACTGAAAATAGTGGTTCTTCAAACTCCCAACCTCCTCCTCAATTGAGTTGTGATCAAATATCTAAAATTCTAAACTTAATCAATGAGAAAGGTCACTTAGGAGATGTCTCCTCTAATATGTCTGGTACGTATGCTACTTCAAATATGACTAAATTGAATAACTCTAAGTTTGTGAAAAGGAAATGGGTTGTGGACTCTGGAGCTTCCCAGCATATGACAAGTACCTCGGATGATCTTCAAAATTGTGTGGATATTTCTGATCTTAAACTTCATGTTGATCATCCTAATGGCACTCATGCCAATATCTCACAAATTGGAAATTTACAAATATCATCAAATGTACTTCTTAATGATGTACTTGTCATACCAGGGTTCAATATTGACCTGTTATCTGTTCATAAACTTACTAAAGATAGTGGCTGTGGTGTTTTCTTTGATGAAAATAAATGTTATCTTTGTAACTCTCAGGATTTACAAACTGTACCGAAGGTGGAGATTGGTAGTGAACAGGGAGGTCTTTATCATTTTTCTGAATCTAAAGTGAATTGTCATTCTAGTTCCTTTGTTCCAAGTAAACGTGTATCTAGGTCTGTCTGGCATCACAGACTTGGTCATCCGTCTGATCAGGTTCTTAATGTTTTAAAAGATTTTGTTGGAGTAAAAGACTCTATCTCTCCTCCTCGTGACGTTTGTCACAAAGCTAAACAGACTAGGGAGCCTTTTCCGCTTAGCAGTCATAAAACCTCCAGTTTAGGAGATCTTATTCATGTAGATGTGTGGCCTTATCATGTTATTACTAGGGATGGATTCAGGTTCTTCTTGACCATTGTTGATGACTTCAGTAGAGCTGTTTGGGTTTACCTCTTGAAATCTAAGGATGAAGTTTTTGAATACTTGTCTATTTTTGTAAACATGGTAAAATCTCAGTTTTCAAAACATGTTAAGATTGTCAGATCTGACAATGGAACAGAATTTGTTAATCACAGAGTTAGTTCTTTTTTTGAAAACGAAGGTGTTGTACATCAGACTACCTGTGTGTACACTCCTCAACAGAATGGGATTTGTGAACGAAAACACAGACATTTAATGAATGTGGCTAGAAGTCTTCTTTTTCAATCTGGTTTACCCTTAAAATTGTGGAGTGAAACTATTCTTACTGCTGTTTTCTTAATAAATAGAACACCCAGTTCAGTTTTAGGGGGGAAATCTCCTTATGAAATTCTTTACAAGTCAAAACCCGATTATCATTTGTTAAAAGTTTTTGGGTGTTTATGTTTTTCCACAAATTTGAACACTTCTGATAAGTTCTCTTCTAGATCTCAAAAGTGTGTGTTCATTGGATATTCAAATGTAAAAAAAGGGTACAAACTTTATAGTCTTGAAACCAAACAAGTGTTTTTTTCTAGGGATGTTACATTTTATGAGTCTGTTTTTCCGTTCAAAATGTCCAATACTGGTAATGGTTCTGTCCCACAGTCTGTTCCTTCTAGTTTGGATCAATCAAATTTCTTTGACTCTTTGTATCAAGTGGTTACAAACAGCTCTGTTCCCCATGATGAAAATAATTCTGAGGTGGCTCAAGGTCTCAACCCTCCTCTGTCTCAGGAAGGTAGTGGGGCCCCTGCAACCGTTTCAGAGGAGTTGGATGATACCTGTAACAGTGATCATAATGATCAAAATCACTACAATACTGAGGGTGAGTCATCTGTCAATGATCATAATGATACCTTTGAAACTGTCTTAGGTGTTCCGTCTCTTAGGTTTAGAAGGTCTAGTAGGGATAAAAGATTGCCCTCTAGGTTTGATGACTTTGTTGTGGAAGGAAAGTATAAGTATGGAATTGAGAGAACGGTTGGCTATTCTAAACTTGATAAAGAAGCTGCTTGTTTTGCTACTAGCCTTAATAAGTCTATTGAACCTACCTCATTTGAAGAAGCTGTTAAGGATCCTAATTGGGTTAGAGCCATGAATGAGGAAATGGAGGCCCTTAACAGAAATAGGACATGGGTTTTAACTGATCTTCCTAAGGGAAGAAAACCAGTTGGGTGTAAATGGATTTTCAAAATTAAGTACAAGTCTAATGGGGAAATTGAAAGGTTTAAAGCAAGGCTTGTTGCTAAAGGCTATAGTCAAATAGTAGGTTTAGATTTTGATGAGACCTTCTCTCCTGTTGCAAAGTTAATTACTGTTAGAAGTGTCTTAACTATGGCTGTTCAGTTTAATTGGGATCTTTATCAGTTAGATGTAAATAATGCCTTCTTATATGGTGATCTTGATAAAGAGGTGTATATGTCTTTACCTCCTGGATATTTTTCAAAGAATGATACTCAAGTTTGTAAGTTGGTTAAGTCTCTGTATGGCTTGAAACAAGCCCCCAGGAAATGGAATGAGAAGCTTACTCTGTCTCTTCTTGAATTTGGTTTTGTTCAAACCAAAAACGATTATTCTTTGTATATTAAGAAAACCAATTCTGACATTGTTGTTATGTTAGTATATGTTGATGACATGATTGTAACTGATAGTAGTAAGCTTGAAATTGAGAAAGTCAAAAGTTTTCTTAAGTCAAAATTTCTCATTAAAGATTTGGGGGTTTTAAAATATTTTTTGGGTATTGAAGTTGTTAAAACTGATACTGGGCTGTGTTTGTCTCAAAGGAAATATTGCCTTGAATTGCTTTATGAATTTGGGTTGTTAAGTTCCAAACCTGTTAGTACTCCTCTTGAAGTTAATGTTGTGCTAAACAGTGAAGGTGTTAATGCTGATGATGAATTGTGAAGTAATGTCTCTGAATTTCAGAAATTGGTTGGTAAATTGATTTATCTTACTAACACAAGGCCTGATATCTCCTTTACTGTTCAGTGTCTCAGTCAATTTATGCATTCTCCTCGTGTGTCTCACCTTAAAGTTGCTATTAGGGTCCTGAGATATCTCAAGTCGTGTCCTGGTCTTGGTATTAAAATTACCAAAAGTGCTTCTTTGAGTTTGTCTGCTTGGGCTGATGCAGATTGGGCCAAGTGTGTAAATTCTAGAAGGTCGGTTACTGGGTATTGTCTTTATTTGGGAGATTCTCTTATTACTTGGAGGAGTAAGAAACAAAGTACTGTGTCTAGGTCTTCTACAGAATCTGAATACCGTGCTTTAGCTACAGTTACTTGTGAAATTGTTTGGATTCTTAAGCTCATGAAAGATTTGAATTGAAATGTGATCTTCCTGTGAATATCTTTTGTGATAATAGGTCTGCTATTTTGTTGTCTCTTAATCATGTTCTTCATGAACGAACCAAACATGTTGAGATAGATATTCATGTTGTAAGAGACAAGGTTTCTGAAAGCATCATAAAAGTTGTTAAAGTTCACACAACTCTCCAAGTTGCTGATATTTTTACTAAACCTCTCTCTATTGCTCAGCATAATGTTTTGGTCGAAAAGTTAGGCTTATTGAATGTTTTCCAGGTTTAAGCTGAGGGAGGGTGTTGAAATATCCTGTTGTTATGGTCAGCTTAACCTGTTGTTGGGTTGTTATTGTGTTTTTTTCTCTTCTTGTTATTGTTTCATAGTGCAGGGGTTGTTTGTGACTTTTCCTTATACTTTGAGGATTGTTTGTGGAAATCACTTTGGAGTTCACGGCTACAGCTAAAAGAAGTGTTCCAGATTAGTTTATATAATATTAGAAAAAAGGTTGTACAGTTTTTTTATCTTCTTCTTCTTTGAAGTTCTGTTTAGCAGCAATTAGGGTTCTTCTTGATTCTCAAAATAACATTGATCGTATATTTGAGTGTGAGAGTTATTGTAGTGAGATTTTTCCATTGTAAGTAATGGAAAACCTTCAGATTGAATGAAGATCTGTTGAAGTTGGGAAACCTTCGAGTTGTGGTGTGTTTGTCTTGGTTCGACCGTGGAATTGTTCACAAATGATGTCACAAAATAATTTTACAACAAGATAAGTTGTTGATCATATGCACCCAATTTTCTGTTCCACCCCACTCTGTCTAATTTTAACTCTGCATACCAATCAGTATCCAGTGGTAACTGATTCTGCTCACCTAAATTACCTAGTAAGTAACCCTTACGATCTTTTTCTAGAATATGGTGAGCTCCTGGGGCAGGTCCTTCTGGTTCTGGATAGACCATAGGAGTATAAATATCTACTATCCCTCACTCATGGTGCCGTTTCGATCATTTGAATAATATCTATCATGAATGAGCGGTTTCAAGAAAGAATGAAACATTTAAGAACGAAGGAAGGAATGATATGAGATGGAATCGCGGAAATGAAGGATGATCATGCGAAGATCAATCACTTGAATCAAGAAAAGTATCATAATAAGTCAATGAATGAATACCTTCTTGAACAGATTACAGCAAATGAAAATCAAAAATCTTTTTGGATTTTAATCATTTGAAATGTTTTTGGATTTTCATTTTTCAATGTTTTTGGAGTTTTCAAAAATATATAGCATTAAAACAAAAACTCCCCCTAAATTGATGCATGAAAATTGTTTGTCATCAATTAGGTGATGAAAATAAATTTTGCCCCCTCTGCAATAAACAATCCATTAGAAAGCAAGTTATATCATGAAATGATAACCTACACAAAACAAGCTTCTCAGACATTAGACTCGGGCTAATGTTGAACAGAATGAAATTGGATTGAATTACAGGGAAACTCCTTTGTCTTTAAAAGAGATGAGATTTAAAAACTTATCAGAATACTGAACACAATGATCTTCACTGCCTCTGAATGATCTTCATTGTGCTCCAACAATGTCTCTTTGTGTTTACCTGCAAAACAGATTAACAAAAAATTGGTACCCATTCTTGTTTGGGTCCAGATTTGTTAGTCGCAAGTTTAGGCATCCATTTTTGTGTATTTGTTACAATAACAGGTTTATGGACCTTTCGGTTCAATGGTCCTGAATGCCACTGAGGAATTCCATTTCTAACAACAAACTCTTGTTTAATACGTGACGTCTTACAAATCTTCTCTTTTGACAGGCGGATTAGGTGTTTGGCTGAGTAAACCACGAATGGATACATGACGTCTGTTTTGAGCAGAAACTCCCCTGTTGAACTTGGTTTTGAGAAAGATCGGCGTCTGTTGTTGTTATGAGAGATAGGATTTGGCTTAGTAGCTTTATTCTCTTTCTTTGGAATCCTAGTTTTTGTTATTGCGGGTGACGACACATCATCTTTGACAATCTTCTTCTCTCTGTACTCAGATGGGTTGGGAGTTGTTTCAGAAGATTGTTGCTTGACAGTCCAAGATGGTGTAGTCGTACTCGAAGTTGATGGACTACAGAATGATGTCAACTTTGCAAATGTGTCAGATAGATTCTTCTTCGACATCCATGCTTGTTTGGCCTTCGGCAAAGCATCATCTGTAATCACAGAACAAGCGGAATTAGAATTACTTGAAGAACAAGTATTCCGTTTAGAATTAAAAGCAGCTTGTTTGTATTTAGGGTTTTGTTTCGGAGAGTGAGTCGTTGCAGCTGAAGGTGATTTTACTTGATAAGAAGATCCAACAGATATGGTGATCTTAGGAGTCTTCGCAGCATTTGATGCATTGGTGAAATCTTTATCTGAAAGCTCAGATGCTGCAACAGAGAAATAAGAATCAGATTGGCTACTGCAATGTGAAACTGAATCAAAATTGATAGTGTCAGCGGAAGTCTTCGTTGATTCAGCAAATTTTGCAGCGCTAAGCTCAGCTTTAAGAATTTTAGTCATTAACTCTGTCTTCTCCTTCTCAAAACTCTTTCTCGCAGTGTCCAGAGTTGTTTGTAGTTCAGATATTTTCCTCTCTAAAATTGAAGTGAGAACAAATGGTTGAGATGACACAAATAGCTGTTGCTTAAGACTTTTAACTATATATTGCAACTCAGCTTTTTCAATGCACAATTTGTCTATAATCTTCTTATCATTGTGCAGCACAGGAGACAATTTATCTTTCAGCTTGGCATTGGCTTGTGTCAATTCTGAAACCTTATTATTCTCAATCTCAATATCTGTTCTTTTCTGCTCTAATTCAACTGCATAGGATTTACATTTTTGTTCAACAAGTTGAAATTGATCAGACACTGTCGACACCTGCTCTTTGAGTTTATCATTCTCTTTTGTCAGAACTTCGTTAAGCTGACAATTCATATCAAGCTTTTGTATTTTTCCAGTCAGTTCTGACAATTGAGTAAAAAGCTTTTCATTTTCAGCTTTATACGCTCGGAGTTTGCTAGCACTCTCATGATCCTTCTTCAATGAATCTTGATGCGTCTTACAAAGTTCAGATGATTTAATTTCAAGTTTAGCATTTTCTTCTACCAAATCATCATATAAAAGGAACATCTCGTTCAACTTTGTTCGTAACATTTGTTCATCTTTTGTCATGAGAATGTGCATTGCACTCCAATCTGATAACTCTTCTTGAATTGTTATCCTTGTAAAATTCGTAGTGAAACCTGTTAGTTTTGCATTGGCTATAGTCAGATTATCGGTTTTCTCCTTCTCAGAATGTATCAGATCAATTTTCTGTTTAATCTTTTGAAGTGTTGCAGACAAATCAGAATTAACTTGTTTCAACTCTTTTGTAATTCTGGCTTCTTTACACCAGCCATTCCATGCACTATCAAAATGATCAAACATATATCTCCACAGTCGAAACATGAATCTATCCTCTTCGGTAAACGGGCATTTAGATTTCTCCCATTTGTTAACTTCTTGCTCAATTGTAGTTCTGCTGAAGAAAGTTAAGTTTAGATCCATCTCGATACCTGAAAATTATGATCGTTTAGGATTGAATTGATTTGATCAAGAATTAATCAATTAAAAAGATTTTTATAATCAATTTAGTGCAAGTTGATTAAAACGCAACTATAATGTGTGACAACAATGATTTAACAATAAGCTCGAAAGAATTAGTATGAAAAATTTGAAATACTAACTCAATTAAAAAAATATTACTAGCTTGAAGGATTAATTCTCAAAAGAAATGAAGAAAAGAAATTTGTTATTTCGTATGTTGCTGAAGTTGTTGACTTTATCAACCAAATATTTCACACGCACATTTAATTGGAAAATTAATTCACAAGTTTGATGATGGATCGATGGCCCACACAAGGTATTTAATTAATTGCAGCCAATCTTTTTAAAAAATGACTATTAAAAAAAACTCAAAGTCTGTTGGTTGTTTAATTCGATTTAAAAAAATGATTTTAAAATTTGATTAATGTAATGGCTGTGTTTAAATCGATTAAAAAGTCTCGATAACTGGGTTTAATTGACACAAGTCTCGATGACTGCTGAATCAATTAATGTGAATAAGCAGATAGCAGTTCTCGATGAGCAATTAATGCGTATGGTCAATAAGAGCAATTCAGAAGGCAGAAGTTGAATAGACAGCTCTTGGGACAGCTGTACTCGATCAGACAAAACAAAAAAGTTACGGTTCAATTAAAGTTGCCTACTATGTGTGTGTGACAGCTGGTCTCGGGTTTCGATACACACAACCCACGTGCTCTTGTAGACCTCGAGAAACACAATTGACAATCAGATTATCAGAGGCAATCAAGACAATCGCATGCGATGAGGTCAGACAAAAACGCGGCTGATAGGGTCCGTGTGATAGAACCGTGCGATTGGGCTTATACAAGTTCACCGAGACAATCGCATGCGATGGCAATCGCGTGGGATTGGATAAAAAACACCTACAAACACCTTTTTTCACACTCTAACATATCCAAACAGATCTGACCCTAAAACTTCATCTTCCTCATCAAAACCCACTCAAGAACACGAAGAGCACGATTTTAAAAAAACCTCCAAAAAGATTTTTCTCTTCAGATCTACTTGTCTCCACTTACACAAACACCTTTTATGTACTCCTAACTCGAAAACAAGTATCAAAACCCACGATTTTGAAGAAAATTCGTCAAGAACACCTCAAAAACGCAGAAAATAAACACTCAGATTTCTCTCAAACCGTAAGGAGTTTTTACATGAAATTTTAAACGAAGGTTCATTTCATCATGAAGAACAACATATCCGAAAATCAGCTCAACCGGAGCTCATATGAATTTTCTGAAATTTCCAGCTCAAAAAGTTCCGAAAATTCTGCAAAAATGCTTCAAATTTTTTTATCAAAACTACTCAAATCAATCCTAATCAAGCTCTGATACCACTTGTTGGTCCCAAGTAGTTCAGGTATAAAGATCTAAGGATGGAACAATAGCTAATAATCTATAAGATGTAGAGAGAATGATAAATGTAACACTGTACTTTTTAAAACATATATTTTACTGCACGCGGAAGCTAATTACATATTGATGGTGTAAGGCCCCAAGTCTGGTACTCCGGGACCTATGCTTGTCCTGGGGCCTATGCGATGTTAATGTCCTGGAACCTACGCCTCACTAGTGTCCTGGAGCCTATGCCTCACTAGTGAGGTAGAACCCCAAACTCGATGCTCCGGAACCTACCACCATCTAGGAAAGGAGCAAGTCCTAGAAGCTCTAAGTGGTTCCGAAGACCCCTGTCTCCTGGAGCTGTAAGCAGGGCCGAAGACCCTCCTAGAGCTGTAAGGAGGGCCGAAGACCCTCCTGGAGCTGAGTACTGCCAGGAGAGTCTTCTGCCTCAATATTATAGATGGGCAGATTCCTTATCCTTAAGACATATGTCTGCCTACCTACTCACATTTAATGATAGGTACAGCTGTCCTGACACCTAAGTACATCACAGCCGTCTGGTGCTCAACACTTGGATAGTCATCCAAGGGCTCAGGTATGATCTTCCCTAATATAAATAAGGAACACACATCACTTACAATTCACATTATCATCTCATGCATACATACCACAAACATAAACTCTCTCTCCATATACACTCCCCTGACTTAAGTTTTGGAGAGGGATACGGGGATCCATCCTCGTCTTCCTCTAACCTTAGGTTTTGATTGTTTTGCAGGAGTGTTTTTCAGCAGAATCATCTACACCAAGCAATCACGCATCCTTCAGACGATCCGGCGGGAGATGCGCGATCAAATGGCGCCATCCGTGGGACCCGGACAAGAAGTCATGAGAATAACTCCATGAGTTCGTGTTCTTCATTTTCTGCCCAGGGAGTTCATGTTTGCTTCCAGGTCAAGCCTTCTTATTTTATCTATAAACCTACTTTTTCAGTGAAAAATCGTGGGTGAGGTTTGTTATCTACAAACCATGTTGTTTTGTTGTTCACCCCCCATAAATATTCATGTCCATTTATTAATATGAAAGCATGGATCATTATATATGTTGTTTTTTCACATGTTTAAAGCAATAAAGTGCAACTTGAATATGTATATACACACATGTCCATAAGCAATGAACACTTTCCGGACCTAGAAACCATGAAAAATCGTCAATCCAGGCCTTTAAATGTTATTATATTCATCATCCAGACATATATAAATTGCTAGATACGCCACTCCAGGCCTCTCCCCAGCATTTTGATGTTTTAAATAAATAAAAAAGAAAGGAAAGAGGAAGGACAATAGTACATGACAAGACATGCAACTTTATTAAAGCAAAATTGTACTAAGCCAATGAGAGGGCACCACACAAACCCACTTTTTCAGCTTTTCAGCTACTTTTTCAGAATGTCAGAACTGTAGCGACCTACCTGCCCTGGACTGACCTTCCTGTCTCCGGACGCTTGTCTTTTGTACCCTGAGCGTCCAGGAGAGTAATCACCAGCCTGCCCTGGACTGGCCTTCCCGTCTCCGGACGTTTGTCTTTTGGACCCTGAGCGTCCAGGAGGGTAATCACCTGCCTTGGCCCATAGTCACTTGGTGTGACCTGCCTGTCATGGACTGACTTGCTCGCCTCTGGACGTTTGTCTCCTGGACCCTGACCATCCAGGAGGGTAATCACCTGCCATGGGCCATAGTCACTTGGAGTGACCTGTGTGTCCTAGACTGACCTGCCCGCCTCCGGACGTTTGTCTTCTGGACCCTGAGCGTCCAGGAGGGTAATCACCTGCCTTGGCCCATAGTCACTTGGTGTGACCTGCCTGTCCCGGACTGACCTTCCCGTCTCCGGACGTTTGTCTTCTGGACCCTGAGCGTCCAGGAGGGTAATCACTTGCTTTGGCCCGTAGTCACCTGGAGTGACCTATTTACCCTAGACTAACCTGCCTTAACCTAGAGTCACCTGCCCTGACTCGCAGTGACCTGTTCTAACCTACAGCGACCTTCCATGACAAGCGGTGACCTGCCCTGACTTGGGGGTCTCCTGACCTCCCCTGGAGTCACCTTCCTGGCCTAAGAGCCGCTAACCGCAAGGCCTGCACGCTCAAATTATTTCTTAATCTTGCATCACAATAGTGTCAAACTTAGAAAATCCATAACTTGGGATTCCTCAGGAGTTACGAGGCCCATAACTAGTCAACGAAAAGCTCTCGACGAGACGAATCCGATTACAAGTCAACAAAAGTTTACTTTCCTAAAGCATCATGCCCAAATTCGACCATTTAAGGCCTCAATTTCACTTTCTTCTGATTTTTACATTATTCAAGCAACATTTGCTCACGGTTCTTGATACAAATCACGTATTTTTGGGAATCATTTGAATGTACTTCATATATGATATTGTTAACTGCATGTTCTTGCCATCAATTTATACTTTAAAAAATATCGAAAAAACTGTCCCAGGTGGAAACTTTAGAGACACTCGTATAACAGGCCTCACCATTAGAGAAATGCACATAGAAACATACAAACCAGTAATACATTATGAAATTCAGATGTCTGCTACTTATAAAACTTACTCCTTCATGGCCAGGCCATACAGTCATTACCATAATTGTCATATGGTCGTCACACAAACACAATACTTTGCCACCACTCACAACCTATTTGGTAATTCTGAGCCCGTACGAAACACGTACACCTAATAACCATATACATGCTGAATATCACTCATTTACTACATACGTAAGTTTGGCACACCCGTTTGTGAGGATTCCTTACTATAAATTTAGTGATAACATAAGTCTAATACATGCTAAAGTCATTTACTACATACATAAGTTTGGCAATTTCCTTGTGTCCTTCATTAATGCCCCTGCAGACCCGGTATGCAACGTACATGCTTGAGTTAAATGCCGTAGACCTTCTCTTAAAGTCTAGATACTCATCAACAGACTGGTATCCTTATGTATCTAACAGGATTTAATATAAGTTTATTGTTACTTGAGATGCAAACTCCTAAGTTTATTACTACTACTAGTAGTTACTAACATTGAACTAGGGACTAGGACTACAAAACGGTATGACGTCCGTCCCTAGCGATTACATTTCTATACATTAGTGTAGGTACACCCTCAAGCAAGACAAGGCTCATACGTCTGCAAGACAAGATTCGTATGCTTGCACAGCCCATATGCCTACATGGATCATACGCCCGCACGGCTCATACGCCTGCACGGCTCGTACACCTTCAAGACACATACGTCTACAAGGCTCATGCGCCTGCAATGATCCTAGGTTTGCATATATGAGACTAACTTATTGGAGTTCAATAGTGCAAACAAGTTAGTACAATTGAACTGGGGGACTACAGTAGTATAATACTACTACACTTTATCCAAATGAGTTAGATTTTTATCGCTCTCGTTCAAGAAAAGATATATCATTGTTCCTTAATTTTTACCATGATTATTGTTGTTGTATCTAACAAAACAAAGCAAAGAGATTATGTGTCATGATTATTTACAGGAGTAACTTGAACAGAAGTCGTTGCACGGTACACACCACAAGACCAATCTTATGATTTGATAAATATCCGAAGGACCATACGTGGTTACAGAGGCTAGCAGAATAGGAGAATACCTCCTTCAAGACATGGAAGGGGAAACAATACCCCGACCCTTACTTTCCTTTAGACACAGTTCTAAAGCTCTTACTTTCCTTTAGACACAGTTCTAAAGCTCCAAAGCACGACATCTTACTGGACGCAGTATGATAAGCTTCAAATAGAAGGACACCGGTTCTTCCACATGCGTCCTAATGGGTCAAACTGTGTAGGCGGGGGACACAATGCGCTTGCCAGCCTAGAGTTAACCTACACCTAGAAAACCTAGGCAACTCTTAAGAATTAACTTAAAGAGTATAAATTGCAAAGTCATGACAAACGGGTATTGAAGCAATCATATAATATTCATACCAGAACACATGTTCAAAAGCAGGACACACACACATATGCCTAAATACACTGCCTACATATGGGACATCATCAGGAAGCATTGTTTACAAAACAAATGCATGATCATTACAGACAAAATAACAAAGGCAAAATCATCAAATGATTTTGTCATAAGAAATCACTGGGGCTCAATCCCCTGAAGCTCAACCAAAGAAAGGTCATGACGACCCCCTATCTAATCCAGATAGGGGAAAGGAACCTCTTTCCCTACTGCACACAAGTCATATCCAGCATATGACCGAAAGTATGGCACACATATGTGCCTAAACAAAACTGCCCAAAAGCAGAGCATCCCCACACAATCTTGTTCACAAAGAGCGATAAAAGTTATTATAGAATAGAAAGTGCTCCAAGGGTATCGACAAGGCCACAACTTCTTTAGCGAGAGAAGGATGGTCCAGAGAAATAAAAGTCTGACAGTATACCACATGATGCTATACTATCAGACTTGGGGGACTTGATGGTGTAAGGCCCCAAGTCTGGTACTCCGGGGCCTATGCTTGTCCTGGGGCCTATGCGATGTTAATGTCCTGGAACCTATGCCTCACTAGTGTCCTGGAGCCTATGCCTCACTAGTGGGGTAGAACCCCAAACTCGATGCTCCGGAACCTACCACCATCTAGGAAAGGAGCAAGTCCTAGAAGCTCTAAGTGGTTCCGAAGACCCCTGTCTCCTGGAGCTGTAAGCAGGGCCGAAGACCCTCCTGGAGCTGTAAGGAGGGCCGAAGACCCTCCTGGAGCTGAGTACTGCCAGGAGAGTCTTCTGCCTCAATATTATAGATGGGCAGATTCCTTATCCTTAAGACGTATGTCTGCCTACCTACTCACATTTAATGATAGGTACAGCTGTCCTGACACCTAAGTACATCACAGCCGTCTGGTGCTCAACACTTGGATAGTCATCCAAGGGCTCAGGTATGATCTTCCCTAATATAAATAAGGAACACACATCACTTACAATTCACATTATCATCTCATGCATACATACCACAAACCTAAACTCTCTCTCCATATACACTCCCCTGACTTAAGCTTTGGAGAGGGATACGGGGATCCATCCTTGTCTTCCTCTAACCTTAGGTTTTGATTGTTTTGAAGGAGTGTTCTTCAGCAGAATCATCTACATCAAGCAATCACGCATCCTTCCGACGATCCGGCGGGAGATGCGCGATCACATATGAATATCTTAATTACATAATAGGTACAAAAGGATTCCACTTGTTTGATGTACAAAAACCGATACAGTGTTAATACTAAAAACAGGCTCTTTCAAAAACTTGACATCAGAGTTTGGTCTGTCCATATTCCCAGCCCAAGTATCAAGATCACCTCGGAGGATCTGCAAAACAATCTAGTGGGGAATTAGCACAAAGCTAAGTGAGGGAACAAATATCTAAACATACACAAGGCAAATATGCCCAAACCAAATAGCTCGCGAATCCCAGGAGAACCGGCGGTGTTGCAAGCACCTACAACCATGGTCGGCCAAAACCAAGGTTTACCGATAGCCCAGCTAACAGTGAAAACCACACCAGTCTTCTTGAGTACAATAAATGCACCCCAAGAACTGATAAGTTACACCCCCAAGCAAAGGCCCAGACTACGCTGGTCTCCAAATAACAAGTATATACAATCCAAACAAGAGCATTCCAAATAGGATATTAAATCCTGTATATCCGAAGATATAAATCCACTCACCAAAGTCTTCAAAACTTTGGCACACTCAGATGACTAAATTCACCGAGTCTTCTTAGTTCCTGAGATTGAAGTAACCCAAGTCAGTATTCAATTCATAATACTGATCCAATAATAAATATCATATTTATTCATGTTTTCATATATATACATTTATACATATACTCAACATACATAAACCCCAAACAGATATACAATTCATGTTTATCTTCAAAACTTCAAATCCGATTAAATCAAAATCCAATTATAGTCGGATTCCGAGTAAATGACCAAATCTGATTGAATCACAATTCAAATCCGAGCAAAGGCCGAATCCGAGCATATGCACAATCCGAGTGAAAGTTCAATCCCAAAGAATCGGATTCCGAGTAAGGTATAATCCGAGTAAATGGTTCAAATCCGAGAAAAGGTACAATCCGAGTGAATAAGCGGAATCCGAGTACATGCATAACAATATTCAACCTAGTCGGAATCCGATAGGAGATGCGGAATCCGAGTAAACCACAAACCGATTAAATGTAAAGGCATATCCAGCAGAGTCGGAATCCGGGTTCAAGTCGGAATCCGACTCATTCAACCTCTACAATCCGAGTCCTTCAAAACTCAGCACATCATCAATTTCTACTTCATGTTCTAAACTGATTTTCATGCATACAGGTTATACAAACTTCCAGAAATCATTCTAACATATAACTAACACATATAGATCATGAAATCTAACATGCATACGTCCTATGATCATTAAATCATCATATATGCATCAATCGGATTTCGTAGATATAATTACACAAATCTATAAAACCGAGATTAAACTACAATCAACATCATAGCATAGAATTTCTAACCTTAAGATGATAACAAATGTTCAACTTAAATGCAAGTAATATTGAAGCTTGATTTTCTTTTCTTTCTTTCTTCTTCTTCGTCCGAGAGCAACCAAGCAAACACACACCCACACTTTGACTAGTTTTACACACAATGAAGTATGGAGTGTGGGTTGAAGCTTAAACCCATAATTCGGCCATACCCCCCCAACAACCCAAATATAATATTATTTAACTATATTTCCCAAATAATAACACAATATAAAATCCCAAATACTTGTCAATTAACACATATTCACAAAATAAAACACATAAACCAAATAAATCTCAAGATTAATTAATTAATTACCTTAATTAATTTAGGCCGGAAAAGTGGGTGTTACAATAAAACACCGTGAAAAACACACACATAAGCTTAGGATTATGCCAAAGTCCACCAAATGACAACTAGTCATTTGGCTTATATACCCTTAAGGGTATTTACATATTTAGTCCTTCTAGTTTGTACGTAGTACAAAATCACCTATAATTTAATCTTCTATTCTATACAATATTTAATTCTAACAGAGGTCGGCGATAGCAGATCTGAAACGAAAGACTGCAAATACGACTTAAATATGGATGACGAACGAGAGGGATCCATTGGCCGACGTTGGCGTTGCTCGCGAAGGAGGTTGCAGGGGACGTGACGCCGTGACGGCGACTTTCTTTTGAAATAGATGCAGGTGGTGGTGGTCGCCGATGAATGTGGTTGCAGGGATAGAGGTTGCAGGTGGTGGTGGTCGCCGATGAAGGCCACGAAGGTGGTCGCCGATGGAGATGAGGCGGTGGTTCGATTGAGGCAGGATGATGTTTGAGGAGGAAGGTGTGAGGCGGTTCCTCTAGGGTTAGCGCAGAAATGGGATTGTTTGGGACGTGTGGGTGTTATATGTAAATAAGTGGAGAGAGAATTATTATTTGATACCTGATCGCGCATCTCCTCCTCCTGGATCGTCGGAAAGATGCGTGATTGCTGTTTTTGTAGATGATCCTGCTGAAGAACACTCCTGCGAAACAATTAAAACCTAAGGTTAGAGGGAGACGGGGATGGATCCCCGTATCCCTCTCCAAAGCTTAAGTCAGGGCAGTGTATATGGAGAGAGAGTTTATGTTTGTGGTATGTATGCCTGAGATGATAATAATAATGTATTGTAAGTGGGGTGTGTTCCATATTTATATTAAGAAGATCATACCTAAGCCCTTGGATGATGATCCAAGTGTTGAGCATCAAACGACTGTGCTGACTTGGTTGTCAGGACAGCTGTACCTATCATTAAATGTGAGTAGGTAGGCAAACATACGTCTTAGGGATAAGGAGTCTGCCCATCTATAATAGTGAGGCAGAAGACTCTCCTGGCAGCACTTAGCTCCAGGAGGGTCTTCGGCCCTACTTACAGCTCCAGGAGGGTCTTCGGCCCTGCTTACAGCTCCAGGAGGATCTTCGGCCCTGCTTACAGCTCCAGGGGACAGGGGTCTTTGGAACCACCTAGAACTTCTAGGACTTGCTCCTTTCCTAGATGGTGGTAGGTTCCGGAGCATCGAGTTTGTGGTCCTACCACACTAGTGAGGCATAGGCTCCAGGACACTAGTGAGGCATAGGTTCCAGGACATTAACATCGCATAGGCTCCAGGACAAGGGTAGGTCCCGGAGTACCAGACTTGGGGCCTTACACCAACAAGTCCCCCAAGTCTGATAGTATAGCATCTCGTGGTATACTGTCAGACTTTTGTTTCTCTGGACCATCCTTCTCCCACTATAGAAGTTGTGGCCTCGTCGATACCCTTAGAGCACTTTTTCTTTTATAATAACTTTTATCGCTCTTTGTGAACAATATTGTGTGGGGATGCTCTACTTTGTGGCAGTTTTGTTTAGGCACATATGTGTGTCATACTTTCGGTCATATGCTGGATATGACTTGTGTGCAGTAGTGAAAGAGGCTCCTTTCCCCTATCTGGATTAGATAGGGGGTGGGCATGACCTTTCTTTGGTTAAGCTTCAGGGGATTGAGCCCCAGTGATTTCTTACGACAAGATATTTTGATGAACTTGCCTTTGTTATTTTGTCTGTAACGATCGTGCATTTGTTCTGCAAACAATGCTTCCTGATGATGTCCTGCCCGTAGGCAATGGATTTAGGCATATGTGTGTGTGCCCTGCTTTTGAACATGTGTTCTGGTATGAATATCATATGGTTGCTTCAATACCCGTTTGTCATGACTTTGCAATTTATACTCTTTAAGTTAATTCTTAAGAGTTGCCTAGGTTTTCTAGGTGTAGGTTAACTCTAGGCTGGCAAGGGCATTGTGTCCCCCGCCTACACAGTACGACCCATTAGGACGCATGCGGAAGGACCGGTGTCCTTCTATTTGAAGCTTATCATAGTGCGTCCAGTAAGATGTCGTGCTTTGGAGCTTTAGAACTGTGTCTAAAGGAAAGTAAGAGCTTTAGAACTGTGTCTAAAGGAAAGTAAGAGCTTTAAAACTGTGTCTAAAGGAATGTAAGAGCTTTAGAACTGTGTCTAAAGGAAAGTAAGAGTCGGGGTATTGTTTCCCCTTCCATGTCTTGAAGGAGGTATTCTCCTGTTCTGCTAGCTTCTGTAACCACGTATGGTCCTTCGGATATTTATCAAATCATAAGATTGGTCTTGTGGTGTGTACCGTGCAACGACTTCTGTTCAAGTTACTCCTGTAATAATCATGAAACATAATCTCTTTGCTTTTTTTGTTAGATACAACAACAATAATCACAGTAAAAATTAAGGAACAATGATATATCTTTTCTTGAACCAAAGCGACAAAAATCTAACTCATTTGGATAAAGTGTAGTAGTACTATACTACTGTAGTCCCCCAGTTCAATTGTACTAACTTGTTTGCACTATTGAACTCCAATAAGTTAGTCTCATATATGCAAACCTAGAATCATTGCAGGTGTATGAGCCTTGTAGACGTATGTGCCTTGCAGGTGTACGACCCGTGCAGGCGTATGAGCCGTGCAGGCGTATGAGCCGTGCAGGCGTATGAGCCGTGCAGGCATGTGAGCCGTGCAGGCATATGAGTCTTGTATTGCAGACGTGTGAGCCTTATCTTGCTTGAGGGTGTACCTGCACTAATGCATAGAAATGTAATCACTAGGGACGGACGTCATACCGTCTCGTAGTCCTAATCCCCAGTTCAATGTTAGTAACTACTAGTGGTAGTAATAAACTTAGAAGTTTGCATCTCAAGTAACAATAAACTTATAGTAAATCCTGTTAGATACATAAGGATATCAGTCGCATCAGTCTGTTGATGAGTATATAAACTTTAAGAGAAGATCTACTTAAGCATGTACGTAGCACACCTGGTCTGCAGGGGCATTGATGAAGGACACAAGGAAATTGCCAAGGTTTCGTGTAACATTGATACATGTACCCTATATCACTTAAAAGAATTAAATAATTATTTTATGGTTGTCAACCTGTGTAGGCATGATTCGTGTTCGCAGCTTTGTATAAGTTACTACAGCAGGTGGAGCAGTTATAGTAGCACGTGATGGTGATTCCCATAGTATATGCATTCCCCCCGTTTAATGCTAGTAACTAGTTAGTAGCATTAAACTACCATAAAGAGATGAGTGTGTAGCTGGTATGCTTTGAAGAGCAGTATCCACGTATGTCACGGTGGCAAATAAATGATAAGTTTGGAACTTAATTTTAATCTATAAAGGCCCGAGAAGGGTGTGTATGTATGTCTTAGCTATGTGAAGTCATGTAAAAGTAATCGTTAGAATTTTCTCCTGATGATGTTATTAGACTTATAGCAGTGCTAAATTTTTAGTAAGGTATCTTTGCAAACGAGTGTGCCATACTTACGTATATAGTAAATTTTTAGCAAAGCAGGCCTTGCGGTTAGCGACTCTAGCTCAGGAAGGCGACTCCAGGGGAGGCCAGGAGATCCCCAGACAGGGCAGGTCACCACAGGTGACTACAGGCCAAGGCAGGTAACTGCAGACGGAGGCAGGTTAGTCCAGGGTGGGTCACTCCTAGACAAGGTATGTTACTCCAGGACTAAAGCAGGTCAGTCCAGGTGACTGCAGACGGAGGCAGGTTAGTCCAGGGTAGGTCAGGTCACTCTAGGTGACTATGGGCCAAAGCAGGTGATTACCCTATTGGTCGTCCAAGGTCCAGAAGACAAACGTCCAGAGGCGAGCAGGTCAGTACAGGACAGGTAGGTCACTCCGGTGATTATGGGCCAAGGCAGGTGGCTGCATGCTAAGGAAGGTCAGTCCAGGGCAGGCAGGTCACTTCAAGTGACTATAGGCCAAGGCAGATGATTACCCTCCTGGACACTCAGAGTCCAGAAGACAAAGGTCCGGAGGCGGGCAGGTCAGTCCAGGACAGGCAGGTCACTTCAAGTGACTATAGGCCAAGGCAGATGATTACCCTCCTGGACACTCAGAGTCCAGAAGACAAAGGTCCGGAGGCGGGCAGGTCAGTCCAGGACAGGCATGTCACTTCAGGTGACTATAGGCCAAGGCAGATGATTACCCTCCTGGACGCTCTGGGTCCAGAAGACAAAGGTCCGGAGGCGGGCAGGTCAGTCTAGGACAGGCAGGTCACTCCAGGTGACTACGGGCCAAGGCAGATGATTATACGCTAAGACAGGTTGGTCTAGGACAGGAAGGTCACTCCAGGTGACTATAGGCCAAGGCAGATGATTACCCTCCTGGACGCTCAGGGTCCAGGAGACAAAGGTCCGGAGGCGGGCAGGTCAGTACAGGACAGTTAGGTCACTCCGGTGATTATGGGCCAAGGCAGGTGGCTGCATGCTAAGGAAGGTCAGTCTATGGCAGGCAGGTCACTTCAGGTGACTATAGGCCAAGGCAGGTGATTACATACAAGAAATGTTAGTCCAGGACGAGAAGGTCACTCTAGGTGACTACGGGCTAAGGCAGGTGATTACATACAAGGAATGTTAGTACAGGACGGGAAGGTCACTCTAGGTGACTACGGGCTAAGGCAGGTGATTACATACAAGGAATGTTAGTCCAGGATGGGAAGGTCACTCTAGGTGACTACGGGCTAAGGCAGGTGATTACATGCTAAGGAAGGTTAGTATATGGCAAGCAGGTCACTTCAGGTGACTATAGGCCAAGGCAGATGATTACCCTCCTGGACGCTCAGGGTCCAGAAGACAAACGTCCGGAGGCGGGCCGGTCACTCCAGGACAGGCTGATCACTACAATTCTGATAGTCTGAAAAGGTAGCTGAAAAGCTGAAAAGGTAGGTTTGTGTGGTGTCCTTTCATTGGCTTAGTACAATTTTGCTTTAATAAAGTTGCATGTCTTGTCATGTACTATTGTCCTTCCCCTTTCCTTTCTTTTTTATTTATTTAAAACATCAAAATACAGGGGAGAGTCCTGGAGTGGTGTATCTAGCAATTTATACATGTCTGGATGACGAATGTAATAACATTTAAAGGCCTGGATTGATGATTTTTCATGGTTTCTAGGCCCGGACAGTGTTCATTTCTTCTGGACATGTGTGTATATGCATATTCAAGTTGCACTTTATTGCTTAGAACATGTGAAAAGCAACATATATAATGATCCATGATCTCATATTAAGAAATAGACATGCATATTCATGGGGGTGAACAACAAAACAACATGGTTTGTAGATAACAAACCTCACCCATGATTTTTCACTGAAAAAGTAGGTTTATAGATAAAATAAGAAGGCTTGACCTGGAAGCAAACATGAACTCCTTGGGCAGAAAATGAAGAACACGAACTCATGGAGTTATTCTCATGACTTCTTGTCCGGGTCCCACGGATGGCGCCATTTGATCGCGCATCTCCTCCTCCTGGATCGTCGGAAAGATGCGTGATTGCTGTTTTTGTAGATGATCCTGCTGAAGAACACTCCTGCGAAACAATTAAAACCTAAGGTTAGAGGGAGACGGGGATGGATCCCCGTATCCCTCTCCAAAGCTTAAGTCAGGGCAGTGTATATGGAGAGAGAGTTTATGTTTGTGGTATGTATGCCTGAGATGATAATAATAATGTATTGTAAGTGGGGTGTGTTCCATATTTATATTAAGAAGATCATACCTGAGCCCTTGGATGATGATCTAAGTGTTGAGCATCAGACGACTGTGCTGACTTGGGTGTCAGGACAGCTGTACCTATCATTAAATGTGAGTAGGTAGGCAAACATACGTCTTAGGGATAAGGAGTCTGCCCATCTATAATAGTGAGGCAGAAGACTCTCCTGGCAGCACTTAGCTCCAGGAGGGTCTTCGGCCCTACTTACAGCTCCAGGAGGGTCTTCGGCCCTGCTTACAGCTCCAGGAGGATCTTCGGCCCTGCTTACAGCTCCAGGGGACAGGGGTCTTTGGAACCACCTAGAACTTCTAGGACTTGCTCCTTTCCTAGATGGTGGTAGGTTCCGGAGCATCGAGTTTGTGGTCCTACCCCACTAGTGAGGCATAGGCTCCAGGACACTAGTGAGGCATAGGTTCCAGGACATTAACATCGCATAGGCTCCAGGACAAGGGTAGGTCCCGGAGTACCAGACTTGGGGCCTTACACCATCAATACCCATAATACCCTTTAACTAAAAATGACACGTGGCAAACTCTCCTTTCTTCTTAAATTAAGTACCATAACTTTTTTTTACTTGAACTCAATTCTATATATATATATACTGTGTGCAGTTGTGAACTGTAGATGAGAGGTGAACCCTAAACGAAAACTTGATTGAGGGTGAATAAGGATCGTAAACTACATATATTAATGAATCGAAAACCATTTTAAGCATGTGGATCGAAAAGTGAGGATAGGACAATTGTAAAATGGTATGTCTAAATCGAATCGGAAACCGCGGGTTGGGTTAGAATCATAAATTTAGAATACTTGGGTGGTGGGTACAGTTAGTCATTTCTCAGTGTTTAATTTAGTGAAACCGTGTCTGTAGATTCTTGTTGATAGATGTGTGTGATAACTGAAGTACTTTAAATTAAGTATTGTGCTTCATGATTTAAATTAAGTAAAATAAATACTCTACTCATGTTCTCAAATGTGAAGTTACTCTCAAGAATACAAAAGCTAACAATATCCATTGGAATTCATAAATAAAACATTAAACATTCATGTGGCTCAATCGTAATGATGAAGGCACAATCTTGTAAGATTAGGCCATTAGGGTGTATGAGTAAAAACTACAAGTAAATTATATGTATAAAAACAAATTTTGACAAAGTCAAACTATTTTGCATGTATTTCAAATTAATGTTATTCTTTTAAGTAGTATATGGTGTTTTTAATATCCTATATGGTCGTGGGTTGGAATTGAGAACCAAAAAGGGGATTTAATTCTTATTTCGCTCTATTTAAATGAAATTAAATGTTGGGGGTTTGTTTAATGATAATAGGGATCTAACACTGCAAAAACGAATCAAAATGATCAAGTTCTTATGTGGATTGACTTAGTGTTCTTCGACTGTAAAGACAGAATCGAAATTGTTCTTCTTGATCGAAAACTTTAGTTTGGACTGTAATCGAAAACTTGTAGGAGTATGATCTAAAAGTGTGAATGAGTTAAGTATCCTTGTGAGATTCCTCAATCGGAAACTTATAATTGCAAACCTTCGATGTATATGAAATCGTAAACCAACAAACTGAAAATTTGGAGTGAAACGTATGCGTAGGAATTGAATCGAAAAGTACATAGAATCGAAAAGTATAAGTGAACTTATTGCCCACTTTAAAATGGAGTTCTAATTGGGAACCGAAAAGACGTAAACCCCCTCCCTTAATCAAATATCAGAATCGAAAAGTGAAGTATGTGACATAATCAAAAAGTAGGGGAAGTCTACCCCATCGAAAACCAAAGTGTGTATATATATATATATACTGTGTGCAATTGTGAAGTGTAGATGAGAGGTGAATCCTAAACGAAAACTTGATTGAGGGTGAATAAGGATCGTAAACTACATATAATAATGAATCGAAAACCATGTTAAGCATGTGGATCGAAAAGTGAGTATAGGACAATTGTAAAAATGTATGTCTGAATCAAATCGGAAACCGCGGATTGGGTTAGAATCGTAAATTTAGAATACTTGGGTGGTGGGTACAGATAGTCATTTCTCAGTGTTTAATTTAGTGAAACCATGTCTGTAGATTCTTGTTGATAGATGTGTGTGATAACTGAAGTACTTTATTAATTGTGATTATCATACACTACTAATAAGGTGAGTTTTTAGTAACATACTTATTATACTGTAATGACTATTCATCTGTGATATTGTACTGTTATATGTCAGTGTGACATTTATGGGCAGCTTGGCACTAGTTTTTGCAGCTTTGGCAATTTATGTGCAACTAGACACTTACCGCTTGTGTGGCGTTACTTGATGATGATATGTATTTGTTACCTGAATATGTACTATTGTGTTTGTTTATTTAATTGTCAAACAAATGTAAACGAATAAACATACATTATAATACAAACCACAATATTATTAAACACTATATATAAACACACACATATAATTATCTATTTATACTTCTATATTACTATATAAACCATTTAACACTCTCTCTCCTAACTTTTAAGAACTTAAAATTATGTCAATCTCTAATTATCACTCGTCTTTTTATCTAAATTAATCTTATACACTCAACTTTTAACCATTTCTATCTCCTAATAAACTTTAACTTTTTATTTATTTAAATATATTCTCCCACTAACATACTCTCTTACACAAACACAAATATCCACACACATCAATATAATTTTTAAAATCTTATTAACTTCTCTCTCCATATTTCATAAATATAAATCTTGTTTAATTTTTTAATGTTTTTTAGAACTTATTTTAAAAATTAATAAAATAGTTGATATAAATATAAGAAAAATTAAAGAAAAAACAGAAATGTTGCTGAATTTTTTTCGTGACATTGAATTACATGTTACATCCTAAAAAACGACATGTTGTAAAACGAAAACGATTTACCACCGCAACATTACGCGGGTAAACTGCTAGTATATATATATATATATATATATATATATATATATATATATATATATATATATATATATATATATATATGTGTGTGTGTGTGTGTGTGTGATATATGGGGGAGGGTTCATTTGAGAACCGTTGTTAGCGCAAGAACCAATCTCAACCGTTCCTTGGATATGGGAAGAGCATAGATGGAGAGAATGAAGGCATAAAGTGTGGCAAGGTGCATGTGAGAAATTCATGGGTGGGCAATGACATTGAAGTAAGGGGAATTGAATGAGTCAGATTGGTTCTCGAGGTTATTGCGCTAACAACGATTATCGCATAAACTTTTCTCTATATATAAGATATAAACGAACATAAACGAATGTTCACGAACATAAATGAACGAACGAGAGCTTTGTTCGTGTTCGTTAATTCGTTTTGTTAAACAAACATAAACGAATTTCCCGGCGAACAATTTCACAAACAGTTTATAAACGTTCTTTTCGTTTACAGCTCTAGTTACATCATACATAAAAGATTTTTTCTAACAATGAAGAATTTTATTGTAATACATCATACATAAAAGATAAAACATTAAGAATTCAGAAAAAAATAGGATAAAAAAATAAATAAGTAGTTTAAGTAGTCAAATAATATTTGCTAGTTTAAATTTAATAAAGTATCTTGCCTTTCAAAAAAAATAATATAGTAAATTTTTTACCTTGCTACCACAATGAAGAACAATAAAACGTTAGAAGAATCCAAACGAATGTTGAGAACGAACCTAGCTTGGCTGGCACGTTGCCGGCTGGACTTTTGACTTTTTATGGGTTGACCGAACCATTAATAGAAACCCAGTGTGGCATGTGCTAGGTTTGGGGTACACAGCAAATGTTGATTCAGAAGTGATTGAAAATGGAGCTGTGTTACATTTTAATGGTAACTCAAAGCGTTGGTTGAAGATTGGAATGGAAAAATACAAGTCTTTTTTGAGAGAAATATGTTGACTATAGTCATCCAATGTTGGAACAAAGCAATTTTGGTTAACTTTTTTGTAGGTAGTCATAGCAAGTAGGGGTGTTCATTTTCGGATATCCGGATTTTCGGATATCCGAATTTCGGATATCCGAAAATTTCGGATAGTGGATTTCAGTATCCGAATCCGAATCCGAAATTTCGGATATCCGAATTTCTCGGATATCCGAAATTTCGGATTCGGATATCGGATATCCGAAATATCCGAAAATTTCAAAAAATAAATTTTTTATATAATTTTTAAAAAATATTTAATTACTAAATAACCATATTTTAAACTTTAATCACCAAAAATAGCCTAAATATGTTTCAAAATGAAAAAATACATGTATATAAAAATATATATGTTAAGAAAACTACATAAATAAACATATAAAAAATAAAAAAATAAAAAATAAAAAATATTTTTCGGATATCGGATATCCGAATATCCGAAACTTCCAAAAAACACTATCCGAATCCGAATCCGAAAATTCGGATATCCGAATTTCGGGTATCCGAAATTTCGGATATCCGAATTTTCGGATAATTTCGGATCGGATTTTCGGATAATCGATTCGGATGTTCGGATTCGGATTATTTTGAACACCCCTAATAGCAAGTAGTTCTTTCGAGCAACAACTAAAGTGAAAATTCATTGTATACATGGCTTTTGGGTTCATATTCATGTATTCTTTTTTAAATATTTATTGATTGTAGGTTATATGGCATCTTGTTTGAATGAGATGTAATTTAGTTTCTATACAAGGGTATGCACTTTTCATAGATAAAAGAACTAATTTAGCTTCTATACAAGTCAATTATATTTTCTATGGTACTCATTCCTGTTTTTTTTTTCTTCTTTTTCTGGGTAAGCCACTCCAGGGGTTCTTTATCGAACGGTCTCCCGACTAACAATTTTTTTTTTAAAGGAGTTTTCCCGGTTAGGGCTTCTCCCGGGGCGTCGAGCCTTTTTAGCTCAGATGTACGCGGTCTAACCGGTTTTACCCGTGGCCATTTCCGAAGCATCCCCGTGGCCATCCCTAATTAAAACCTGGTAGAACTTGAACCCTTGAACTCGCGACTAACATGAAGACAATAATCCACATAATTCATAGACAAAGAGCACGTGTCAGGATCTTTTAGGATAACGACGAAAGTGGTGGTTCCGAAATCCTAACCTATGTTAACGACAAAATCCGGCTGTGTCGTTCCGAAATCCAAACCTGTGAGGCTGTGTCGATGTGAGCCTGTGAACTGTGTCGCCGACTTGCCGCCATCGTCGCCCTTCCGCCGGCGCCAACGGCCTACCTTACCGGCTAACCACCAATTTGATCTTTGAATCCCTTCCTAATTTCGTATGAGTGCATGACAGTTGACACCGGTTTCACACTTTGACTTAAGAAATTTAAAGAAGAAAAGAAGGCTTGGAAGAATCAAGAATGGAAGACTTGGAAGAAATTTAAGAAAAGAAGGTTTGAAGCATCGAGACTCAAAAAGTTTTGCAAGAGACAAGTAAGTACAGCTGACCATTGACTCTTTATTAGATTGGGGAGTTGAATTGGGCTTCAAAGGAGGATGCCTGGAGGCCTTCTCTTCCTCTATATATTCTATGTGTTGGTTGCTATGGAAGCTAAGATGTAACTGGAAGTATGGCTCAAAGAAAGATGATCCTTCGAGTTTGGCTGGGCTTATCCAACACTATTCTTTCTTTTGGATCAATTCCAGAGGAAGTAGGAAGATCTTAGATTGGAGTTTATGGTGGAGTTAATTGTAAATTTGGTCCTTGAACTATCTCAAAAATACAGATTTGGTCCTTTAAAGATCGAAAGTACAAAATTCGTCCTTTTTTGCCTAAGTTGGTGCAAGAACGGTCATTTGTCTAACTTCCGTTAAACATGGTCCGTTAAGTGCTATGGAAATGACCTTTCTACCCTTTTTCTTATTTTTTTAATTTTTTAATTTGTAACAGTCATCATACCCACACATCTCCTTCACCTATGTCATCTCTCTCCTCTTTAAACCCAACAACCACACATCTCAATCTCGCCGGAGAAGAGAAGGCCGCCGCCGCCGCCACCCACCATCTCCACCATTTCATTCTCTTAGACAACAGCCATAACCCACCCCACCCCACCACCGCCACCTTCGCCGCCACTGCTATCACCACACCCACCTCCTCTGCTGCCATAATTACTGTCGCCTGGGCTACTGCCATCATCACCGCCGCCTCCGCCGCTGCCATCACCACCACCTCCACCCAAAAAACCACCACCACCTACCTCAAGATTTACAGTTCTCTTTCTCCTTCCATAAATCACCAAAAAGCGAACCCCTACAAAACACATCGTAGCGACAGATCCTCCATCCATAAATCACCATATTACTGTTCTCTTTCGTCGATTCATCTTCATGGTTCGATTTTAGGGTTTCATTGTTTGTGTCAGTGGTAGGTGGTATCATGGTGGTGAGGTAGAGAAGGTGGATTTGAGGGTACAACCGGAGATTTGTTTCAAGGTACAGATCTGATCGACTCCATCTATGTCGATTTGTTCGAAGCATGGGTTATCCAATTTGATATGTTGTTTATCTAACTCTGGCAAACCGATTTGTTCCTCCAATTTGTTCACGCTCAAATGGGTTTGTTCTCCAAGCTGACCAATTTATAAATCAAATGGATTTTTCCATCAATCTGGACCATGTGGGTTTGTTCAAATGGTTTGTTCTCCGATAATCAATTCCTTTTATAAGACCTATATATATACACATCCCTTGTATATCTACTTCCTACCCAACTCTCTCTCTCTCTGAATTTTTCTGTGTGCACGCCTCAATGGAGATGGAACAAAGAACGCCATTAATGGCCAAGAAACTTTGGAGTGTAATAAGAGCAATTCTATACATGATGAAAAAAGGCTTATCGAAAAACATACCATGGTTTGAGCTTCACATGTTGTTAAAAAGATCCACCAAGATCGCCGGAAAAGCCATCGGTCGATTCTCCATATTTGATTTCCAGGCCCTCGATATATGACAGAAGAGAGAGAAAGATGTTTAATTAATTTATTTATTATTATTATTATTATTATTATTAAAAAAAATAAAAAAATAAGAAAAAGGGTAGAAAGGTCATTTCCATAGCACTTAACGGACCATGTCTAACGGAAGTTAGACAAAGGACCATTCTTGCACCAACTTAGGCAAAAAAAGGACGAATTTTATACTTTCGATCTTTAAAGGACCAAATCTGTATTTTTAGGATAGTTCAAGGACCAAATTTGCAATTAACTCTTTATGGTGTAGTAATCCTTGTGCTTTATTAAATATTTAGTTCTTTGTTGTTTTCTGTTTGTTTTTTATCCTAGCATCTTGGTAGGTCCCAGTCTGTTTTTAATGAAATGATGCTGCTGTTAAAAAAAAAAAAAATACATGTGTACTGTATAGTAGTGTATACAATGCAAACATATTACTTTTTTTTAAACTTTCTACTTTATCTGCACATAGAAAGAGAAGTGATATGACAAAAAGTCTGTAATTTCAACTCTTGATTTCTTGTGATAGTATGATACTTATTACTTTGTCAGACATAGTTGTAGTTTCTATTATTCTTTCATTTATGTGATTATTTTAAGTGTATTTTAATTATATTAGTATATAATTTTATATTAATTATACTTAATCATGTCTTGTTTTTCAATACTTTAGTCGTTTATGATTACTAAAAGGTTAAAATGTTGAGGCACTTTAAAAAAATTGAAACAAACAAGCATGAGATCTATCTGAAAGTATATGTTCTCTTGAAACTAGTTTTAACTTTGCCTGTAGCGACATCAACTGTGGAACGGACATTTATAGTTATGAAGTTGATGAAGAGTGATTTACGCAACAAAATGGACGTTGATTTTATGAACAACTGTTTGGTATCATATATTGAGAAGGAGATATTCGATAAAATTAATAATGATTTAATTTTAGAGAATTTTCGTGGTATGCAATATCGTCGTGATCAATTATAAGAACTTTATGATATTTTTTTTGAAGATATATATGTTGAATTTTTTGTTGATAATAATAATATCTTCGCCTTGTATCATAATACCCGACCCGCAAATAAAAACTATTTTTGACCCTCCATCTTTTAACCGACTTATTTTGTCGAACAAAATATGTTGGACCCCAATAAGTTTTAATCCTAGATTCGCCACTGTTCATTTATAACAATTTTTAGTCATATATTTATAAAATTACGAAAGAGTAAATAATATCTATACATTATATATGAGCTCAAATGAAGTGCTTATGGCACTAGCCATCGTGCGGCCTTTAATTAATCCATCTTAATTATATGTAGTTTGTAAGCATGTATGTACTATTAAAATAAAGTTATTTTCTTTGAGATATAAGTTTCATGTTTTAATGCGATAAATCATTTTTACCCATAAAAGGTTAAGTAAAGGAAACAAAAATGGAAAATTTTCCACATAATACGTGAGATAATAAATATCACATTAACAAGAATAACGAGTTTTTAAAGGTGGAAAAAAAAAACCACAAATAAAAGAGAGGTAGAGATATTGAATTGCTCCTAATTTAACGACCTGCCCTTCAATGGTTTGTTTACCTTCCAATAAAATCTAACTCTCCATTACCTATATTAGTTGGTGAAACCTTCACTTTTCTCAACTTTTCTTCTCCTTCTTCTTCCGTCAATAAAATTTTCCTAGGAAGAAGAAGGGAGGATCTGTCCAATATTCAATCACAATCCGATTGTTCCATTATAAATAAAGTGAATCATAAAACGTCAAGATGAATGATTTGTTCTCCCAATCTTTTAAGCAATATCAAGATAACAATGACTTGGAGGCCGGTGGTGGCGGGAATGACTCCGGCGATCTCGACAAATTCTTCCAAGATGTCGAGAATGTCAAGGAAGACATGGCGGGAGTAGAGAAACTATACAAGAGACTGCAAGAGGCTAATGGGGAAAGCAAGACGATCCATGATGCCAAAGCCATGAAGCAACTCAGAGCCAAAATGGACTCAGATGTCGAGCAAGTGTTGAAGCGTGTGAGAGTCATCAAGGGGAAGATCGAGGCGCTTGATAAGGCTAACATCGCCCATCGTAAGCTCCCTGGTTGTGGACCTGGCTCGTCGGCTGACCGAACACGTACGTCTGTCGTTAGTGGTTTGGGGAAGAAGCTTAAATCCATGATGGATGACTTTCAATCCTTACGAACACGTATGAATGAAGAGTATAAAGAGACTGTCGCAAGAAGATACTTCACCATCACTGGTGAAAAGGCAAATGATGAGTTGATTGAGAATCTAATCTCTAATGGAGAAGGTGAAGATTTCATGCAAAAAGCAATCCAAGATCAAGGTAGAGGTCAAATCATGGACACTATCTCTGAAATTCAAGAAAGGCATGATTCCGTGAAAGAGATTGAAAAAAATCTAATGGAACTTCATCAGATTTTCTTGGATATGGCTGCATTGGTTGAAGCTCAAGGGCAGCAGTTGAATGATATCGAGAGTCATGTGGCTCATGCAAGTTCATTTGTGCACCGTGGGACTGAACAGCTGGTTGAGGCTAGAGAGCTGCAAAAGAGCTCCAGAAAATGCACTGTTATCGCCTTCTTCCTCATTATCCTTCTTGTTATCGTCCTACTTTACCCAATTTGGTTCCCAATATTGGTAAGAAGCATCTAAGATGAATTAAGCAAGATTGGGTAAAAGAAGTTAAATATGGTTTCCTGGATCCTCGTTCCTAATTATTATTGTGCCTTGAAAGCAATTCATGCTTATGTTTTCATTTCTAAAGAGTTGTATGATAGTAGATGTGAATTTTTATTCAATCTGGAAATAAAAGGACGGATTATAAATTAAATATATATTCAGAATGCTAAATTTAATGAAATGGAGATTTAATGGCTTTGACTTATAATTCATGCTGATTGTATGTGAGAGATGTGATTTATGCATATCGAGTATTATTTGTCTTTTGATTTATTTTGTATGTGAGAGAGGCGAGTTTTTCGTCCTCTCTTAAAGCATCATGTATACTCACTAAAATTGTCAATTGTCCTATTCGAGTTGGCGAGTTTTGACATCAATAAAGCCTATATATGTGAACACACAAAACGAACTGTGTAACATGTGTATATATACAAGTTCGTGGGTTAACGGGTCATTCCCAGATCAATGGGTCTTTTGCGGTTGGTGGGTCAACAAGTCTAGTTTTACTATTATCTCCCTTATTTGTCAAAATATATATTGAGTTGGTATTATTTGTTAAAATTGAATACGACACTAAATTAATTAAAAGTTAGTTTTGGTTCGCACAAGGGGCAATTTTAATCGGTTTGTTTTTCAGTTTTTTGATTTCAACTAAAAATATTCTCAACACAATAAAGCCAAACCCAAAACTTGACCGATGAATACCTCTACTGTTGTTGGTTAACAAGATGTGTTTAACCATCGGTTATTGGTTATATCCTCCAGATTACTATCAGACATTTAATTTGTAGGGCCTAAATAATTCTAGAGTTTGATCCTTATAATCATTAGATATCATTGTTAACAGATGTAAATAGGTTATATTTTAGTTTAAAAAAGGAGGTTTTTAAAAGAGGCTCGGTAATCAATATATCTGTGTATGAGGTTCGATAATGTTCATTGATGGATATGTAGCCGATCACACGATTTTTACTGATTGATATGTAGTCGCTTGGTTGTCAACGTTATATCAGTTTATGAGGTTGGGTTATGCCTCATTTATTAAAAAAAAATTAAATTCACCCGAAAGATATTCATGTTATTTAGGCCCTAGATGATAACTAAAACACGATAGTTGTTGTCAACTAACCTCTATGTACTTTATTTGATCGGTTATCGAGTGTTTATTCATAAGGTCGCGAGTCGTGACCAATCTTAGTTTATTTATTCATAGATTTTGTTTTCAGTATTAAATTCGAGGTTGGCTTTTTTTAATTTCATAAGCTAATTATCCTTAAGTGGCTTGCGAACTTTGATCAGGTTGGTCGGATCCCTTTTTTTATGTTGAATATTTTCAAGTTTAATGATGAGAGCATCCGTGGTTAAAACTACATGTATTTTCATTATATTTGTAGCATCTTAGTAGTTTTATCTTAATATATATTACCGTTAGAAAAAATGATATGAGATTAACCTAAGTGACATCTTGTATCTTTTTCCGTTAAAAAATTTCAATGACTTAAAATCAGATAGAAATTTGGTCCGATTTTGGACATGTTTATAACCTAGACTATACTAGAAACAGCGTAAATTTATTTATTTTTACTTTCATTGGTTCAGCAGTCGGTAGTCGTCCCCTAATCTTCTTCGTCTTCTTTTCACCGGAAGGTCGATCGACTTCAGAGCTGTAAAAATGGCATCTTCCATGGCGGCTCGTCAAGCTGCAACCTTACTCCGTCTCTCCTCTCCTAGATCCGCTTCCCAAGCCGCTTCTCTTATCCACCGCCGTGGCCTTGCGGGCTCCGCCGGTACCCTACATCTCTCTCTCTCTCTCTCTCTCTCACACACACACACATACACACACACTCGCACTCTGTAACACACACGAAGTTCTATAACTTTCTCTGATTTGACTATTGATATGAGATTTGTGCTTGAAATGAAAGCGAATTAATTAAGTGACGCCGATTGAATGCAGATCATCATGGACCACCGAAGGTAGACTTTTGGAAAGATCCAATGAGTCCGTCTAAGTGGAAGGAAGAGCATGTGAGTACTCGAGAAATTTTATTTAAATTTCTCTTATATATTTGAGATGATTGAAGGTTTTACGGTATTCACATTGTGATTTGAGTTTTCTAGCTGTTTATCCTTTGAGATGTTTGAAGGCTTTGGTTTTCCATACGATGTTAGTCTCTTTAATCTGATTTCCTTTTTCTTTTGTTTGTCTTTTGATTTATTTTGCCTGTGAACATGACTAGTTTTCTGCTAGGGTTAGCCAATGAGATTCTTGTGAGAATGGAGGACGATTAAATATATAAAAACCTGATCCTGTATACTTGAAATTGGAGTATATGCATATTCACTAGTAGAATTGTAACAATGTTGCTTCTGAGTTTATACAATCTATAATCTATTTATTAGTTTTGTATTTTAAGAGTAAGGATTTATTCTTGAAGATTGTAATGTCTCTGTTCTATATATCTTGGATGAAATGTATTGTTGCAAATATGATTAAATGTGTCAACCTACAATAGGTTGTTGATTTATCATAAACTTTATGGTTTTAGAAATATATTGTTGTGACAAAAGAGTTAACCAAATAATATCAAAAACTGGGATTTGTAGTCTCCGTATCTTATTTATTTAATAGATGTTAGCCCACATGGCTGGTTGTCTTTTCCCTCTAACATATGTTGTGTGGCTGTCCTCTCTTTGTACGTCTTAAGCTCGCTCCATCAAACCCTACTTACGTGCACTGCTGTCTCCCCTTCCTCCCTTCTGCCGATGTTCTATTTTCCCTTTTTCTTTAAAGCTCCATGACAGCATCCCCTGAGTTCTTTGCTTTCACTGGAGGGCGGAGGCCTTGTATAAACCAACAAGGCAACTAGGAGCTACATAATTTACATACAACACATTGTGATTTCACGAGAAGCTGCATTATTGTTTTACTGTAGCACTTTTCTTATCTTGGTCAATGGAAATGTCATAGAAATCAATGCGTACCAGAAGTCGAAAATAGGATTATTGTTCATGAAACAATACTTTTCTTGGTAAATATTATTCATAGACCATGCTCATGTACATGTGCTTATCATACAAATATCTTTCTTTGCAGTTTGTAATTCTCTCTTTATCTGGCTGGGGGTTGCTTATATATGGTGGATACAAGCTCTTTTCTGGAGGCAAAAAGGACAAGGTATCTACCATTTCCCTTGGAAATTTTGATTTCATATTACTTATTGTAGAGATTTTATCAATACCATATTATAGGTAGAGTTTGTGATTGCTTATTTTGAGATGCTTATAGCTTATTGCATTCTCTAAAAGCTTAAAAAACACTTTCCGGTGTTTGGGTTAACAAAAGTGATACCCTTGCATAAAGAACATCAAACGCTTTACCATTGTTTGTACCCTATATAATTTGTGAGAAGGGGTAAGTTGGTTAATTTTACTTGTAAATCGTTAAATAAGCAGACTTTGCCAAACACTCACATATGCTTATCATGTTCTCATACAACATAAGCTAATCCAAACACTTTCTCCTGAAATGCATATCTTATAGCTGCTTATAGCTTTATTAGTTCAAGCTATAAGTCAAGTATGAGGAATTTGAAACATCCCCATAATGCATTTAGCCTATAGGCACTAACTCTTAATATTATTTTAATTTAAGGAGTTATTTGTCCTTTTAACGCCAACAAATGAAAAACCACTCTTTTTTTCTAGAGTACCATTATAGGATTATTATTGAAGTCTAAAATATCTATATATTTAATGTTTAATTGAGTAAATTATACGATCACCTTAGTACTCTATTCTAGTATTCTCTTTTAATCTGAGATTGATTTTGATATACCTTGTGATATTTTCCAACTTTTTGCCTAAAATAAGACGTGCAAGAGCTTTATTTTTCTGAATAAATTAAGTTTATCACCCAGTTCTATAGTCACTTGATTAAAATTTCTGAAATTTCGTACAGACTTCTTAATAAACAAACTTGAAATCGATATTTTTTTTGTCAAAAACTTAGTTTGTCATTGTTTGCATGTTCCTTTTACTTGTCCCTCTAATGCTTCATATTTTATTTGTAAATTTTCGAATTTGAGAATATAATAGCAGTGATTTGGAATGCGTCATATGTTCTGTGGACATGCAAATATAATAATTAATGTTGATGCCTAAAACGTGTATAATAAATGTTTTTGTAAATTGCTATCCAAATATCTTCACCTTTTATATTCAAATAATCAGAGTCACACTCATATTGTGATCTAATAATTATATCATAAAATAAATGATAAATTATTTGTTTGACATACTAACTAGTAAAATAGTTTATATTGCTTTACTTTTTGGTCACATACTTGTCTATTGTATGTTGTATTTTAAAAGGTAGGAACTGTGAGCTAGTTTATAGACATGAACTATAGTGGCCAAATAGTTACTTTATATAACAATATTGAATCTTCAAAACACGTTTGTTGGATGGTAGTATTTCCCCCTGATGTTATAAAATTGAGGTATTATGCTTTTTAGACTTTTGTAATACATGCGAACATATATTAGATTATTAGTAGGATGTGATATGAAATTTGTCAATAGAGCTTTTATTCAATAAATCTGGGTAAATTGCACCGAAATGTAATGAACTTTAAAAAAGTGGCATTATATGTAACGAGCTATCTTTTTTCCTTCTGATGTAAACCTCTAACCAGTTACAAGATGACATGGCATTGCTTCTAAGTGATTTTTGACAAATACAGATGATATGTTTTAACAAACGAGTGTTTTTTATTGGTATTTTTTCTTTGTGTTCTTTGTGTTTATGTCTGTGTGTTCTTAGTGTTCTAGTGTGTGCAGCTTAAGTTATAAATCTGGTTTGGTAAAAAACTGGCTTGTAATTGATTATATATAAGTATCTCGTTAATGGAAGTTTGGGTTTAATTTTTAGATCAAATGTTAACAAAATCAAAGGTTGTTACCGTAAAAGATAAACATGATATACAATGACAAGTAGACAACATAGTGAAATTTCATTACATTTTTGTGGAATTTACCCAGAAATTTAAGGCTTTATGGTTCAAAGATTCATATAAAGAATGTAAAAATGTGTTTAAAGAAGTTCTTTTATATTTTGATAATTTGCTGACTGAGCGTCTTTCTTGCAGAAACCAGTGGAAGCATGAAACCAAGAGACTGTAATGTTTCCCAAAGGATTCCGCTTGTAGTTGTTTGCTTTTTGGAAGTGTTATAACATGAGAGAGTAGCATTTGATGCCTGTTTTACACTTGGATTACATATCTTAGCAGACACTCTTGCTCTTTTCTTGCTCAAATTTCGTCACATATTATAATAATGACCATCTTTTGATCTCTATACCCTGCACTTTGTACAGGATCTGTGCTGCAGATGTTCGAGTCAGTGTTTTAAGATGTGCACCTTTGTGAACATGGTCAGGTTTGGTCATTTTTTGTATAGAATTGAAGCTAAACAAAAAAAGTATATTTTTCTAGAATTTGAAAACCCTTTGGTTTCAACTATTCAGGTTTAGCTCATAATTGTTGGGCTTGGTCAAGCAAACATAATTTGAAGTCCTGGTTTTTTCTAATTTACTTGCAACAACATTAACTAAAAACCTTCAATCATATGAAACCTTAACATAAGTTGGAACCTAAAGGTGATTTAATGATGGCGTTGAAGAACACTCACAGGTGATGATAGGTGATGGTTTATACTCTTGTGCAATTGTTACAATCAGAAGATAACTATGATTGTATACTCAGATTTGTAAACAATAGATAAAAATGATGCTGTTGGTTTATACTCTGAATCATGAACAAAATACTTCAACATCTCCTTGTGCTCCTTCAAGAGAAGAATCAAGTACACATCGAAAGAGAGAAAGAAGCAACAACGTGATCCTCTCTTATTAATAGCTTGAAAGAGTCGGCATATATAACGGGTTCAACAACTGGACAAGTTACAAAAAGCTTCACTTCAGTTTTAGGCTTTAGGAATCAAGAATGATAAAGGTGGAACTATGTAAAGGGTTTCACAACGAAGTGAAAAAAAAAGTTGATGGTATGACTACACTAGAATGTAACAACGTTGTATGTATACTTTCACGTAACGAGGTGCTCTTTTTCACTGTCGAAGATGAAAACACTTGACATGGGTTTTAGAAATATGCTTGCTGAAAATGTCTCAGATAGAATTTATAACATGTTTGATTTGCTTTTTTAAGGTAGTGGGTATTTGTAGTCAAAGTAGTTATTAGCATCATGTTGTGGGTTTTAATTGAGGTGATACTCTTGTAAGAAACATGTTTTTTATATGATCTTGTTATTACTAGATAAACATTATTTATTGACGTTATTCACACCTTTATTTTTCTCTATCAAATATCATAAAATAATGATTCTTTCATTTTGGTAAAATAATCAAACACATTGATAGAATGGCAATAACTAATTCTATTACATCATCTATTTCATATTTATGTTACTAGCTAAGCGACCCGTGTATCAACACGGAATTATATAAGTCAATTTAAAATTTATATAGTTTTAAAGAGTCATAATACGTATATAATTGAAAACATGAGATCTCACTGAATTCAAATATCCATGTAATAATAGCTTTTATTTTATGTATCAAGGTATTAGTTAAAAAATAAGAAAACTTAGACAATTACTATTTTTATATAAAATTTCAAGTTATATGTGTAGTTACAAAACTCACTATCATGACAGTTGTTTCACTACCCAGTAATTATGTAGAGTTCTAGTTTTTGAAGGGTTATTTACTCACAACTAACAATTAATTTTAAAAAGCTCTAACGGTAGTGGTAGTTTTGTAAACAACTTTATGCCGCTAACCATTAGTTATAGTATACTTTTAATTTTTTTATCGAAATACCAAGAAATCAGTGATTATATCGACTACATTATGTAGAGGGAATAACTATAAAAGACGAATAAAATGTCCAATAACTACTTAGATGTTGATAAAACAATTAAATTATACTAATTTTTAAAAAACTCATATTCCGATAAAATTTATATCAAAACATAGATAAAAATGAGACGATTACAAATATATAATTATTTTTTCTCAAAACAAAATATATTTGAAGTTATTAAACATAATTTTCAAACAACTTATAATTAATTACATTAATATACAATTTTCTTAAAACCCCCTCACATATTTCATACTACCCCCTTAACAATTTACATTCTACCCCTTCCAATTAATGTAATTATGCAAAAGTAATCGACTTAGCATTTGAAGCTCATGTGATGTCATAATGCTTTTATTATCTATTTTTTTAATTTCTTTTTTTAAAATGAAGGGTTGTGATTGATGGAGAATTTTTAGGGAAGGGGAATGATGATGTAAGCATCTTTTTCTTTTAATAAGGATATAAGATTTTTTTCTGTGCAACCAAATTGTCAATTTGATATCCTACTAATTCATTTCAACATACCAACCGCGCCTCATTTTCTTGTCTACTTATACTCGATAACACATTGTAGAAGATCGGCCCTTGTCTTGAGCCACAAGGGCAACAACGGGATTCAAAATTTTAGAGGCTCATTGCAAGAAATGCAAGCTATTATACTGTATATGTTCAACCAATAAAAAATAGAATAGTGTAGTGAAAAAAAAGCGTGGAGGGCCCAAACGGTAGTCGGGAGGTCGGCCTCTAGTCCTTTACCAGAGCGCTTCTATTTTGGTTCTGGGTTTACTTCTTCAAAGGTATTAAACTATACACTAAATTTTGGTGTGTGTATCTACCATCCAAAAATGTTATTGTGTGTATTAAACTTTCAAAAAATGTCTATTGTGTGTATTAAACCTTCTATTGTATGTACTAAACCTATATTTTTTTTTTACTTTTTGATATAATCAAAATACATACAATAACAACATATTAAAAGTTGAATACACACAATAACATTTTGAAATGTGGATACACACATTAATATTTGGTGTATAGTTTAATATATTTAGAGAAGTAAATCTTTTATTTACTTGAAATTGCAGCACGTGGAATTGGAAACAACTTTCGGTCGTTCAGGTTACCGTCTCTTCTTGATTCTCTCAATCCTAAACGTCCGGCTTTCATAATTTCTAACGCCGACTTTCCTAGATACATTAAGGAAAGAAAATAATAGAAAAGAAAATTAACAGGAGAAAAATATGAAAATAATTTTAATTATTTGCGTTTCTAAGTTGGAATAAAAACTAATAAATTTATGTTTTCAAGTTAGAGAGTAATAAATAGAAAAAAAAGTTATTTTATAATAATACACTTTTTTTTTTTTTATTATTTATTATTTATTATTTATTATAAAGATTTTCCTTTTTCTTTCATTGCTTATTTGCTTTCGATCCCTCCACGGCTCCACTATTAAAAGGAAGGTTTAGCGGAACCGTTGCTTCCAAATCATTTCCCTCTCCTCTCTTTATAATGCAATCAAATTACCGGATATTGCTCGACACCTCTTCATCGCATACAGTTTCAGATTTCATACGGTATCAAGCTTGGACCTTCGACAAGTCCTCATCGCCTGCAAGTCTCTAGTATGTGCAGTTTTCAGTTTTCTTTTTCCCGTTCTTAAATCAAAATCAGAATTATCTTATTATCTCGAATCTTGTTTCTCAGTTTCTACGGAGTTATATTGTTTTAGGGCATGAGTACTCAGGATCGATTAGTTCACTAGCAAACCAACAGAAATGAAAAGTTGGAACTCGGTTACCCAGTAGTTAGGATACGGGAACATTCAATCACAAAAAAACACAAATTCAGAATTTATCTACTACCATGTATTCCTTGCCTAATGTCTACTTAATCACTAATCTAATTGTAAATTTCAGAATTTGTGAACTGTGATTCTGTGAATATGTGGTTTGTGAATTAAGCTATTAATCTCTTATTCTTTTTCAATCACATTATCAGTTTAATTTTATCTTTTTTGTGATTTGTGAATTTGTTATTAAAGTGCTTCATTGTTTGTTTCTCTTTATTAATTATGTTTTTGTGGTTAAGCTCTTGTTCTCTTTTGGTCACATTATAAATTTATCTTTTATTCTATTTCAGTTTAATTCTCTTATTAGTGAATTTGTTAGTAAAGTGTTTCATTGTGACAAAACTTGGCAAATTGCTTCATTGGTTGTTCTATTTTGCCAATTACATCATGTTCTACGAAAAGCTCAAAGAAGCAATCAACAATGGTGGCTGGGTTTGCTGAATAGCGTTATTAATCTTGCTCCATGAAGATAATGTCAACAACCAGAAGATGTCTTTGGCTGCTAGAAAAATGCAAGAACATGAAGCAACTAAAAGAAGTTCATGGTCAGGCAATAACATGTGGCCTTGGAGATAATCACTACGCTTTGAGCAGGTTATTAGCTTTCTGTTCACATCCTCATCATCATGGTAGCTTATTCCATGGATTAAAAATCTTAGAACACAGTCAACAACCCTCTAATTGCTTATACAACACAATGATCAAAGCTTGTTTGCTTCGAAACGAATCAAACATGTTGTTTCAGTTATACAAACGGATGCTTGAAAAAGGTATGTTTCCTGATAATTATACACTTCCTTACGTCTTGAAAGCTTGTGTATACATGGAAAGTTTTCATCTTGGCGAGTTGGTTCATGGGCATTGTTTGAAATTAGGGTTCCTGTTCGATAGGTTTGTGGGTAACACTTTAATGTTGATGTATTCTCTGTTTGGTAACATGGAAGGTGCACAGTATGTGTTTGATGAAATGCCAATGCATTGTGCTGTGTCATGGACAGTTATGATTTCTGGGTATGCAAAAATTGGGGATGTTGAGGCTGCTAGATTGGCTTTTGATGATGCACCCTATAAGGATTTAGGAATTTGGGGTTCTATGATTTCTGGGTATGTGCAGAATAATTGTTTTAAAGAGGGTTTACAAATGTTTCGGTTGATGCAAACTGCAAACATCGTGCCTGATGAAGCTATATTCGTGAGCATACTTGGTGCTTGTGCTTATCTCGGAACACTTGATATCGGGATTTGGATTCATAAACTAATAAGTGAGCTAAAATTAAAATGTAGTGTGAAATTAGGTACTGCATTAATGGACATGTATTGTAAATGTGGGAAGTTGGAGGTAGCAGAGAAAGTGTTTGATGAAATGCCTGAAAGAGATACCATTTGTTGGAATGTTATGATCTCGGGTCTAGCAATCCATGGGAAAGGATTACACGCTCTTCGATTATTTTCAAAAATGGAGATGAGTGGAGTTCAACCAGATGATGTTACATTTATTGCTGTTTTCACTGCTTGTAGTTATTCAGGCATGCAACATGAAGGTGTAAAATTGTTTAACAAAATGCGTAATGTGTACAATATCAACCCAAAAACTGAACACTACATATGTATAATCGATCTTCTAGGGAAAGCTGGCTTATTTAAGGAAGCAAAGGATATAATTCAAAGAATGCCAAATTCTTGTAGTCCCAAAGAAGCAGCAGTGGCATGGCGTGCTTTACTAAGTGCCTGCGAGAGTCATAAACAGATAGAACTTGCACAAATAGCAGCACAGAGACTAATGGAACTAGAAAATGATAGTGGGGTTTATGTACTTATGTCTAATTTATACTCAAGTACAAATGATATTGAAAGCCTGCAAAAGACCAGAGCGTTGATGAAAACCCGAGGGGTGGGTAAAGTACCTGGGTGCAGTTCCATTGAAGTTGATGGTGTTATTAACGAGTTTGTTGCTGGTGAGACAACAAATCATATGATAGAAGAGATTCATACAGTTTTGGAGCATTTGATTAGGCAGTTTGATTGAAATTAGGCAGTTTTGGAGCATTTGTTTCCTATCAAATCTCCACCACCTTTCTTTCTCCACTATAAAAATAATAAGAACTATTATCCAGTCTTTCTTAGTCAACTTGCTTAAGTTGAAAAACCTGCTACAGGGAACAAATGTACCGACATATGATGGAAACCAAAGCCCATGGTGGACAATCCTCTCACATCGAAGATGATGTGGTGACTCTTGATCAAGTTTCTAGATGGAGTGATGGGGATTTCTTATGAAAATCAAGATCCCAGTTTTCCAAATTTGCATTTCCTTAATCCGTTAAGTTTAACTCATGGGGCATAAAGTAGTGGAAAAGTTTGAGGTTTTCCTGTTGATCATGAAGTCAACTCAAAGATTGAGCAAATCCATGGAATATTGAGATAGATGCTGTTGTCAACTTCACAAATGAGGTGCGCAGTTAATTCTAGTGAATATCCACTATTTAATATTCATTTCCTAATTTTCATGTAGTTTATATTAGGCCACTCGTGTTCACTCCACTTTTTCTTACACATCAGTTTCCCTTGCAAACCACTCCAAGATTGCAACTGCTCAGTCCCAGTGTCACTCCCCATTTTAATTTATACACACATCCCCTCCTCCCCCCCCCCCCCCCCCCCCCCCCCCCCCACCCCCACCCCCACAAACATATATACTCATAGCCACACACTTACACAGTAAAAACACTCATCTTGGACCGCTTCAAGTTGAACGAAGGAAGCAGGTTTGGTGGGGGATGGCATCATGGAGGTCTCCACGTGGAGTGAAAGACGACTGCACCGGTGGCCTTCGTAGGCTAGAATCCAATTCTTTTTTACACAATTATCAATTATTCTTTGTCATGCGTTTTTGCACTTGTAAATGCTGAAGAAGTTCAAAGTATTTCTCATTCATAATGTGGTTTTGTAACTTAAGTTGGTTATATGTGGATATTCATTTACTTAGGGGAATTTATGATCTTGAGATTTGATATAAAAGATGTCAATATGTCAAATGAATTGATGTTATTCACTGAGATGTGTTCTATCAATTACAGAACTTGGATAAAGCGCGTTGCAGTCCTAGTTTGAAAGCTGAAACTGACTGGCTGGGCCTGATCGGCTGATCTTTCTGGAGAATGTGCAACATTGGTAATGACCTTTCTATCTATAGTTATAGTATATTACATTATAAAAATTGAATTGAATTTCTTTGTTAAAATTTCTTTAACCGAAAGATGTACAATTTATTGTCTCACAAGGTGGTGCAGAACAGGGATTACAAAAATTACTAGTGCATATGATCTGCCTGCAAGGTAAAGCTTTTGGTTGTTTTATCAAATTGTTTTCTTTATACCATTGAGGAATAAAACAAAACTATAAAATTACATGCCTAAAGGGATATTTATTCGTTTATATCTGTAATTTGTGTCTGTACTTGTTGATAAGAGCTGGGGAAAGAAAATGAATTCATATGGCAATGTGTTTCCACGTAAAAACAAAAATGACCCAAATAAGGTCATTAAATGCAAAATGAGAAGGTTCATTTACATGTCTTATGCACAATATATGGTAGTCAGAAAACACAGTCACCAGTTTTAACTAGACAATTAAAATTGTTTTTCATAAGTTATTATGTTTAAAATTTCATTTTATACATTTATATCCATACCAAACAAATATGGATACATATGAACCTTCTATGTTTAAAGTTATGAGTTTTTTGTTATTATTTTACTGTTATTCGTAGTGTTCATGAGGTCTATGATTTGTTCATTATGCTCCTTTTGCTCCGAATTCTTCACCAACGCACCAAGTTATATGTTATGTTTCTCCTACACGAGTTTCAGACGCACAGTCGGGCCTAAGTATGCTGTAAAATATCATACAGCAGCTGAAAACGTTTCGACTTTTGAGTCACTGCTATCATTCTTGTTTAGCACTTCTCCTAGAGAATGGACTTCTAAGATTGTTTCAAACTCATATAATCATAGGGCTACGTACAAATATTTAGTTTTATCCCATTTCACGTAGTGTGGTAATGTTTGAGCTTTTTATCCACTGAAATTTGTGAATGCAGCATCGCAATGGGTTGTATATACAGAGGCAAAAAGTCACAGGAACCAGCAGCTCATGTGACTATAAGTAAGAAATAGATTATGCTTTTAATGCCATTGAAATGAATGATTATGTAATCAGGATTGGAAATTGGCACTTTATACAATATCATTATATGTAGCAACCTAACATAGTAGCTTATAATGAACATAATGCAGATAAAAACAGGCTGCTTCATATCTACTAGTCTTTACTTCTATCAGGGACTGTTCACCTATTCCTTGAGAAACAAAAAGATATATATTACGGGTGTAGTCTTTTGCTTGACGACAGTAACTGAAATAAAATTATATGAGGTTAGCTGGTGTATGTATGTGTGTATTATATATGTATATGGTTTTTAATTCAGTTTTTGGTTTGGTTTTTAACTAATGGTTCAGTTCGGGTTTTAAGGTTATGTTTTACAACACAGAACCAAACCAAACAGAAATGATCGGTTTTTGAAATTTTAATAACCAAAACCGTCACTTCCGAAATGGTTTGGTTTTTTTCGTTTTTTGGTTCCGTTTGGATTTTTGTGTGCTCTCCCTAACCAGAAGAGTATTCTTGTAAAAGAAATGTCATGGATTTGGTGTTGGAAATATATAGTGGAGATGAAGTTATGATCCTTGATACAGAAACTTTAGGATGGTTTACCTGAAAAAGAAAAAAAACCCTTTAATTACTTGGAAAATGGAATTAGAGATTTCAGACAAAACATAATGTACCTTTTGGGAATAGGTATAAAGTTTATCATTTGAATTGACTAATAAGGGATGCACTCTATAGTATATAATTGGTTTAGACCGGAAAAATGGACTAGAGTCCATCATTGGTACTCCTTTTTTAATCGAAGATAAAATCCTTTTTGAACTTCTTTTTAAAGAAAGATGCAAATGGATTTTTCATAAGTTGAAGATTAGGTTCCTCGAAAAGTTAGTATTTGTAAAGATGCTAAACAATTTAACTTAAGCACTAAGTAAGCCGATTCCATTGTATAGGAGACTCGTATCATATCATAAACTCAAGTATAGAACTCACCCTTAAGCTAGCGTGTAGGGGTCATAACGATACCCCATGCTTGACTTGTAAGCCATAAATTTACTTTTGACCGATGTGAAATCATAACAATACTCCATGCTTGAAGGACCAACGTCCTCGTTGGTCACGGTTGGCACCCTCTTTTCGAATCTAGCTGTAACTCCATAGGTCACCACTCCAAGCCATAGTTGGTCACAGCTGGCTCCCCTCTTATATCTTGACTTTAATACTTGTTTTGATCAAATAATTATAATGAAATAAATCCTGAAATTTGTTCTATCGTAACCCATGTGATTTAACAAGGCTGTACCTCTTTCTAGTAAACCAATCATAATCTTGAATAACAAAAGAAATAACAAAAAAATTATTTTCTTATAAAAAAATATTTATCAAAGTATCGTTGTTCTAAATATATTTAGTAAACTAATATTTTATATCCAAACACCCCTTTTAAACCCCTCTTTCATACTGACTAAACACAGCAACAGTCTTTATAAAGATTCAACAATAACATTAATCTTGTATCATCTAAAGAAAAACCAAACAGAAATTAGAATCGGAAAGATGAAACTTGTCCCATTGCAATCTCAAACTCACCGCTGTTCTCTCCATCATCAAGATTCAAGAGTATCTTCCTTGATCTTTTCTAGAGGATTAAGGGTGTTTGATGTGTTTGGAAGAAGGGTTTAAAGGGGGTGTGGATAAATAAATATTTTTTTAATAACCCTGTTTGGTAAAAGAAAAAAAAGTACTCTATACAATCATGTAGAGTTGTAGACCATGTAGTACAATATTTTCCCTTTATTAAGAGAGAGACAACCTGATACTCATTAGTCCAATCCTTAACACACACACACAGTCACACACAACACCGCCTTCTTCCTCTGTCTCCCCTTTTCTTTTTTCTTTAACTTTTTTATATATTTAAAAGATTCTCATTTTGTTTCAATTTCCAGATCCGGAAACATGTTTTGTAGATCTGATCTACCACTCGCTAGACTTCCATGGTCTGAATTTGGTTAACTTACACTAATTTAGATCAATTTTCTTCTAAATTTTTTTGGTTTTATAAGTCAAATTTTCCTGATCTTGAGTTCGTTTACTTCATTTGACAAGAGTTTTACTTGGATCTGCGTATATGTTCAGATTTGAGATTCGATTGGATCTAAATATGGATATCGTTTCAACAAATTTACGCGACTTGTTCTTGAGTTTCAGAATACAAAGAGAGTTGTTTAATACACACTCCTTTTTCTAATTATTTGCATTTTCAAGATGTTTAAACATCGTTTAGGTTCTTTTGAAATGCGTTACGCATGATAGAAGATTGGGATACAATTAAAAGGTACTAATTTGCTTACTTTGGCTTCATATATAGTTACTTGTTTTATTTTAAAGCTATCATAAATATTATGTAAGAAGTAAATTACATCGTTTTTTTTATTGTCGAGGTTTGTGTTCTAGAATCTTGTATAAATGAATTGTTCTTGCATTTATGAACTGGTGTAAGTGTATGTTTATTAAAAGTGTTACTTTTCTTAAAAAAATGACTTTCTTTTTATTTACCAGATTAATTGACCAAGTTTCCTGATAACTAACATGTCGATTTATTTATAAAGTGAATTGGCAAAATATCATGAACATTTTTGGATTATTTTGTCATTTCATCGTAAAAGCATGCGATGTTTAAATACAATGAGATATTGAAATACATGAAATCTTAAACCTATTGTTTTACTTCAAATATATTAAAAGTTAATAAAAGAGGAGTTTTCATTGACCCTTTCACCCCGTATAATCTTTGTTAATTGATTCTTGCATTCTTATTCAATCATCAGTTGAAGCAATTCTGCAAACAAGAAAGAGAAACATCTATTCTTGTCATTCAATCTACATATGTCTAACTCACCTCATGTTATATCATCCTGCAGATGCTACATGTTGTGTTACATCAAGCAAGTATGCCCGTAGTTGTCGCGGATATGGCTTCAACCATATACCGCATGAACGGATACAAGTTTATTATTTTTCTCATATTTGGCTAAAGCCCAGGGCCGGCTTAATACACGTGCGGCCCGTGCGCAGGCCCAGGGCATCATTTGGGCTTGGGGGCATCAAAATTATAGTCCAATACTCCAATATGTATATATAGGTCCATTTTAAAGAAGAAGAAAAAATTTACAGAAACATTTATTTGGACCTTGGGAGTTGGAGAAAGAGTGAAAGAAACGAGGCGGTTAGTCTTGTGATTGGCAGGCATTCGGCGACGAGACGGAATCGAAGAGGCAGAAGCCGAATGGCCGACTTCGAGATATCCAATGGCTACCCCGATTTCGTCAATCTCTCCTACTCCACTATCTTGCCCCAATCTCGAGTTTTGCAGTGTCTATTGTCCACTCGCATAGGCCGTCGTCCACTTGCAGTCACCGACTCGCCCACTCCACGACCACCTGCAGCCACTGTCGCCGTCGGCCTGTCGCCTTAAGACTCTTTTCTTTGATCTGTTATTTTTGTAGCACCATAATTTTTGCTATTTTTGTTTCTTTTATTTGTTGTTTTTGTATATCACCATAGTATATAATAAAATTCTACTATTTTTGTTTTTTAATCTATTATTTTCGTTGATTAATCTTATAATCTGTTATTTCGAATCTGTTTTTTATCTGATATTCTTGTATATCGATATAACATCATCATTCAACTTGAAGAATGAGTAGAGCTTTAAAGGCAGAAATATGAATATTACATTAAATGTTATGTTTCATCACTCAATTATCTTTTGTTGGTGTTTAGTAAATCTGTTGCATATTTTAATATAGAAGTTTGAAGTTACTACATGACTGCATTACATATATTAGTCTATCATAAGTGTAGAATATTAATACTAAGTGGCATTCTCTAAATAGAAGTATGATAAACCTTTTTCTAATTGAATATGATAAAAAAATTTGTTTTATACATTAGGGTACATATCACTTTCCTTAGTCGTAAAGTTCACCGTTTGGTGGGGGGTGGGGGCATTTTTAGACCGCTTCGCCCAGGGCATGCAAAATTAATGGACCGGCCCTGTTAAAGCCGTTGTATAGATGTCTTGTTGGTAATAACAATGCTTATAAAATCAGATCTCGATCTCCAGACGATAGAGGATTGCCCTTTTGTAAGAATAAGTAGCTATAAAAAGTATAATAGAGTACAAGGAAAACAATACACTCTTTCTCGTTTAAATCACATTTATCGGCATCGACTCTAAGACACGATAATGCACAACTTTAGGAAGGGGATAAATACCTGATGGTGAGAATTTTAAGAATGAGTAGGTTAAGACAGATCGATGCTAGTAGGATTGTATATTGTTGTCACCCGGATGATGAAGGATATCTTAACAACTTAAAAAATAAGATCCTCTAACAATACTTATTGTTGGTGTCAAAACTAAATCTCATTATCCACGTCATCTTTACTAGAGTATTAAGTATGAGTAAGTTAAGGTCAGATCGATGCTAGTAGGTTTGTATATCATGATGAACCATCTCGTCATCCGGATGATGAGGGATATTTTAACAACTCAAAAAATAAGATCATCTTACGATACTTATTGTTGATGTTAACAGTAAATCTTATAATCCACATCGTCATTACTGCCTCGTCAAAACGTCTCTGGGAATAAGTGAGGAAAGAAAAATTCGAATAAAGTAGCATTTGAGGTGTTCATTCAACCACTACAAGGGACATATAATGCTAATAGTTAGTAATTTGCTACTTTGTATTTCATTTCACATTTTACTTGCTTTTAGTAATATGTTAGAGTTTTTATGGGGTGTTCTCGGCGGCGTTGTTAAGATCGTTAATTGATTTTTCATACTTATCAAGTGCCGAAAAAGTGCAATCCTTTCTGTCTCGTTTTACCCCCAAGTAATGCTTTTATTTGGAAGCTACAACTAGAAAGATAACCAACATTTTGTAGCTATGTAATTTATTAAGAAATGACATACAAACCGGATCCTTACATTGCTATCTAAGTGGTGTTGATTTAGAAATCAGAATGGCGTATCTTTCGTCTTTGTTCTGTGAGGTTGAAAATTTGGAAAGAAATAAAAAGGTGGTGGGGAGCTGATGGGTCAAAAGACAACTCAATCTTTTTCTTTTTTTGAACCGCTCCTAATCTACATCATTTTTGCTCTTAACGGGATTTGAACCCATGACCTTTGGTCAATTGGGCACCACTACACCAAAGCACTTAGTGCTTATCACTAGGCTACAACCTAAGTGGCAACTCGATCTTTTTCTTAGTTAGGGTTTTAATTTAACTCTCAAAGACCAGAATTTGGATGCTTTCTTGGTGGTTGTTTTCAAATGGTGTCGGGTTATCCGAAAGCGTCGTTCAAGTAAAACATTTGCAACAAACGATTTGGAGTTTGGATCTATGTAGCTAAATTCAAAACTCAAACTTACTTTTGGTTAAATACAAAGCTAGGGTCATAATAAAAGGAAATTGTATCGGTCAAATTCCCATTGGTGGTGGTGTAAGCTATTTATTTCCCTCTAATTTGGTTTTGAATGGTACACCGGTTTGGTCATTTATTTGTTTCTATTTAAAAAAAGAGTTCAAGCTACACCGCGAGAAGACTTTAGAGGAAGCGAGAAGACTACGCCACCCTTGTTTTATGTTTTTTCTATAACCAATAATATGTAAATTTGGTTGATGATATTTTGTTCATCTTTCAATCTTAACTTGTTTATAAATAATGCAATATAAAGACTACAAAAAAGTATATATAAAACAGTATGAGATTCATTAATGTTGGTGATCACCAATAAAGACACATGTATACACATATATATCTTCTAATATATTAAAAAAACTAAAATAGATTAAATTTATTAAACAATTAAAGTCATTGACATAAATTAAAAACTGAAAATCTGAAAAATCCATTTTTTTAAATATTGAAGTCTAAGGGATCGTTTTTTTTGTGATAAATGATCTTATAAATCCTAATCTGAATCAATAAGAGGTATTAAGATGTAAGAGCTGTTTGTTTTTTTTTATTAAGATCTAAAAACATATTAAAACCCCTTAATGAATAAGAGATAAAATTATCTCTTATAATCTCTTAACAGAATTGTGTTTCATTATACTATAACAATTATACTCTTTCTTTCAATAATTCACGTCAACATTTACTCCTCCACTACTCTACATATATGGACACTTTTCACGATCTCCGTTGGGCGCCACACACCGCCGCACATCTCTCTTCTATATATTTTTTATTTTAATTTCCTATATTATTATGGTTTGATATTTGTTATTAAAATAGTTTACTTTATAATTAGAAAAGTTAAAGTTTAGTTAAATATGTAACAATTGAATATAAAAATATTATAAAACAGATAATTACAACCATTCAGATATTTCAAAAAACAAATAGCAAAATATGAATGAATATTCAGACGTCAAAATCACCTCTTAATGTTCAGACATGATATTCAAATTCAGACTCAGAAACTCTTATTAAACAAACAACTCCTTATTTTGACTTTAATTTGAATCAAAATTATTAAGGATAAACTCACGTCTTTTTTAAACCTTAAAATGTCGTATTGTTCACCTTAATTACAAATATCATATTTATCTTTTTATAATATTTCAAAATATCATATTTTACCAATTTTTTAATTTCATCATTTTTAAATATATTATAATTTTTTTAATTTTTTTTAATTATCACCAATAAAGAGTTAATCATATTGCCCTCGATTGAAACATGATCGATTAACTATACAAGAAATACAAACGTTTCTTCGTATCATGATACAACGTTTCCGTCTTCACGTCCGCCCTCACCCCTTTCGTGTCAACTCTTATACTACTGGTCTGAGTGTTGATGTCTTTTATCATAAATTTTGTAAATTCTCAACTTTTTCGCGTTTTATAATTAATTATATTATGTTTAGCATTTATTATTTTAAAAAAAATCATATATCATACAAGCATCTAAGTATATATTAAAAAACAGTCCTAAACAATAAACAGCTATAAAAATTATAGTTTCACTACCAAATATTCTTTTTCATCACACATAAAATCTATGGATTCTTTTTATTTTCTTTTTTAATTCTTACACTTGGAATTCAAGACCTGGAAAAATTGTTTAGATCGATTTGGGTGGGCATAGCATAGCTGATGAGGTATGGATAGGAGATATCTCGATTCCCGCCACAAATTTAACATATGTAATCTTTCAGTATCAAGACGATATCAAGAAATTGAGAAAAGGGGATAAGGCTTCTACGCTTCTGCTCTGTCGAACACTCGCTCGGATCGTGCGGAGTTTTGCCTTTGGTTACGATACACCTTGCAGAAGCTTCGAACTTTGAAGACTGCGTTGTCCCTCGCCAGTCGCCCGTCGATTCCACGAACAGCAGAAGCTTATTTCGAAGAATGCCCTAGTCTTATTTCAGGTATATGTTTGAATTTCATTCTTATATCAGTCCATTTCTCAATTCTCCCTAGATCACTCTTAGTTGTGGCCAATTTGAATTGTTGGTTGACGGTATTTGTGTTATAGTTTGAATTCAGTAGTTAATTGATTTTATCACAACTCACAGTTCACATTTTCTCGCCTCTTGCTTTTGATTATTTGATATAAGTTAAGGAATATGAATCGATTATTTGATTTAGGTTAATACTTTGGATCTAGTCATTTAGATCTGTTGATTGATTGAGAGCTTATATACTAAACTTTTGTTACACTTTTGACCTGACTTGAACATGTTTTGATTGCACATTGCTTCATGAAAGGCTACGAATGATGATAGCAAGTGTTAATCCAAATCTACTACATTTTTAGGGTTTTGAAAAAGTGACCATATTGACCTTTTTTTCTTCAAAGAATCAAACAGCGCGGAATGATTCTGGTGAATAATACTTCCTCTTTGTGCTTTGAACTCGTAATGTTCACTAGTTTTTTGCAATTGGAGAATGAAGTTTGTTTGCTTCATGGTAATTGTAGTATTATACTAATGTGTATATATTATGCTTGCCGGTGTACAGACATTGATTTATTTATTACCTACGTTTTTCTAATTAAATTAATGCTATATGATTCCAGTATCAAATTGAAGATGCTTAATTTTATACTATTGCAATAAGCAACAATGTTGTTTACAGATTACCTCAATTTATCAAAAACCATCCAACTTTCGAAACCTGTTGCATAACCCATTGAACATTTTTTACATGTTACAAACCGAGTGAATCAGATTGGTAATGAATTGAAAGCATATAAAATTTCATTTCTGTTATCAAATAATTGATCCTTTTTGTGGTTCTGTTCTTCCTCAGGAATACACCGATAATAAGAATAATGGGGCTTAGATTGATGTTGTCTTGTTGTAAAGTTTATATATCCGAGACACGAAACAGATCTGCTCTTGAATTGATTGAACAAGCTGCCAAACAATTTCCGGAGGCCACCCTTGTTAATAAATTTGAAGATGAGACTTATAACAGAGTAGGATACACACTTGTTTCTAAATCTGATCCAAGTTTATCATCAGATTCATGTCCCTTGAAGAATGCTGTTTTTTCAATGGTGAAAGCTGCTTTTGAAGCCATTGATTTTGAGTTGCATAGTGGAAGTCATCCGAGGCTTGGTGTTGTTGATCATATTTGTTTCCATCCGTTGGCTTCAACATCTCTTGAACACGTTGCCAAGACCGCCAAAGCCCTTGCTGCAGATGTTGGCTCCGTACTTAAAGGTTCACTTTCATTGCTAAACAGGTCAAAACGGATTGTGTTGGGTATAAGGCCAAAAAGAGTTACATTGAAACTACACAGTTTTGGTAGTTATTGAAACAAGTTGCCTTGAGTTGGGTTAGTATAATGTCAAAACTGGTCGGGTTGGGTAAAAGTCAAGACGGATCAGGTTAAAACTTGATGTTATTAGTAGGTATTTAAACAGGTCTTGTTAGGTTGGGTGTGTATCAGGTCAAAATGGGTCACTGGTCAATTTTAGTAGGTGCTGAAACAAGTTTGGCTGGGTGGGCATTGGTAGTAGGCATTGAAAAGGTAGGTTGGGTTGGGGGTGGGTATGAGGTCAAAATGGGTCAGGTTGAAACTGGACATATATACTTATGTAGTAGCCTAGTAGGTATCAAAACAGGTGGGTTGGGTTCGGTATATCGTTTGACCCGGAAACCATTTATTTATTGATTTGTTAAACTTTATACTTAATTAAGGTGTTAATTATGATTTTAAAAAAAATAAGATTATTAAAATAATAATCTTAGCCTTTCAAAAAATAATAATAATAATAATCTTAACCTTTGAATAAAATTAATTAGCAGGTTGTATTCCATAAAATAAACTTTTAACTTTTGAGCATTCGACCTATTTGACCTGAAAAACTTTCCCCTAAACTCGGTACTTGCATTTCAGTTTATTTCTGCAGCTCACTTCCCACCATGTGCTTCCCTGAGTTTTTCAAACATATCCAACCTCAGAGGTTTTTTAATTCACTTCATCCTTTATGAGATCTCATGAAAAATGATATCTCACATCAATGTGTTTGAGAAAAAGAAATGTCCATGTCACAGCTTCTGGCCAAAAGGGTTCGGCGTCCTTTTTTCTTCAAGCAAACATCACATCATGTTTTTAATCCTTTTGATACCTTCAAGTCTGCAAAACTCTGTGAATTCCTTGGAGGCAAACTTCCTTGCCGTAAATGTTCTTTGTTCACAACTACGTAATCCAGATTCCTATTACACTACATTTTTAACACTTTAAATGCTGTAAAAGTTTCACTCTTCTAATTAAGGAAAATACCCAACGTTTGGATCTATAGTCATTGATAAAGCTTGCTCACACCTGTTGTGACTCTTGCGAGATGGGTTGACAAATGTGCGAGTGTATGAGTTGCAAATGCTTTGTTGCTCTGCACACAGATGTAGATTAGGATGGATGTGTGTGTTTGCCATTCAAAGAAAATGTCAGAGTGTGTTAGTTGCGGATGGTTTGTTAATCTCCACTTACTTTTTTTAGAAATAATTTTCTGATGCTGTTTCCTTCTCATGCAACTTGTACCCACCTTGGTTGACACCTTGAACTTGGGAAGCCCTCAAACAAGTTCCTTCTGTTGTGACAGTCCTAGGCTTGTGGTGCTGAAATGGCCATATCTTTTATGCCATAGTTCACTCACCTCTCATCACTACACATACTTACACAGGTAGGCGATGCTGTATGCGAGACAACTCTAGCTAACACCATAAACATACTATTAGTTTGTCATGTTTATTCATAATTAAGCCTCTACATTCTCCATTTTGTAATTTGTATGAAAAAGCCAACCCCTTCTCTTGCAATTGCTTGATGCTCAGTGAATTGTTATTCAACTCAGGAACATAGTAGACCTCCGAAATCACTTGAGCTGTATCATTTCAAGTCTGATGTTGCCTTTCCCTTTCGCATGCATTTTGAGTCATTCCAAAGCTTAAACTGTTCATCCAACTCCATAAGACCTTTGATTGTTTCCTGTGATATGGTTGGAGCCACCAGAGTCCACAAAACATGCTGTATATCTTCTTATGATTTTTTGAGTTCAATGTAGTCATCAAGAGAAGGTCTTCTTTCTCATATGACATAACATAGTTGGCCTTCTTCTCCCAATTCGGGCACTCATTTTGATCATGGCCTAATTTGTGACATTTCGATTAGGGCTTTGTCAACAGCTTGCCTACCTCCCCTCTACCTTGTCCTCCTGTATTCATGCCTTTTGCTTTTCCTTTCTCGGACCTATCATCGTAAGCTACTTTCAGCACCTGCCAACCAACCAACTAGCCTCATCCTTTTTGTTTGTTTCCTTGATCTCAGTTTCTATTTGAAGCGAATGCTGAACTTTCTGGACCATCATATATGGTTTTCTGTTATTAACAAAGAATCATTGATACAAAAGTGCGAGAAAAACACTACAAAATTTCAAGAATGAATGATTTTGGACAACTATTACTAGTAACATGTTCTTTTTTCTTTGTTACATTGAAAATTTCACATTGTGTACAGGACTTCCCATTCTTGTAAATTTTATTTTGTTTCTTTTGCCAATTTCTCAACGATTTTGGATGAAATGTTTTTAGTATGATGGTGTTTGCATCTATGTTTTCACACGTAGCAGATTTGTTCAGAAAGTACTTCACTCTGTTAACTTAAACCAATTTCAAGACCTTACTGTCTATTTTTCTACAGCAATTTCTTCATGTAACTTTATTTATCTGTTGCTAATATTCATAAACATAGCCTGCAGTTCCTACCTACACATACGGAGCTGCTCATAATAAACAAAGATCACTCGATTCCATTAGAAGAGAACTTGGATACTTCAAGCCAAACACAACTGGAAACCAATGGTCAGGTGGGCCACGGTCAACGGTTCTACCACTTGACCCAGATGAAGGTCCAGCCCAAGTGGTCGAAACCAAGGGTGTAGTTGTCATAGGAGCCACCAAGTGGGTTGATAACTACAATGTGCCCGTGTTTAGCACTGACATTGCTACTGTCCGCAGAATTGCAAAAAAGGTAAGTGGCAGAGGGGGCGGGCTTGCATCGGTTCAGTCAATGGCACTGGTTCATGGTGATGTTATTGAGGTGGCTTGTAATCTGCTTGAGCCGAGTGAGGTTAATGGTGATCAAGTTCAGGGTGCAGTTCAACAGCTAGGATCACAGGAGGGTGTGACAGTGGGGAAAGGGTACTTCACTGATCTTTCCCAGGAAGACATAATTCAAACTTACTTCAAGTTAAATTCTCAAAATGTCAATTGATGTTTAAGAAAACATGGAATCACTTCAGTACCATGTTTTGGTTAGCTTTCTGATTGCTCCATCTTATTGGAATTTTTTATAACTAATATCCTTACAAACTTTAAAACTACACATATATCCTTCTAAAGCTTTAAAATTTACATCTATATCCAAACTCATATTTAAATAGGATTAAATCAATTTAAAATTATAAAACTTATCTAACAAGCAAAATACCACATGAAATTACCAAACTACTCATATGCACAACCCCTTTCTTCTTCCCTTCTTTTTCTTCCACATCACAAGTTACAGAGGGTTTCTTCTTCTCTTCTTCAAGAATTTTTTCATTCAATCCTCAATATGTTCCCCTAATGGTTTCAAATTTAGGCAAAATCGATAACTATCAAGCTTGGGCAAATCTAATCGAGTTTATATAACACATATTTAGATCGCAAAAAACCATATCACGTTTTCATAGCTATACGGTGGTAGTTAGACAAAACCGATTCTTCAATGTCTGCCCCCAAAATTCGCAATCTTATCTGTTTTAGGATTGTAGAAGAACCATAATCAAATGTGATCGAACCCTAATCCCTTCAGATTTAGGATCATAATTTTGCAAAACGAAAAGAAAAAAGGAGAAGAGATTTCGTAATATTACGATGTGAACAATAGGCCAAAGTGGCGATGAAGAATTACAATTATGAAATTCCATTCGACCCACAATTAGGTATGAAAACTTTACTATGAAATGCAATCTTCAATTTGGTCAAAGTGGCAGAAGGGCTGTAGGTCATTTGGTCCAAGATCAGGTCCACTGTAAATTTCAATATTAAATTAAAAAAGAATTTAGAGGGGTAGCTTGGTAATATTATGTGGTATTTAGACTTTTACGTAAGTTTAATAATATTAAATTGATTTAATTCTAATTAAAATATGAGTTTGGATATAGATGTAAATTTTATAGTTTTAGGAGGATATATATGTAGTTTTGAAGTTTGTAAGGATATTAAAGTAATATTGAAAGTTTGTAAGGATATGATTGAAATTCCCCCTATTAATTAAACAAACATGGGTTAATGCATAATTTTAGAGTAGGATGTCTTTAACATTATATAAATCATTACGGTTCAACCAACAACGTTTGAAAAAGTTAACTAATTTAGTATATATAGTTATCAATATTTATTGAGAAATAGATAGTAACAATTTAAATATATACAATTACCAAGATCCAATCGTACGCCTATTCCACTGTTCATAAGTGGGTTTTTTTAAAATGTGCCGATATTATATAAATATTACATTTAGCGATTTAAAATAGAAGTGTAGTTTAGTTGAGTTGGTTAGCAACAACCCCTCTGACCTATAGGTCAAGGGTTTCGAACCCTTCTGCCTCTTCTTGTTTTTCTTCCTTTTTTTAACGTTTTTCAATTATGCCTTTTAATTCAACCCAACCAACTTATATTTCTTTCACCTCTCTTCCTTTTTTTGAGTTGGTTAGCAACAACCCCTCTGACCTATAGGTCAAGGGTTTCGAACCCTTCTGCCTCTTCTTGTTTTTCTTCCTTTTTTTAACGTTTTTCAATTATGCCTTTTAATTCAACCCAACCAACTTATATTTCTTTCACCTCTCTTCCTTTTTTTGCTTTTTTTTTCTTAACATTTTTTTTTCTTTTTACAATATCATTTACTTTTTCTTATTGTCTACTTTATTTTGTTTTTCTTTATTAATAAGTACGTAATGAAAGCTTTTTACTATACACATATACTGTGAGATTTATTTTGTATTTTTAGTGATTTCATTATTTTTCTTTTTCAACTATAGTGTATATTATTTATAAAGTATCTTACTCTACGGGAAGCTAAATTACATTGATAAAACTATCGATGATTCTAGTGATATTTTTTTCCCAAAGTAAATGTTCTTCAATTTAAACAAATAAAACATAGTTGCATAGAAAATAAATTAAAATAAATAAATTTGAAATAAGTGTATGATAGTTGTGTAGAAGGAAATAATGGTATAAGATACAACATTATTCATAATAAAAACTTTTTTGTTTAATCGGGTATATTATACGCCATGTTTTTAGGTTAACAATTGTTTTCGACACCCGTAGTATTTTCTTTAAAATCTAAAATCTTTATCTTTTTATTTATTTGATTTTGTTAATTTAATATTAGAATGAAAAAAAGCAAACATTATATTTGAATACTTAAAAGTGAAATTAACAATAAAAAATTTATCTTAATCTGTGAAATAATATTAGCTTATATACTTTGTTGTCATATGAAAAATAATTCATCCTTTAACTTTTTTATTATGTATGTTAATATTAGCTATAAAAGTTAATGTTAAAATTATAAGGCATTTTAGATTATTCTTTTTCATAAAATTTAGACCCCTTAAATAAACAATGAAATAAATTTAAAGAACTTTATATACCCGCTGCGAAGCGCGGGAAATATAACCTCGTTAAAAAATATTATGCAGGTTTTATTAAAAGAAAGTGTCCCATTATACCTGTCACACCCCCACCAAGGCGGAAACGCGAAGTGTGTGTAACACCATTTTTCTAAAATAGCTTTAAAAATTCGTTTGCTTCTGATTAACATTCTAAAACATCAGAGTTTGCGGAAAACAAACTTAATTTACTTTAGTGCTAACAACTTAATGAAAAGTAGTGTTAAAAGTACTCTTTTCAAAAGCTTGGAGCTATCCAACTCTGCAAAACACTGGGGCCTTACCCTTGCTGGAAACTGGTTACCTGCATGCACAACATACTAAAACGTAAGCTTTCGCTTAGTGAGCATACAAACTGAACAGATAAACACTTAAAACATGAGTAACTCTTCTGGGGATGTCTCACATCTAAGCTGAACACCTGCAAAACTATTCAAACTATTATCTGGTCCAGGGTATGATCACACCTCACGCGTAATCAAATCCCTGACACTCTGTTTGGGTATAAGGATCTCAATATACCCCTATCTCTGTACTGAATAATATATCAGAATTCTATTATACCTTGAAACAATAGTCTTAACTCATAACATAAACATATCATAACACTGATATCATACTGTTTGTAACGCCACCCCTAACGAGCTTAAATTTAGAGTTAATTTAAGCTTTTTAAACATCGATTAACAAAAGTGTTGCAGCGGAATTAAACACCATTTACAAAAAACTACAAGATTGACTCGGCTAATTAATTACAACAAAAAGGTTAGCCAAGTTCAAAGCTACAAGCGTTACCAACTAGTTCCGACCACCGGATCCATACAAACTACAACGTGTTCCCCAAAAGGTATATACAACAAAAGCTACCATCGGTACCCGCCTCACCAGGCCTCTAGCATCAACCTGCGAAAAAGGTAAATCTTGCACCGTTAGCTACAACTAGCTAGTGAGCACCAATTACACATAAGCAACAATAAGCAGGCTATCATGTATCAGAACAGCACACAAGGCTATCCTATCATATTGTGACGTGACAAACGTGTCAGCAGTAGTCGTATGTTGCAGGGGAGCTAACCCCGCTCAACAACCCAAAAGCAGTCCACATAGTACGCCAATTATCTATCATGTTGGTTCCCATCTATCAAGGAACCTTACTCCTTAGAGGAACGGCGGCCTGCAGGACCATCACCCAAGCGTATACTACTTGAGTACCGTTAGTGCCCGGGTACTAACTCCCGTCTACCCGAGAACCCAGCCAAGTATTGACACCCGTCTACCTGACTGACCTCCGTGTTCTCCAATTCAGTGTCCGGACAAAACTTCATAAACAACTAGTTGATCCAATAAGGATCCAGTTCATGCGCGCATATAATCACAACAATATCTTTCATATCAACAATAATAATACTAAGCATGCTTGTACAACTTTATCATAACATACCTCCATTTCCACGTATCAATACACCAATCATGTGTCAACATGTACTACAGATAACTTACCTACTGAGACTCATGGGAAACCGGTACTCACCTCGAAACTACAAGAGGCAGATATGCAATCGGGAATCCCAAGAGCACACAGAATCGTCTGAGTCACCTAACACCAATAAACACAGATAAACACCCCTTAGTATACACTACAACAGACTGCACTAACAACAGTCTCAACAAAAGGTCAACATGGCTTCTGATAGCCTCCTACGGCCGCAGGAACATGTTCCTACGCCCGCAGGGCACCCATCCAACACGTACTACGGCCGTAGTATATATACACTACGCCCGTAGGATCTCTTGCCAAAGAACCATGACCTACGGCCGTAGTAACCATATCCTACGCCCGTAGTAGGTACCATTTGGGCAACTACGGCCGTAGATTATATACCCACGCCCGTAGTCTTGTTTCCATCACCCGTAGGTGGTAATCCTCATAAATTCAATCCTACGGCCGTAGCAACCATTTCCTACGACCGCAGTAACATAAACAACACCCTACGGCCGTAGTAACATCATACTACGCCCGTAGGAACCATAATCACAGTGTGTTCTTGCTCTGTTCGTAAACAGACGCTGTTTTACGAGTTTTTAACTCAAAATCCAACTTGAATCCATATTCAAGTGTTTATACAACATTTCTAACATATATACTAACTTACTAACATGATTTGGACACAAGAACAACATCAAAACACTTCTAAATCTTCACTTTGACACCACACACACAAGGACATGAAGAACTAGGTTTAGAACAATAAATCTTACTTGAAGAAGATGAACACAGGTCTAATAATCTCGAATCTCTACTGAAATCAACTAGCAATTGATTCTTCTTCTTGATTTCTCTTTCAAAAGATCAAGCAAATGGGTGTGGATGGTTGTACGTACACATGTATGTGTTTGTAGTGTGTGTATGTGTGTTTTAAGCTTATCCAGTAAAGAAGAAAGAGTCTATAGGCCGACTTAAGTGCCTAATACCCCCCTCTCGGGTATTTCGTTCTCCTATTCAACTTAAAACACAACTTAGGGTTATCCGTTTCAACTAACGGAGATATTTTTGGAACCATTATCCAAAACCGTTCAACTATTTGTCAACATGGTCAACTTATGACACTTTTCATAATACTACATTTTTATCCACATTTAAGACACCATTTAACAACATTTATACTACAGTTAACAACAAAACACCAATTAAAGTCAACGTACAACTGTTAAAGCTATATGTACTACAGTTTACAACTAGGCCCCATTTTGGGGTGTTACACTGTTCACCTTGTACATATATGTATGTAGATCGTACTAAATACTACAACATAGTGTTACTGAATCTCACATAATCATTCACATATCAAGCATACAATTGATATACTAATCACTTAAAGCATATACATATGCTAATCTGATTAAAGGTAAGTACACTCACCTTAGCCGCAATTAAACAGCTATTCTCTATCGCTGAAACGTCAACTCTTATTGCCTACAAGCAATAAACAATACTTCTGTAACCTCTGTACTCAACTTACAAAAGATATAGATCAAATAACTAAAATGAACTCTGGAAGACTGCTTGCGACCGCAAGCATTACACATGCGACCGCAAGGGTCCTAAACTACTACCTTACGGTCGCAAATAAAGTCCAATGCAACCGCAAGAGATCCAAACCTTCAACTCTTCTAAAACACTGCCTTACGGTCGCAAGTACTCTTACTTACGGCCGCAAGGGACAAAACAACTACAACATCAAAACATTGCCTTGCGATCGCAAGGGATAACCCATGCGGTCGCAAGGACAGTCGGTACAGAAGGCTTCTTGCTCTGTTCGTGAACAGCAGCCGAATCTCATTCCTTTTTACTCAAAACTTGATCAATCTCAATTTCAATCATACACCCAAGCTCTATAATATTATAACTAACTTTCTAGCATGAAACTCAATACAAAACAACACTAAAACACAATAAATCAAGCTACTAACTTGGATTCAACTCTTGAATCCTTTTCTTGACCTAAAACTCAAAGAAACCAATAAGAACTCATACCTCTTGCCTCCTAATCAATTAACTCTTGATCTCTGCAATCTGAACTCAATGCTTGGAATCAAAATCAGCAAGAAAAAGGGCTGGAGTGTGTGTAATCGTGAGTGTGTGTTTTGTTCCTGATGTTTGACTAAAGATGAGTCAAAGGAAGACTCATATGTATCTACAACTTTGGGTTAATTCCAAAAACAGCCCCTGGACTTCTTTAACTTTCTGAAATGGCAAAAACTAACCCCTTAACTTTAAAAACATGAGATACACATAGCACACAAAGACAACTTGCTAAACATACAAAACACTTAACACGCTTATTGAAATAAACTCACATCTAGGACTTACGAACTTTGGGATGTTACAGTGTGACGGAGAGGATCGTCATAACACATTGTTACATTAATAGAGAAAATACTAACATGCAAACAAAACCAACGTGTCATGACGTTTCCCCGACACAAGAGGGGACTTGTGTTGTGTCAAGTCGATATCCACGGCAACATAGTCAAAAGTATCCGAAATGTACGTAGAAATGTAAATCCCACAACCCGGGACAGGCATACAGGGCATCAATCCCAAGACCAAGAACCAAGTCTAAACGATAAACGAAAGAATAAAATGTTCAAAGTTTAAGAAAGAAGGTAGTATTGCTAAGGTCCAACTATGTCTTCTAGGCATCCTTAATTTTTGGCGTTAGCATTACCTGAAAATAAACACTCTAAAATGTCAACACCAATGTTGGTGAGCTCGCAGCTTTTAAAAGAGAAAAGTATGTTTACCGTGTATAACAATAATGACATGACAATTGTCGCATGTAAGTAATGTACTTGCAACTAGAGCATATAAATAAATAGTCATCATCATAGCAATAACCGAACCCCGAGGGTTCAATAGTATTAGTCTTCCAACCTACTCTAACCGGTCGGGAACATAAGTTGGGTCAATGTTGTCACAGCGTATCAATAGTCTTCAACTAGGATTCAATAACCCATAATTGGATAGCATTCAATTGTCTTCAACTAGGATTCAATAACCCATAGTTGGATAACATTCAATTGTCTTCAACTAGGATTCAACAACCCATAGTTGGTTAGCATTCAATTGTCTTCAACTAGGATTCAACAACCCATAGTTGGTTAGCATTCAATTGTCTTCAACTAGGATTCAATAACCCATAGTTGGATAGCATGCAAACAATGTATCTCACATATAGCAAATAAGTTTAACACGGCATGAAAATAGTTTAAACATGTATTGAGTGTCATTTTCCCCCAAAATATATAAGAAAACGGGGCCACGAAACTCACCTTAGCTTCGCACAGTTTCTAGTCTTGCAAGAGGATAGACGCGATATCTACAAAAAGTATAAGTATACATAAGACACAAAGGTAGGTGTATGGGACCCCTAGCCCAAAGGCAGGTGTTAATCATTGGTACTAGACCTAGTGTCACAAGACAGATTTAAAGGTTTGCGGGCTGACTTTGCACAATTTTAAAGTATTCCAAACGTACGATTCAGAGACCCAACTTTTTATAACAGTGGGTTCAGTGTATCAACCATAATGTGTAATTTTCCTAGAATTTAATAACCTAGCTAGATATTTATAAAAATTAACGGAAGACACTACTACCAGAAAACTAGCTGCACACACGCGATAGAAAGTACGGATTTTATAAAAATATCAAACGACTTCCAAAATTCACAAAATTTACATAGAGTCAAAAGGACACTTTGAAAATACCACAGTAAAAATATTGATCAAATATAATATGTTTTGGACGGGTTTTAACACAATAACATAACCCGAAATCCTGTTGGGCAATCTGACAGATTTGCGCACCGTCACGGTAAAAACAATTTGACCAGTCAAACGGCCTCCAAAAATTACAAAACATGGTGGAGATGAAACTAGACTCAAAGATCTACGTTTAAGACCCAAGAATCGAACAAAAAGGCTACGAATTGGCCTGGTTATAGCCTCTCAAACATGAAACATCCTACTGTTCAGACTCAGTCTTGTGATCTTTGAAGTAAAAATCGAGTTTTGTGATCATGAAACACCCTTAGAACCACTAAAACGATTTTGAGTACATGATGGTGATTTAAACATGTTTCTAAGGTACCATGAACATGGAAATCATGGAAGGTAGGAAGAAGGATACAAGATTCAAAGAGTGGAATGCTTACCTTAGCCGAAGAACGACGGATTAACCTCGAACTCCTTGTGTCTTTGGATGAAATCGACAATGAGGGGATACGGGGGCTGAAGTCGACGCAAAGAGGTTAGGGGGGCAGGTCTTGGACGAAAATGGGTAATGGGGGGTAGGGTTTAGGGTTTTAATTACAAGTTAAGGCTTACTTATGGGCTTTTAGCTATTAACTAACGGGCTTGGACCATTTAATTACTTTTTAACCCATTAAAACACTAAATTTAAAATCAAAAACCTTCCTAAACCAAATATATATATATATATATATATATATATATATATATATATATATATATATATATATAGTAAATAAAATACTTTTAATTTAAAAGAAAACAATTATACGAAAATAACACGGCAGCTAGGCATTTCACTTAAACTTAGGATTAAATAACAAATAAGCTAACCCTAGGTTTAAACATATTTCTAAGCCTAATTTAGGCATTCTAAAAAAATTACCAAGAATTATCTAATGTGCATACGAGTAACATTCGAGTTTCAGAAGTCGTGGATTAAAATATTAACCTGATTTCGGTGACGGTTGTCACAATACCCGCTATGACACTATAGTTTAGACCTCTACTCTCTCCCTCTCTCCCTCCCTCTCCCTCTCTCTCTCCCCCTCTCTCTCACTCTCACTCTCACTCTCACTCTCACTCACTCTCTCTCTCACACACAGACACGTAAGTAATGTAATAGAAGCAAGCCATCTCATGTCTCTTCTAGAGAGAAACATCGATATTAGGGCTTTAATTTCCGTTTGAATCTAAGGTTTTTGATTTGTTCAAATTAATTGCTTTGGTTTTCTATTAGGTTTTTAATTTGTATGCCTTGGTTAGGGTTCGTTTAAGCAAGGATGTTGGTTATGGTTCATTGATACAAGGTATGATTATGGTTTATTGATATGTTCATCTGATTTTTTCTATAATGATAACAAATTGTGTATTTGTTGATCATCTCACTTATCTTGATTTGTTTGGGTTTATGAGATGACAATAATTATCGAATTCAATTCATGAACATGAAAATGCAAATCTTTTTGGGTAACAAGAATTATGGTAAAAATAATCAAAATACCTTTGTGTGCAAGGTAAGTGAGGTTATGATGAAACCTAATGCTTGTCAAAGAAGAGAAATGATCAAAATTCTAGTTTTTCATGCTATTTATTCGGAAGTTCGGAACAAAAACCTCTATAGATGTAGATATAAAATAAAAAAACATTTATAATTTAAATTATTAGTTAAAATTGAAGTTAATTTAATTAGTTAATAATAAGAATCCATAAAAGTTTTCATTTTCTTTTCTTTTAAATCTCTTTATTTTTTAAACAATGGTTTAAAATAAAAAAATTAATCAAATTTTTTTTCCAGAAATCTTGTATTTCTCTCTTTAAAACAAACTTAAAAACATAAATTTTTTTAATTCCTTTTGATTTTGTTTTATATCTTTTTCCTTTCTCTTCTAAAATCAAAATTTCTTTCCAAAATTTTTGATTTTGTTTTATTACCGCCCCATGATTGATCTTTATTCTTTACTTCAGAAATGGCCATTGGCAATAAGGCCCATAATTCGATCTAACACATGGTTCAAGTTTTGCCACGTGCAATAGTCAATAAAACACCACATGAAAATCATCTTATAAGAAAGTATCTGCACAAATATATATATATATATATATATATATATATATATATATATATATATATATATATATATATATATATATATATATATATTTTATTAGCTTACGAACCTTTTTGACAAAATAATTAGCTTTTGTATTTTAGTTTATATAAGTCAATTAAATACCACCATGATTACTACCGATAAAGATTGATTTTTCCATATATATTTATATATAAAAAAACTAGTAAAATACTTATGCACAGCTCACGAAGATTAATGTTGAGTTTCTAAGGCTAGAATTATGCGGATTGTTTAAATATATGTCCGAAGTTTGAGAAACATAGAAACATATCTAAAAGTTGTTTTAAAGTCATGTGGACAACATTACATGTTTTGCACGGTTCATCTATCAAGGGGTGTTTATTTTAGCTTATTAACGGCTTGATTTTTTAGCTTAATTTTTATAAGTTATTTTTCAGCTTACTTTTATAAGTTATTTTTCAGCTTATTTTTTTATTTATGAGCTTATTATAACTTACAAAAAAATAAAAATAAACCGAGTATATGAAAAATAAGCAAAAAAATAGCTTATTAAATATAAACTCGAAAAATAAGCCCTTAATAAGCTAAAACAAACAATCTCTAGAATTTAAGTCAGTGACCTGACACAGTTCAACACTGTGTTTATTGCATAACCAAGAGTAAAATGAAAATTTTATAAATAATATAAACAAGTAAATGAGTAAATACAATAATATTACTTGAGAGCTATTGTGTACATCTATGTGACTTTTAATAGGTTGTCATCATATTTTTATTTTAATCTCACCATAACCACTAACAAAATATAATAATTAAAGAGATAATAAGAATGAAAATAGTTGGGATAAAACCTGATAATATGTAACACCGTAAAACACAAGCCATTTTTTTTAAATCACGGCGGAAGTATTGCAATTAAAATTATAAAAGAAAGAACACAAGTAATTAAAAACAACACTGTAAAAACACACAGTATCTCGTTTAGTGTTACAAAACATTTCACAAAGTATGGCTCATCATTTCAAAATCCAAAATATCAGAGCAACGGTCAAACTTCCCCTGTACACAAAAGCAGCAACCTACCGTGCTCTCAAAAACCTGCAACAACGAGTTAGAGTGGGGAATTAGCACAAAGCTAAGTGAATGGAATCTAAACCACAAGCAATAATTAGCAGAACCACAATGTTCACAAGAATCATCCATCGCAAATGCCTCACAATTGGGTAACATCGGAACACACACACAAAGGACCGGCGGTTCTTATCGATAATCGAACCTACGACCACTGCCGGCCAAGCAATGATCTACCGATAGCTTTCTGCCAACTGGCACAGTTAAATCCCCTCCGTTACAACAAATGCAACAGATGATCTATAACCGTCATCCAGAAGCATCTAGCCCAGCCCAAGAACCGTTTAGCTGACCTTTGCACAACCACTGGCTCACAAGTTCAATACCTTGATATTGCCTATCAATCACTTTCTCGCAATCCATCATCCTCCATCCAATCCACACTCGATCAAATAATCACATTAGACAAACAGTCTATCGCATGCTTAATAGTACACATATTCCAGTAACCAAAACATTTACAACTAACAACCACCAGTGAGTCAAAGTCCACTCACCTCGTATCTGAACCGCAGTACACTCAGTCACTAATTACTGAGCCTTTGAAACTCCTGAGAACACAAAATCATATGAATCAGTTCTCGGTTCATAAATATATTCTTAAATATATTTATGTCATTCCTTATTATTAACATTAAAATATAAACACCTACACTCATATAACCGACCCAAACATACGTACTTACTAACATACAAAATTGATAAAACATAAATATATAATATGGATAACTAACATAATATATATTAATACTAATATATTTATATAGTAATACTATGTACGCACCACACCACATAAAAGACTCACAATTTAATTCCAAACACACACTAGCACACACACTCACCCACGGTTTAACACCCTATCGCACACTACACACTTCACTAATTTAATTACACAAATTGGTCCTATCGCATGGAGGACCTATCAGCCGCCCCCCCTTTAATCGCATATATATATATATATATATATATATATATATATATATATATATATATATATATATATATATATATATATATATATATATAATATATATATATATAATATATATATTTGTAATCGCATGCGATTCCATACCTATAAATTAACTCTTTCAATTGCATAGACATATATATTTATTGCAATTATATCTCAGCCCCTTTTTATTATAATAACACTTTATATTTATCCCAAGCAACCAAGCATGTCAAGAAAGTCAAGTGTTCTTCCCCATCAATTTTTATCATTACATATTATTAAACCTTATTATTATAAACCCTCTCTTATCTCCATTGTCATCTTCATCATATTCAAGTATTCATAACTTCATAAAAATTATCAAGAACACTATGCATAAGCACCTTAATCACATAATATTTATTTTCATATTATCACTTTAATTCATGCCACCAACTTACAAACTCATAAATCTCTTAACTAAACATGCTTCTTAATTATCAAGAACAACTAGAAACCATTTTAACAACAACAAATCAAGAAACCAATATTCAAGTTCATCATCAACTTCTATCATGGTGTTCTTAATAAATTTGAACATGGTAACCTTTCTAAATCATGTTATTAGTATCTATGAATCAAAGTTCTACCTTGAATCAAATAACAAGAGTAAAGATGTAGAATCAAGTAGTAATTCTTGTAGCTTTTTCTCTCCCTAGTACACCTTTAGTTTCACACACATGAAACTTAAAACTAAAGCATGTAATTATATATATATATATACTTCCTTATTTTCGGCTCTCTCTACAAATACACAAGCATCAGTATTTAAAACGCTACGTTCGAATATACAGTTTATCACATAAACGATTAATAACAATTACTTAATTTCTAATAAAATCATATTCGAAATCCTTATTTTAAAACGAATCTAACGATACCATATACGCATGCTTTCAAAATAATCACATAAGCAATTATGAGGAAACTCATTAAACTACTGGGTCCGAATTTAGGATGTTACATAATATATTTGCGGTAGACACCATAAATAACCTATCAAAAAAATTTTTTTTTTGATTTAAAATCAAATAAGAGTTTAAAGGGGTGAATAGTTTGCACCTTTTTATAGATATGTGTCACTCTTTAAATGAAGCAATGGTTTTTATATAGATAGATAGATATATTTTTTAAAATTTTTTTAATGGTTAAACACATGTAAATCATACACTTTAGATTTACACCTTTTATATATAATAAGATTAAAAACCTTAAAAAACTCTTGTTAATATAACTGGTTTTTGATATTTCTTATGAGTTGATATGGTGTTGTAGTTAGGTTTGGGTTTTAGTAATGGGTAAATTGCATTAAAACATAATGAACTTTATCTTAGTTATCAAAATATATAATTAACTTTATTTTTTTAAAGATAATACAACTAGCTTTTATAATCCTCATATTGTATGCAACTTGTTGTATGCTATGGAAGTTATGACAAAGTTTATTGTATATAATGGTAATTAAACAACAGACACATAAAAAAGTTGTTAGCATACAATGAGAGGATTATGAAAGTTAATTGTATTATTTTTTAAAATTTAAAATTGGTTGTATATAATGATAAATTAATAAGACAAAGTTTATTGCATTTTTATGCAATTTGCCCTTTAGTAAATGCAAACTAATTCTATTAGTTCTTAATTTTTATGTTTTTTTATAAAGTAAGAACTATATTCTTTATCCTGTATATTCAATATTATATTATTAAAAAGTGACATTACATATTCTCAACTTTTATATATTTATCAAGGAAAGTATTGGGTACCATACTTATTATAATTTTTTAATACATTTTCTAAATTTTTATTTTATCTTAAATAAATATGATAACTAGAATTTGATAAATAATTAGTGATTCAAATTGTTTGATATATAGTCTTCAACTATCCATTTTTATTAATTTTAACATTTCCAGGTCTCTAATTCTTTACCGGAGAAAGTTGTTATAATATCTTAAAAACCTAGTGGATCAGGGCAGTTGTATCTTATGATGATACAATGAACATTTCCTTACTACTATTGTTTATAATCAACTTATTTTTTTAAAAATAATACAAACAATTTTCATGATCCTCGCAACCCTAAACCCTAAACCCTAAACCTTAAACCCTAAACTCTAAATAAATGTAACTAAACAATAAACACATAAAAAAATTGTTTGCATACAATGAAAGAATTATGGAAGTTAATTGCATTATAAAGTTGGTTATAAAGAAGTTCAATAGAGCTGGCACGGGACATGGCAAATTTTACAACAGCCCCGGTTCGACTTATGGTTTATTTAAATTTTTCGTTCAAAAAAAGAGACCGTTCCAAAAAAAAAAAGTTAAAATTAAGTTTATTATATTTTTATTCAGTTTACCTTTAATTCATCATCTAAATTAACTAGTTGAGATTATTGAATAAATAAATAGTGAAGTGATGCATGACACCAATAAATATTCATTTCGTGGGGATGGTGATCGATGACATTAAAAAATTAATTGCGTTCTCTAACTATTAATTAGTCAACACTTAATTGTAAACTCTTATTATCTGTAGTTGAAGTGAAGGGTAACTATTATTTTTATTTTATTTGTTTCTAAAGCGAACTTAAAGAGTATTTAATTGGCTTTTTTTATAGACCAACACAAGTGTAATAATGTAATATGAAACTAGGTATATAAATGAATTTAATCTAACCAACTTAAAAATAGTGGAACACCTGAAAACACTCCTAGACTCGGAGAATTAATAATTACACTTCACATTTTATCTTCAAAAACTCAATATTAGTTGTTTCAATTCGACTGTGTGTAATTTATAAAAAAAGGTCAGATATGTATCGAAAGAAAAGCTTATTCGAGAACCGTTGTTAGCGCGAGAACCGCGATAACCAATCTGAGTCGTTCAATTTCTCCTACGTCAATGTCATTGTCCACCCATGAATTCCTCACATGCACTCTGCCACACTCTATTCCTCCACGCTCTCCATCCATGAACTTTCCATATCCAAGGAATGGTTGGAATTGGTTCTCACGGTTCTCGCGCTAACAACAGTTCTATAATCAACCGTCCCATACACACACACACATATGTGTATATATATATATATATATATATATATATATATATATATATATATATATATATATATATACATACATACACACATATATATAGGGTAAGGTTCTATATAGAACCTCCCTTAAATATAGAATCTAAAGAACCATTCTGTAGATGACACGTGACATGTACATTCTATAGAGGTAAAAATTAAACATAAAAAATTAAACATATTTAAAAATTAAACCCTAAAAATTAAACATAAAAAAAACAAAAAAAGTCTTCAAACAAGCAGCGAACAAGCATTTAAAAAAAACCCCACTTATTTAAATGATCATAACTCGTTCGTTTTTAAGAATTTTAACAAAAAATTATACTAGATTTAGTTTTTTGTCTTCTTTCAAACAAGACTAGGCTTGATATATTTCTGAATTCTTTTTTTTTAAATGAAATTTTACATTTTGAGCTGGGTTTCATTCAAATGCAAAATGCAAAAAATCGAAAAATGGAAAATATAAACATGCAGGTCATGCAGATGCTTCCAATGCAAAATTATGAAAATGCAAGATGCAAACCCAAAATAATTCAATGAAAATGCAACCCAAAATGCAAAATTACATATTCAAACCCAAAATGTAAAATCTGTACACAACACTACAAGCAGCCCAAAATGCAAACAAATTTTACATTTTCAATATAAATTTAGAAAAATATGAGAAGAGTGCTCTTGTTTGAAAGAGGATTAAAAAACTAAAAGATTGGTATAATTTTTTTGTTTAAATTCACAAAACTTAGAAAGTTATAACAATTTAAAGTTTTGAAGAGTATTTTTTTTTTAAAAACGTGGTTAGTTGGGGAGGGGGGATTTTCCATGTTCCCTTTTACTTAATAACTAATACATGATAATTACAATTATGTCATCTTTGATCTCATCCATTAATTTTGATAATCCAATGGTCCAGATTGGTTCTTTAGATTCTTTGTTTAAAAAGGGTTCTTTATTGATGCATTATATATATATATGAGTTAATTACACTGTTCGTCCTTTTAGAATAGGGCCTTTTGCACTATTGGTCCTTTAGCCAAAATTCTTGCAATTTTAGTCCTTTATTTAAGAATTTGTTACACTATAGGTCATTTAGGCTAACATCGTTAGTTTTGACCATTAGTCAAAGGGCAACTTAGTCTTTTTACATGTAAAGGACTATTTTTGTAATTAAATCTTGATTATATAATTGTTTTTACCATTTTTTAATTATTAATTGATTGTTAATAATTGTTAATATCTTAATTAAGAGTTAATTACAAATTAATGTTTTCTCTCTCTTCACAAACACAACACACACACACACTCTCTCTTACTGGAGCTAGAGTGACACCCTCACCGCCGGCCACCGCCGCCGTACGGCCACCACCACCACACTCTCTACTAAAAAATTAATCAGTAACATGAGTAGATGGCGGAGAGAAGACTGAAATGGAAATGATCATACCCTAAACATCGAAGAAGACAAAGGTTGCGATTTTGGAAGCCACCACCACCGCCGTTAATGGGTTCTCGGTCACCTACAGCACCTCCACCGCCGTTAATGGGTTCTTGGTTACTTAACACCCACCACCACCGCCGTTAATGGGTTCTCTCTCTTCACAAACATAACAGACACACACACCCGCTCTCTCTCTCTCTAACCACATGACCAGAAGAAAACCACCATCAAGAACCATTATGAAGTACGGCATGCCATCACCACCACCGCCACAAGAACCACCATCAAGAACCAGATCTAAAAATCCAAGATCTTAAAACCTAAACCACCATCAAGAACCAGATCTGAAAATCCACCACCATCAACAACGGATTAGGGTTTTCTTAGGGTTTTCTTCGGGCTTTCTTAGGGTTTTCTTAGAGTAAACACATCTCAAAACAATGAATGATAATGGTTGAAGGTGGCGGCGATTTTGGTTGATGATGGCGGCGATTGTGCTATAGGTGGCGGTTTACGGTGCGACAAAAACCCTATATGCGACGGTGGTGGGTCACGGTGCTAGTAGATGGTGGCGGTGGATGCACTGGTAGGTTGTGGCGGTGGGAGTCGGCGGTGGTGGTGGCTGGTGCTGTTAATTGATCGAGAGAGGAAGAGGGAAGAGGGAGATATGGAGAGAGAGTGTGTGAGAGAGAGAGTGTGTGTATGTGTTTGTGAAGAGAGAGAGAGTGTGTGTATGTGTTTGTGAAGAGAGAGAGAGAGAGAGAGAGAGTGTGTGTGTGTGTGTGTGTGTGTGTGTGTTTGTGAAGAGAGAGAAAAGCCATTAATTACTAATTAACTCTAAATCATATTAACAATAACTAAATCAATAAATTAATAATTAAAAATGGTAAAAAAAATTATAAAATCAAGATTTAATTACAAAATTGGTCATTTACTAGCAAAAAGACCAAATTACCCCTTTGACTAACAGTCAAATCTAACAGAGTTAGCCTAAAGGACCTATAGTGTAACAAATTCTTAAATAAAGGACTAAAATTGCAAGAATTTTAGCTAAAGGACCAATAGTGCAAAAGGCCCTATTCTAAAAGGACGAACAGTGTAATTAACTCTCTCTCTCTCTCTCTCTCTCTATATATATATATATATACACACACACACACACATGTGGGCGGATCCACTTAGGTCTTAGGAAGCACCAGATGGCGGTGAACCCATCATTTTCTTTATAACTCGATTATATACTTATTTCCTAAAACCGTTTCTACACGATGTCTTCACACGTATTATTCTCATCCTCTAATCTAAAAACTCATCGCTAGCACTAAAATTATCCGTATCAGTAACAAAGTTATGTTCCAATAAAAAAATAGTTGACAGACCAAATACGAGAAAAATCCGAGCTTAATGGTAAATCCACTAAAAAAATTTTGTGGATCCGCCGCTATATATAGTTTACGATTGTTTTGCAGTTCTTTTAAGACTAAAGAAAGAGCTAATAAAATAATCACCCACGCACCCACGTACGCACCATGTATAAAATGGTGACCAAGCTTTGAAACTTGATAACCAAAATAAAAACTACCAGGAACCACCATGGGAGCACCTGACCACATGAAGGTTTTGGAAAGAGTCCCCATCTCAAAACCTCCATTTGAGTTAAGTGATCTCAGAAAAGCAATTCCACCACATTGTTTCAAACTATCTCTTGTACGCTCGTTTTACAACCTTTTTCGAGACATGTTCTTTATATATATACTTTACTACTTAGCATCAAACTACATTCCTCTTCTCCCACAATCCCTTCGCTACATCGCATGGCCGGTCTACTGGTTCTGCCAGGGAGTTGCCCTTGGCGGCTTCTGGTCGATCGCCCATGAATCAGGCCATCATAGCTTCAGCGGTTACCGCTGGCTAGATGATGTTGTCGGTTTCTTTGTCCACAGTCTCACTCTCACTCCATATTATTCAATGAAATATAGTCACCGGAATCATCATGCCCACACGAATTCTGTCGAGTATGATGAGATTCATGTGCCTAAACTCAAATCGGATAAACTCTACTCGATCATTCTCAACAACCCGATTGGTGTAGTGTTCTTGATGTTGTTTAATCTAACTTTAGGATGGAACTCATACTTAATCTTTAATCATACTGGTCGAAAATATGAAGGGATTGCTAGTCACTTTTACCCACAAAGTCCTATATACAATGATAGTGAACGTGGGCTAATCTTTCTCTCGGATGTCGGGATTTTTGTAGCACTTTACACATATTATCGTGTCGCAGTCATAAAAGGAGTAGCTTGGGCGATTTGCATCTATGGAGCTCCTTTGTTCTTCATGGGAAGTCTTTTGATGTTATTGACTTATCTACAACACACTCACCCTTCACTCGCTCACTATGATTCGACTGAGTGGGATTGGATGCGAGGCGCTTTATCGACAGTCGATCGAGATGTCGGAATCTTGAACTATTTCGTGCATGATTTACCACGAGTTCATGTGTTGCATCATTTGTTTCCTTCGATTCCAAGTTACAATGCACTCGAGGCTGTTGAGGCTGTGAAGCCGATACTAGGTAAGTACTATAACTACGATGATACTCCAATTATTAAGGCGTTTTGGAGAGAAATGAAGGAGTGTATTTATGTTGAACCCGATGTCGATGGTGATCAGAAGAAAAGTGGTGTTTATTGGTATAAAAATAAGGCTTGATCGATGTTTTTTACTAATTTGTTTTAGGGTTGCTAAGCATATCATGTGTTTTAAAGTGATAATTATGTCACATGTGTACTAATGATCAGTTGAAATAAAATTGCGTTGTAACAAAAAAGTGGTTGAATTGAATGTGTGTTTAGTTTAACTGATTGATGGCGTGCGTTTTAACAAATAATTATGTAATCATTATTCTTTGTATTTTTAATAAGGCGTCTCTCGTATAGCACTTGCCTCTCATAGCTAGAGAGATCAAGGGGTCTAATCTTCTAAGCTAGGTTTCAATCCGAAGATCGAATGCTTAAAAAACAATAACAGATAATCGGTTAGAACTCGTATATTTGAGTCAAGGCTCGGCATGCCTCAAATAACCTGATTAATAGAGAACATCCTTTTTTTACCTTTTTTTTAACAGCTCCTAAATCTACACCAAATTGTTCTTAACGGGACTTGAATCCATGACCTTTGGTAATACCAAAACATCTAACTGCTTACCACTAGGCTACAACCTAAGTGGCAAAAGTACGGTTTCAAGATTTGAACCACTTCTAACAATCTGTCCCGGAAAGACATGTGGTGTTTCCTCATGCAACGAAAAGCCGTAGCTAAATGTCTATTATTATTATTATTATTATTAATATAAATTTTTCATCCTTAGTAGTGTAAAAGTAATATTGCATGACTGGAAATTTGCGTTACTATAAGTGTAGAAGTTTTTATGACTGATATATATTCGTTAAAAAAGAGTAATCAATCTCAACTAAGTTTTTTTACATGCCTTTATTTTTTAGTCAAAAAGGTTTTAGTGACGTCATAATATGTTATTAGACCATGAGTAGCACAAATTCCAAACCATTTTCAACTCAAATGTCACATTAGTTGCCACATCATTTTTCTTCTTTTCTCTATCTTACTCGAACTTAAGTATAGTTTAACTCAAACAACTCAAATATTCTTTCTCTCTTCTTACTCTTTCTTATACACTCACAAAAATAATCAACAGGTAAGCTCGAGTGTTGAAAGCCAAGTGCCAACCCAATGTTTGGGGGGTAGCGGGTGTTCCCCAGCCAACTCAATGGACCCGAGGAGCTACCTAAACCCTTTGGGTAGCGGGTGATCCCCAGCCAACTCTTTTTTTAATTTATTTTAAATATAATAGTATTTAAATACTTTCAACTTGAAACATAGAATATACCCCTTTTAAAAGATCAAACAACCCGATTAAAAAAACAAATGAATTATCATGATCATTGATAAAAAAAACAAAAGTGTCAATGATCATCTGTAAAGTTGTATCACTATAAAGAACAAGTATTTAAATTCATCTAATAAAAAATTCCTAATTGAGGAGTAGGTAAATAACTTAGATTTGGAATATCGTCCACAAACAGTAGAAAAGTTGTTATAATCAGCTATATATATGCCTATTTGAGCAACATGCAAATACAATATCAAGCACGCACAAAAGCAATTAATAAATTATAATAAGTTATTTGTCACAGAGAAACACAAAAATATATTTAAAACGCATATTAGGCTCAGAAAAATTGGTTTACACATATGTCTATAAGAATTAACCTATGTGAAGTGAAGGTCGACATAGAGAACTACGCATGCTCTTTCAAATCGGTTAAAATGGATAAAAAATCGTCGCAAGTATGTCTCAGATCACAACATAGCGACGACAATGAAAAAATACGTCGCAGAAACTAAATTTAAAAAAATATCACAGATAATAATACGTCGTCATCAATATTAAAAAACCATAAATGATTGTATCCATGTCTGTAATTTTGTGACGCCCTCAGCGTTACTACCCATTTCTATTTTCTGAAAAAGACACGTTTTCGCTTATAATTTTTTAAAATATTTTTTTGTTTTTCCATTTTCCAGAATTTAATCATTTATAATAGGTATATTCTACAAATCCCATATTAATAACCTAACTATTGCTACAATTACATAGTATAAACACACTATAAGTAATGTATGTAATTTTATGTGACCAAATACATAACGAATGTGTTCAAAAACGCAATAATCTAATAAAAATTAAGTCAAGTTTAATCTAAATCAACTAAGTGCACCAACAACAAAATGTATCAATAACATAAACCAAATCCCACAACGCTACTAACTAAATGTACATTGTCGTCATAATCATCACCGTCTAAGGGAGGAACTTGAAAGTTAGAATTTTTCTCACAAACCAAAGTGACTCGCTTTGAAATCGGTTTTTCTATTTGCGCTTTATTAATTTATTGCTTTCCAGTTGCTCATTTGTGGGGGGTAGTTGTGATAAAGTGGCTCATGACCGGGGGCGGACCCAAGATCTCAAGTAGGTGGTGACATCATTTGAAATCGGTGAAATGGGTGGTATAACTGGCTCAAAAAAATCGACATTTACATTATGACATGATAGCACCGCCTCAAAAAAATCAAAATTAACACTACGCACATAATTTTGACCGGTGTCTCGTGACCCTCCTAACTAACACTTGGGTCCGCCCATGCTCATGACGAAATGGAAAAAAAGGAGCGGATAGATATTTTCCAGCTTTTGGCCGCAACCGACATTATTGCCACGTCATTTCCCAAACACCTAATACACTTGATTTGTTAATAGACTTTCAAGAAATATAAAATCGACTCATTTGAACCTAAATACTAATTATTCAACATTTCAACCCAAATACTAATTATTCGACATTGTTTTCAAATTATTCAACATTTTTTTTCAAATAATCCACATAATTATACAAGTAAATGTAAAAAAATATTAACCATCAAGTTTTCAGGTGGACCCATCAAAACCCAAATACAAATGAATCTAGATACAATGTAAATGTTTTACCTTTGCGACGTTTTCTTGCTTGTTGACGGAAGAAGAAGAAGACTGAGTCGCCCTCTCCGCAATCAATTATTCATGTATTTTTTAACGATAATGGTATTTAATTAGCACAAAGAAGTAATCCATTAATTAACTAATACGATATTATTCATTACTTACATAGGTAAGTCTGGTTCCTCATTCACCCACCCCGACCCTCCTTGTAATACATATTGTGTCAGTTCTCAACTATCCCCGACACTTCATTAGTTTCTTGATTCATCTATTATAAAACAAAATACACATTATTAGTTAGTAAACAAATAAGGTACTAAAAACATTTATAACCAAGTAAAGTTTAAGTATTTGACCTTTTTTATCTTGAATTCACATACGAGAAAATACTATTATTAAAACTTGGATATTTCACTTTCTTCCTATTTCCAGAGTTCTTTTGAATTGTTTCTTCCACCATGGATCAAGGAAAACATCGTCGATAAAATTGTTTCATGTCGATGGTGTCAAGTGACTCTAGTTTCTTCTCGCATTGCCCCAAATCCGCCTGCCGTTGTTGCTACTCCAACTGGTAGCATTACCACTTCAACATATATTTGACTTATCCCTACAAGATAGCATAACATAGCTTAAAGGGGCCATGTCAAAATTTGAATCTTGTAACCAATATTTGTGCAAGAAATTAACACTAGTATCACAGTATGTAAAATAGCAAATTAATTATTCTGTAAATTTGTAAGTAGAAGCATGTACTAGTGTTATAACTAAAGCTTAGAAACACGTCATACACTGTTGTAGACAGCCACAACAAATGGTTATGTGGCTACCGAAGGACATGAAAGAAAAATATTTTAAGAAATAGAACGCCATTGAGAGGGAGTTTTTGTGCATCTACCACATTGAAGGCAAGGTGCATGGGAGACTAAATTTCAGCCGTTGATTTTGTAAGTGGAATTCATGGATGGAAAGCGTGGGGGAATCGAGTGTGGCAAGGTGCATGTGAGAAACTCATGGGTGGGCAATGACATTGAAGGAGGGGGAATTGGACGGCTAGGGTTGACTCTCCCATTCTAAAAAATATTTAAGTTCTCATTTGAACCTCCCACTATATATAATAGGGTGAGGTTCAATAGAAACCCCCCCTTAAACAAAAACCCCAAAGTCTCAATCTCAGCCACTCATCTAAAAGGGCAAAACGGGAAAATAAAATCCAAGGGCTTAAAACTCACGTTCACCTTCCAGCCCTCAAAACCCACATTTTTTTATTTTTTTTACCTCTCAAATCTTTAAATAACCATAACTATTTCAATTTTTTGAATTTGAGCAAAACAATTATACCAATCTTCTCATTTTTTAATCATCTTTCAAACGAGACCACTCTTCCTTTATTTCTTTTTTTACAAAAATGACGAAAATGATAAAAAAAATTATCATTTTCGTGCCCTCTTGTATATATATAAGAGCAGGTGAAGATTATGATAGAAATATCGTCATTTTTATCATTTTCGGACCTGTTGTTTAAGTGTATATAAGGGGATACGAAAATGATGAAAATAACGAAATTTTTATCATTTTCGTACCCCCTTGTATACATATAAGAGCAGGTAACGAAAATGATAAAAATTTCGTCATTTTTATCATTTTCGGACCTGCTGTTTAAGTGGTATATAAGGGGATACGAAAATGATGAAAATCATGAAATTTTTATCATATTCGTGCCCCCTTGTATAACATATAAGAGCAGGTGACGAAAATGATAAAAATTTCGTCATTTTCATATCCCTTTATATACCACTTAAAAAGCAGGTCCGAAAATGATAAAAATTTGTCATTTTTATCATTTTCATATCCCCTTATATACCACTTAAACAGCAGGTCCGAAAATGATAAAAATTTTGTCATTTTTTATCATTTTCATATCCCTTTATATACCACTTAAACAGCAAGTCCGAAAATGTTAAAAATTTTGTCATTTTTATCATTTTCGGACCTACTGTTTTAGTGGTATATAAGGGGATACGAAAATGATAAAAATGACAAAAATTTTATCAATTTCATCACCTGCTCTTAGATGTTATACAAAGGGCACGAAAATGATAAAAATTTTGTTATTTTAATCATTTCGTGTCCTCTTATATATCATGTAACAGCAGGTGACGAAAATGATAAAAATGACAAAATTTATCATTTTCTGGACCTGCTATTACATAATATAACAGCAGGTGACGAAAATGATAAATTTCGTCATTTTCGTCATTTCGTCGAATTTTTTTTTTCAGAAATATAGAAAGAGTGGTCTCGTTTGAAAGAGGATTAAAAAATGAGAAGATTGGTCTAATTTTTTTGCTCAAATTTAAAAAATAAAATAAAATAGTTATAGTCATTTAAAGATCAAAGGGGTAAAAAAATTAAAAAAAAATAGGGCTTTGACCATAATACCCCTCATTCTCTAATTAAATCTTATAATTGTTTAGTTATTTACAATAATGTCATTGTAGATCTTAACCATTGATTTAATCGATCTAACGGCCAGGAATTGGACTTTGGGGTTTTTGTTTAAGGGGGGTTTCTATTGATCCAATTTATATATATATATATATATATATATATATATATATAAATGTTCAAATGAGAATGATAAATTAATCGAGACTGATTGACTAAATCTTATTATATAATGAACTGTGGTGCTCATCATTTTTGTCTTGTAGTACGAAGGACTCGATAAGTTTCTTGATTATAAAGGAAAGTCATTCTCGAATTTTAAATTCATTTTATTAACTGGGAGACATCAGTCCAAGGTAATGGCATTTTTGTTTGTCACTTCATGGAGTTTCTTGATAAGATGCCACACAAGGTTAGGGTCAACATGCAATTCACTATACATGAAACTGAATAGAATTATAACACATTTATTTGAGATTGTAGTGAGACTGAGAAGAAAAAAAATGTGACCTTGACATTGGAATTTTAACAGGAAAAGAAAATAATAAGTTGGATGTAATAGATGAGAAGTCTTTGGAATGGGTCAAAGGTACTTACTTTTTCCTAGTTTTTATATATTATTCTGACAAAAAATTAACATATTGTAATTATAGACTAGTAAGCTTTTAAGAAATAATAAGATAAATAAAATCATCGCTTGACCCGCGAACCCGAATATGACCCGCGAACCCGTATAATTAAACGGGTCATGTCGTGTCATGTTTAGTGTTAATCGTGTTTGTGTCGTGTACTATGACCCGCATAATTAAACGGTCGTGTTCGTGTCGGCCCTTCCTAACCCGCCAATAGTCACATAGTTTGCGAAACGCTTCGGTAGGGAAACGAGGATCGGGAACGCGGTTCGCTAGGTTGGGTGTATCCGGTACGGAGGGGGGTAGGTTCATTTCGGTACGCGTCTGGTACGATGTACCTAACGTTTTGGTACGCTGTACCCATTATCAAAAATAGATTTCATGAACCGTACATTAAATAACATTCTAGTATTAAAAAACAAACCTTAAACATCACAAATAACATAAAACATAACAAAATACGTGTTGTAATTCATTAAAACTGTAGGTACCAAATATCAAGTATGAAGTATAAATTGGAAGCAATCTCACAATGATATAGTCTTGGTATGGAGTATGCGTATGAACCATCAGAGAAAACCAAGAACAAAGTGTAGAGAATTTTGATTGCTTCTTTGATTTAGGTCAAAGACATAAACTATATATACTATGGGGTATTTACAAAACATACCCCTACACTATGACAAATGTCATATGTAGTAACAACCTTATCTAAAATGTATTGAACACAATTCTAGGATCTAACATTCTCCCCCTTTGTGTTCAATTTACAATTAAGCATAATAACAAAAATAATTTATTTAAGCATCAAACAATCTCCTTGTTCAGAATATGCAGAGATTCTTTTTCTTTCTGCATTCAACAACACTAGAAGATCGCTCTTTGAAGTTTTTCGTCTTTTAAAGATTTTCAAAGACTTATCCTTGGTGATCAGGTTGTTTATCAGAGTTTGCAGTAGAAGCCTCGAGCTTATCATAATTTACAACCATGATCATACTCTTTATGTAACACCGTACTTTTTATAACAACAAAATTACGCGTGCGGAAGCTAATTACATATAATTAAATTTAAAAACAAAGATAAATACAAACTTTATCCGATTTATAATTACAAAATATCACTACGGTGTTAATTACAAAACAGGCTCTAACAAAAATATTGGACATCAGAGTTATGGTCTCTCCATATTCCCAGTCTTCATTATCCACAAACTCACAAAAGTTTATCTGCAAAACAAACTAGTGAGGAATTAGCACAAAGCTAAGTGAGGAAAACTAATATCTAAGCACATACAAGGCAAACATGCCCAAACACAGCTCAAACACTAAGGAGAACCGGCGGTGTTGCAACACCTACAACCAAGGTCGGCCAAAACCAAGGTTTACCGATAGCCCTGCTACCCTTGAGTGCAAGAAATGCCCCTCAAGATCAAATACTGTAAATCCCTAAGCATAAGCCCAGCCGCCCAGCTAAAGCTGATCTCCCGCCCAAACATGTATACAGTTTATCAAGAGCGCAACAATTATCAGGATGTCATATCCTGCATATCCGAAGATATAAGTCCACTCACCAAAGTCTTCAGACTCAGGCCACTCAGCAATCTATTCTACTGAGTCTTGTCACCACCTGAGCAAACGACTATCAGTCAGTATTTTCTTAATAATACACAATAAGCAAAATACTATAGTTATCATACATGTACATAAAATCAGCAAGTACACATATCTACATATCACATGTACTAAGAATCTTTAAGTACATAATCATCAAACACAAGTATACCCGAATTCACAATTACTCTGTACATCTTGTAAATCTTGTGAATTACTTCAACTCCTTAGTTTAGGCAATTCATTATCTTCTATCCACACACTTGATACAATGTTCATTTCAGTTCATCAATATCATCAAGGAGTTATCGATTAAATCTTCATTCAGATTCATCATTAAATTCCCAAATTCCGAGCATAGGCATGAATGTAATCCCAATCAAGTTCAAATCCGATAATGTCCAATTCCGATTAAGGGCACAATCCGAGTAAAACAGGATTCCGAGCAAAGCTATAATCCGAGTAAAGGCAGTTCATAATATTTAGTCGGATTCCGATCACCTCAAATCCGAGCAAAATGTTACGGAAATTTCACAAGTCTTTTAATCGGATTTCCTCCAATTCCGACCAACTCTCTCGGATTTCACCAAATCCGACCCCTTTCAGTCGGATTTCACCAATTCCGACTGATTCAATCTCAAAATCCGAGTCCTTCAAGTTCCCCAATTCCGATTGATTCATTACCCAAAATCCGATTAAATCAAACTTTCAATTTCCACTTCAATTCAACTGATATCAAGCATGCATATACTCTGACTTTCCAGGAATGTTTATAAGCATAATATGAACATACTCAAACTTTCAATTTCCACTTCAATTCAACTAAATGGTACTGGAATCTAACCTTATAAGGATGTTAATCACTTCAAGATCTAACAAATTGAACAATAAATCGATCTCCTTTCTTCTTCTCTTTAGCTCTCGGCCGAAGACACACAACACCTTTTCAATTTTGCATGTAATGAATAAGTTAAGCGTGTGTTGGTGTAATAAGGTGTGTTTACATGCCAACTCACAATCCACTATAACTTAGTTAATTAATTTAGCAAATACCACATATAATAAAACAATTAAATCACCTAATAATAACATAATTAATAATTAATAATAACAATTCAATTAATCAAACTTAAAATCCAATTCAATTAAGTTAATTACCTTAATTATACTAGGCCATATTAGGAGGTGTTACACTTTGTCTTCACGGAAGCACTTGATCAAGAGCATAAAAACAAACTTTTCTACTTTTGAGAAGTAAGTTTGCTCTTTCGGCATTTTCAGAAATTTCTTCAAACAAAAGTTTACTTCCCTCAAACTTAGCTCTTGATATTTTGAATGATTTTGAAATAATTGATCCCCCTCAATCTTGTAAATGGATGTCTTATATTCTTTTGAAAATTTGTTAGCTTTTCTTATTTTGTCTTTTTAGGAACTAAGGATTTCAGCTCCTCATAATGTAAGAAATAACTTATATTCATAGACACCCGTAATTGATATATCAGCTCCCCCTTGATTTGATATCCACATTAACATATGAATTATCATAGAAGAGCTTCACACTTTGATGAGCTTTGTTTTTTTATCTGATAAAATTGAACTCATCTTCATCTTCAGCTCAGTAAAGATCAGAAGATTCTCTCTTGTAATTTTCTAAAAATCAAGTGAATTATCTTCCTCAAACTTGATTCTCCCCCTCATGATGGTCAGGATCCATCATGATCATCATGCATTTATAAACTGCATTCACCTTGATTTCGGCATGACTCTATCAGAATGATATGACAATGAACGCATATGTTGTAACACCGGGATCACGTAGATTTCCTGTTAACACATCAGTTTAAATAAACTGAGTGACCTACGTTTAGCGTTGTCATGATGTTAGCACTGGTAGGATTTCCATCTATCACTGTAAATATCATAAGATATTACTCAAGATGTCAATAGTGTATGTGATAAATCTCCGTCTGAAGTTGAAACAATCATCTTTTAAGAGATAATTAAGTAGCTGGGTGGGGTAAGTGCATTGCATCACTTGGTTCATGATGTCTTCTTCAATACCAGTATAAAACTAGTAGTAGATGCGGCTACCCAGATTAACATTGTTTAGTGAGGATCTTTATTTTATTTTGATCATGTCTCACACCCTCGGCTCTCTAAATATTTTTCAACTTCTCCTTCAAACTCTTTTTCCAAAATGAATGATGTACCTTCGATTGGATACAGATGGACACTTACAGTCAACAACAGTATGAACAAACAGAATGATATATAGAAAGATATACTGCTCATAAGAATCAACGAGAATGATTTTCAGAAAATATAATGTTGATACGGATTGTCAAGAATGATTTAACAATCAAAGATTTATGAAATAACAAGAATGATTTTTCAAATTAAGCTCAAAGTGATTCGTTGATCATAAGCACCCCCATCTCCTATTCCACCCCTCTCGGTTTTATTTTATCTCTGCACACCAATCAGTATCCCATGATAACTGATTCTGCTCACCTATTTGACCTAGTAAACCCTTACTAAGTTATAATGATAATGGTGAACTCCTGGGGCAGGTCCTTCCGGCTCTGGATTGACCATAGGAGTAAGTACTTTTATACACTCCCTCACACATGGTGCAATCAAAGTTGTAAGATTGATTACCAAAATTGGAATACTTTCCAGAAGGAATGAAATGAATAACGAAAAGATTTCAAAATTATATGAGATGGAATCCATGAATTGAAAGATGATCATTCGAAAGATCAACAAGGAAACAAGCAAGGTATCAAAATGAAACAAAGAATGAATACCTTCTTGAACAACTAACACCAATTGAAAATCTTTTTGGTTTTTTGGTTTTTTGAAATTTTGAAATGTTTTTGGATTTTTTAATTTTCTCCCCTACAAGCATGCATAAAAATAATTTTTATTGAGCAAATATTGCATACTCAAGGGTCATGATGACTTGTGCTCCCCCTGCAAGTGACAATCATCAACACGAAATTTATCAAAAAAATGATTAGCTACATAATAAGTTTCTCAGATCACCAGGCTCGGGCTGATGCTGAACAGAATGATGTGTTTAATGAGTTGCAAGGAACACTCTTCAGTCTCCTAGCCATGAGATTTGAAATTCTTAGCATATTGAACACACAGTTGTTTGACTTCACAATATTCTTCAGAGTGTAACTGTGGTGTTCCAGAATGTCTCTTTGGCTGATCTGCAGAACAAATTAGGTAGATTTTGGTACCCAATTGAGTTTGAGTCCTGGTGGATTAGGAGAGTGAACTACAATTTCATTTTTAGGCATCCATTTGTAGTTAGAATTCAATTTCTCCTTTTGAATTTTCTGATTTACCAAAAATGTGTTCACTCTTTGAGGAGAGGTACAAATTTTCTCCTTAGATAACCTTATGAGATGTTTAATAGAATACACCCGAAATAGATATTTCACATCAGGCTTATCTAAAGCATCCCAACAAGAATTAATAAAAGTAGAAGATTTATACTTCTCACGAACATGCATGCTTGAGTGACATAAACTACCATAAGCAGAGTAATCAGATCGAGAATTAGCATAATCACGAGTACCAAACTTAGCCCTACCACCAGAATCCAGACTAGTTTTCAAGCTCGGTGAAACAAAATTATCAGAAACATTAGGTTTATGGCTAGATTTAGAAAATTGTTTGTTCTCTTGAAAAAGCTTCTTCCTAGCTTCAAGTAACCTCATTCTTTTCTCAAACCACAATGCTCTCTTGACTTGTCTTTTACTAAGCAACTTGTCTTTCATTTCTAAGCTAGAGTTAGAGGATGTCGAGGAGTGACCATGTCTTTTTGAAATTGTGCACTCGTCTGGGGAAACTTTATCAGAAACGTACTCAATCCTTTCTATTTTAAGAGGCTGCATTTGGGATTTAGGAACCAAAAGAGTTTCTCTTTGTTTGAAAAAGATTTTAGGATGAGTACAGGTGGTGCATTGATTTTCTCTTTGTTTAAAGTTTGTGTCTTTTGAGAAAATTGAGCGTCAACAAGATTAAACCCTTCATCAGACTCACATTCTTGTGATGATTTAGAGCCAACAACGGAAGTCATTTGATCTCTGAGAAGATCGATCTTATCAAGAAGCGTGACTCTTTCATTTTCAAAATCCTTAACTTGCTTCTTCAAAAGCTGTTCGAGTTCAGAAATTTTAAATTTCAAAAGTGAGCTCGATATATAAAGATGTGAAAATTCGGGTTTATCAGAAAGATTTTCTGACTTTTGATTTAATTCCTCTGAAGAGTAAGTAGCCAAAAAGTCAGTCGTCAAGGGTATTTCTCTTGTTTTGTAAGTCTCGTTCAATTCATTGTAATTAAAAGGTGCTTGCATTTTTCCAAGATTTTCTCTTTTTACCTTTTCCATTTCAAGGTCCTCAGCAGCCCCTGTAAATCTCATAAGTTTAACATACCCTTTTCCCATTAATTTAAAATCATATAACTGAGAAGCAGTTACTTTTTCCAGAATGTGAGGATTTTCAAAACCAAGACCTTCAAAGGAATATGGATTGTAAAAACGCGTGTCTTTTGGTTTATTCAAATGAATGGTTTGATCCGTTTGACCTCTTTTGACGAGCTTGTCCTCAAGATCTTTGATCTTTGAGTACAACTCATTTCTTTCATTATAAATGGAGTTGAATCTAATAACATTTTCACAGCTCTCTATCTCTGCAGCTCTAAGCTTTTCTTTCAGGTCATTTATTTGAACTTCTTTCTTAGCTAAACTTTGTCCTAAGTCTTTAACATTGTACGTGCTTCTGACAATATACAGTTTGCTAGTGCTTCTGACAATATACAGTTTGCTAGTGCTTCAACTTTCAAGCATCCTTTACTAACCTCGGTGTTATTTCTTATTTGTTCTTCTAAGGCACCAATGGTTTTCTTTTCATTCTTAAGATTAGCTATTTGCTCTTGAAAAGAATCAATCATAGCTTGAATATCATAAGGAATGGTTCTTACCTCAGAAGTAGACTCTGAATGGCATGAGTTGGTGTCACCAACATTGAAATGTAGTGCTTCACTAGACATGATTAAATGTCTGATCTTTTTGGTACTTGACAATAGATCTTTGAGTGGAATGATAAAAGTGATTTTCGACAATGATGTGATCTCAAACTTGGTTTGATTTGCAATTCTGCTTTAACAAGTGATTTGTGATTCAGTTCTAAAAGACAATTAGGTTGAAAAAGCACTAATTTGCGATTGAGCGAAAGAAAAAATAGGTGTTTTGCGATTGGGTTACTAAAACTAATTTGTGATTCTGATTGCTAAAGGTGATTTGCGATTGCAGCTTTAGTGAGTGTTTTGTGATTGTAGCTTTAGTGAGTGTTTTGCGATTGCAGCTAGATCAACTATTTGGCGATTGCAGCTAGATCTACTATTTGGCGATTGAAGCTTTAACACACAATTGGCGATTGTGGCTTTACAAAATGATTGGCGATTGTGGTGTTTAAAAGCACGATTGGCGATTGACCAAATTTGAACCAATTTCCGATTGGTATGAAGAAAATGATTTGCGATTGTACTTTAAATGGCAATTGGCGATTGGATTTTTAAAGGCATTTGACGAATGGATTTTTAAAGGCAATTAGCGATTTCAAATAAATAAAACACAATTGGCGATTTCATCCATTTGAACACAATTGGCGATTGTGCACTGCATAACACAATTGGCGATTCAGAATTAAAACACAATTTGTAATTTCAAGCAACAGAGGCCAGTTTTTGAAGAACACAACAACAGATTAATGCAAACCTCAAATAAAAACACTTCAAATAAGTTCCATGGTGTATCATGTATTCCTGTATGGTTTCATGAATCAAACACATAACAATCATCAACTTCAAGATTAAACCACCAAAAAAATTTCACAGCCTTAATCCATTTTGATTTAACAGTTAAAAACCCCAATTTGTGATTTTGAGAACTTAAGAAAACAAGAACAGGGAAACACAAATCAAACAAAAATTTTAGAAAACTTCAACAACCTACTTTAAATTAGTTCCAGTGGTGCAAATTTCATAAATAATTCCACAATAATCAAAAGCTTCATGATTAAGCAACCCAAAGAAATTCACAGCCCTAGTTTCAATTTGGCAGATAAACATGCGAACACACAGATCAAACAAATAGCAACTTCAGTCAATAAAATCTGTTTCTTGGGGTACGATTAGGCATATTAAACAAACAAAGATCCCTAATTTCGAGATTAAAAGGAACAAGTATCATTCACAGCCCTTTGTTCTTGATGCAACAGTCGAAAACCCCCCACAAAAACCGAACACCAAACTCGAAAATAGATTTTAATCCCAAAATTAATCTTTGAGTTTTGATGCCAATGTACTCGAAAATCTTCCCAGAATATATACCAGCCTCCAATTTCGATCAAGCTACTTGAAAATTTTGAAGATTCTCGAAGAACAGGTCACGAAATGTGAAACCCAGATGTTGAACAAATCTCAACCAAACAAACAGTAATGGTGTGCGATTCTGATGTTTTTCTCTCTAATCGACTTCGAAATCAGTAGATAATGAAAGATATGATTTTAGCAAAACAGATCCAAAACATGTTAAATCTCGAAGAACAGATGATGAAAATATGATGAACAGATGATAAAAACAGAGATTAGAATGATATTTTATCACCTTTTGATCCACTCTCTGCTCTGATACCACTTGTAGGTACCAAATGATCAAGTATCAAAGATATATGGGAAACAATCTCACAATGATATAGTCTTGTTATGGAGTATGAGTATGAATATCACAGGCAAACCAGGAACACAGGGTTAAGAATAATGACCGCTTCTTTGATTTAGGTCAAAGACATAAACTATATATACTATGGGGTATTTACACAACATACCCCTACACTATGACAAATGTCATACGTAGTATCAACCTTATCTAAAATGTATTGAACACAATTCTAGGATCTAACAAAAACAGTGCAGAATTGCACAAACACCATTTTAGTGGGGGAAAAAATCACAGCAGCTAGTAGAAGTGTAGAACAGATGGAGCAGAGGAGAAGAATGAGAGCAGAAGAATGAAAATATGATATCAATTATTAAACATTTAAGTCTAGAAATTATGAGTTAAAAACCCAAATTAAATCATTATATTTGTTGAGGACTGTGTAATTTGATGTCTGATGACAGAAAATCACGTAACGAGGCTGGATATTGCCGATCGGTAAAATAATTTCCCGCCGTTTAAGGATTATGACCCAATCGCTATTGCAATTGACCCCAGTCGACAAATTCAAGAGGTGAACTGAAGCATCGATCAATTTTTGTTCCAGATTTCTCCAATCGTGTTTTGATCTTGACTGGTTCGTTCCGGTCGACGTTCCAATCTACGAATTGATTAGCGATTGGGTCGAATTGACCATCGATTAGATTGAATCGGCCAACGATTGTGGTCGAATTGGGCAGCGATTGGGAACGTGATTCAAATAGTGACTGAAACGTAAACGTACCGCGATTGGGATCGGAACGATCAGAATGAGGATCGTGGCCTCTGTAGCGAACTATGTGACTATGGACCCGCCAACCCGCGACCCGAACTCGACACGATTGCCACCGCTACATTTATCAATCTTTTGTAAAAGTTAACCTAGAAATTCAATTTTGTAACCAGAGTTCCCATTTCATCAAATATTGAACGGAATCTTGAAATTGAAGGTGAAGAACAACAAAATGGTAACACAGGATGAAAAAAAACAAACCTTATTTAGTCAATTCGAAGCTCGATAGTGTACAGCCGGCGAGAAGGTGCAAGGCAACGAGGGTACAGCCGACGAGTCGTCGAAGGGGAGGCGTCAACGGTGGAGGTGTTTCAAGGCGGAGGCGATGAAGGAGCTGTAGGGTTGAAGACAAAGGATTCGTCATAGACGGAGAGTGATGGCAGAGCGTCGATGGGGTGGAGCCTGTGAAGTGGGCAACGTAGGGTTTCAAAATAAGTGATAATAAGATCTTTTTATTACTTGCGTCTGATCCTAAACAATCTGATCTTGGAATGTCTGCCTTCCCGTAGGCATTCCTAACGAACAAGTACTTATTTGAAAAAAACAAACAAGCCCTTAGGGTTAATGCAGTGGAATGTAAATAGTTATTACACCATTTTTTGATATAAGAGCAAGTTGTTCAAAAATCAAGTATAATTGTCTACATCTTACCTCCCACGTAACCTCTTCAAGCTGGATTGAGTCTGTTGTTTTTGACCGATTTATGATTCAATTGACAGTTAGAATGGGCTTGGTAGTACATTACTACCTCTCCAAAACCGTGACCTGAATCATCAATGCAACATAAACACCAAATCAGGCAACAATTATACATACAGTAAACGAATCTGAACAGATTGTTGGCAACAACTTTTTATCTTTTTTTTAATTAAAATTTACCGAATGTCTGAATGTTCAACCCGGTTCATGGCTCAGCCAACAAAATAACTTGCATTATAATCTGAAATGACAAGGGAGACGACCACATTTGCTCTGTGCTCTAAGTATTTCTTTGGCAAAATCTTGATTTCCAGTAAGCAAGAGGCCATTCAAGATCCGATTGAATGTAAATTTTCGAGGGATAAATCCTCTATCCACCATTTCTATCAAAAGTTTTCCTGCCACAATTAGATCCTCTGATCTCTTCCTCCCAAACATTGCACTGATCAAAACATTGTACGAATCCAAATTCGGCAAACATTCACCAGTACTCATTCTCTCAAAAACTTCCAAACTCTTCTCGATTTCACCTTCGTCACAGTAATACCTAATTATCACATTGTAAGTTTGAATATTTGGTTCACATTCATCATGTTTCATCCTATCTAAATACTCCATTGCATTATCCATTTTTCCAACATGACACAACCCTCTGATCAATACATTGTAAGTTGTCGAATTTGGTGTATAGCCTTTCTTTAACATCTCCTCAAACGCCACAATCGCATTTCCCACACTGTCTTTCTTGCATAAAACTTGAATAAATGCATTGTAAGTGGCTACAGAAGGAAGTATCCCTGCTGAAATCATTTCATCGAACACCTGGTGTGCGTCTTGAATCTCACCTGCAACTCCAAAACCATGAACCATAGTCGTGTAGGTAACAACATCCATCTCAATTTTTCGCCTTTTTATCTCCAAGAAGAACCGTCTAGCTTCTTTGATCTGACCCGCCTTGAAATACCCATTGAGAATCACATTATACGTTCTTAGAGTTGGCTCGAGACCATTCTCTACCATCTCCCTCAATACCTCCAACGCCTTAGATGTTCGCTTAATCAAACAAAAACCATTTGCAATTATGTTATAACTAATCGTATCAGCTCTAAACCTTCTCCTTAGAATCTTAAACAAGTTATAAGCCATTTCGGCTCGCCTACACTTGCATAAAACATCAAGAAATGTATTAAAGCTATTCAAATCTTGCTGGCAGCCATGTTCATGCATCGACAAGAAAACTTTAACTGCTTTATCGGCTTTTCCAGCTGATACATACCGTTCTGTTATGATCGCAAATGTTTTCGGGTTCGGACCCAGCCTTCGTTTCCGCATACAGGCAACGAGTGCCCAAACAGTCTTGTAGTCGCGTAATCGGGCAGCGATGTCAATGGCATGGTCAAATGAGGTGGTGGAGTGGGTGTAGGTGGGGTGTCGTTCTAGATGCTTGAAGAACTGGAGGGCTTTGGGGCCATGGTTCCACAGGCGTTTTAGGATTTTGTTTACCAAGACTGGTGTCCAGAAGACTGAGTTGCTTTCTAGAATTTGGGTTAGGGCTTGTGGGTCTAAGTTGAGAATTTGGTGGGAGAGGGCGGCAGCAGCGTCATAGTCTATCGGTGGCGGCATTACAGGGGGCGTGGTGGTGGTGGTTATGGTGAGGTGGTGATATTTTAAACATGAGGCAACAGAAAAGCTATTTCTTATGTGAAATCTGGGTTGAGGTAACAACATTTGCGATCACTGCCTCCGGGTGATCGGCGAGAGCACTTAAGTTCACGTATATCTCTTGGATTTTAAAGTAGCAAAAACCAGCAATAGGATTTATGAAATGATTTTTCAATTAGTCAACGATGATTTATAAAATCATGTGCAATTCCATATGTACCTGCTCTGCAGCAAAAAGTATGTTTAGTTATTTTAGATAAAAGGATGAGATTATAAATAAAGGGGTTTACTTTTAAAAAAAGTGTTATTGTTTGTATTGACTTCCTATTCAACAACAACAATAACAACTGTATCCAATCCCGCTACAACAGGGGGTATGGGAGAGGTATAATATAGACAATTATACCTATATCTGTAGGTAGAGAGATTGATTTCTGAAAAAGACCTTTTGCAGTTTGAAAACGAAAGCAGTAAAAAAGAATAATAATAGAACTAATATAAAAATCATAAATAATAATAATAATAATAATAACAATGATATCAATGAATCCATAAATAAAATAAAAAGGATGAATTAAAAAGTTAAAAATTAATTAGTTAATTATATAAATAAACTCACCACAATAGAGTTTGAGATTTTACTAGCGCTTATAGGACCATTCATATTCCTAATTCTTAATAAGAGATAGGTTTAGATTATAAGTTAGAATTTAATTTATAAATGTCAATTCATCTCTCATCCTAAGCCCTAAGCTACAGCTAGAAACAAAGTAACTTCCTATCCCCGGATTTTAACCCTTCTTCTTCATAAATGCCTATCTGAGATCATGTGTTCAGAGAAAGCTTCTTTAAATCCTCTCTAACTCTATCTTCTCACCTCAAGTAAGGACGACTACGCCTCCTAGAGTCCTAGTACCTATTGTATTGAACTTCCTATTGTATATGCTAAACTTATACTTTTTTTTCTTTTCTATGTAATCAAAATACGTACAATAGTAACAAAATAAAAGTTCGATACACATAATAAAAAACAGCTTCAAAGAGAACAAATGGTTTAATCAGATGGGTAAAAAATGATCAAACAACATTGCTTACATTATGTTCAATCTCAAATGGGTAAAAAAACAGCTTCAAAGAGAACAAATGGTTTAATCAGATTATAACACCGGTATATGAAAAGACGCGCTGATTATTTATATGTGCTAATTAACTTTTTTTTGGTCAACCTAACTCAATATGTTATGACCCGTGGTAAAAACTTCATGTGATTTATAAGAAATATAAATTACAAAGAAAGCTGATTATTCATACAAAATTGCAATTTTCATGTGAATATGTCAACGCCTTTGGCATAAATAGTGAATTTAAGGTACGAAAAGAGTACCTGCTAAGCATCCAATTCCCAAAACGAGAACATGGATTCATCCAAACTGCCATTGAATGTTTTCTTCTTCTCTTTGACAAGCAATTCCCCTAGTCACAAATTACAAAAAACAGAACACTAACCAATCAGCACATCACACTCAAGGTCTCAACTCTCAAGCTAACCTAAGCAAACATAAACAAACTAAAGCACCATCGACTCATCAAAACAATAACAAAAACATGAGCAACAAATAACAAAATAGCAGGTGTAAACACCCAATAAACCAATGAATCCATGCGAAACTTAGAAGAAAAAAATTACTAATCCAAATGCTAATCAACCCTGTAGCAACTAGCAAGCAATAGAAGAAAACAAAAAGAAGCAAAATACCAACACAAGATGCAGCCCACTCCCATAAAATGGTACAATCAACTGACAGGCAGTATCAAAAAAGGAACTCTAAATGAGTAATTGAATAGCACAATACAACTTGTCTGTCTTTAAAAATCCTGGTAGGTTTACAATATCCAGGATGAATACAATACAACTTAACTGAAGTAACAAAAGATTTATGTTTGTAGGCATATATGACCATTATAAAGCAGATATATATATATAGACACACACACACACATATATATATATATATATATACACGGTAAGGTTCATTTGCCTATTTGAGAACTGTTCTTATTGCGAGTATCGCGAGAACTAATCTTGGCCCTTGATTAAATTATATCAATGGCTATAAGGCTAATGCCTCACTAATGAGCCCTCATTAATACTCATTAATGAGGGGTATTTTCGAAGTCAAACTAATAACAACTCATCCACCAGCGGTACTCGCAGTAACTCATTAAGAACGGTTTTAAAATAAACTTCTCCCTATATATACATACATACATTATTACATATACATATACATATACATATACATATACATATATGTGTGTGTGTGTGTGTTTTACCATGGTCATTATGCCACAGAAGAACTTTAGAGCATAGTTAGTGAGTTGAATAAAGAAACCTCTTTAAGGTATATACTGTACAATAGTTAACTTTATAACATATTGTGAATTCTTACTAGTTACTACAAATATTAACAAACAAATGAGGCATATAAGAACACAAGAAATACCTTTTTTCCTAAGCACATTCAAAACAATTGTTATGGGTTTCGTAATCCTTACAGTCTTGATTCCAAGGTTTTTAAACCACAATTATTCCATTCATGTGGCTCGCAATCATTATTGCCCCTTACGATCATCGCAAGGAATTGAGGAAACAAGCTCAGATAAATGAAAATCTACATATAACAGACTTTCATTAATACCTAACAAACTATTGCACACCAAGTCAAAACATATATATATATATATACATATGCGCGCGCACACACACACACACACATATATATATATAGGGGAGGGTTCAAACGAGAACTGTTTTTCGTACGAGAACCAATCTTAGCCGCTGTGGATGTGGAGCGTGAGGGGATCAAGTGTGGCAGGGTACATGTGAGGAATTCATGGTTGGGCAATGACATTGAAGGAGGGGGAATTTGATGGCTCACATTGGTTCTCGCAGTTCTCGTACGAAAAACAGTTCTCGTTTGAACTTTTGCATATATATATATATATATACACACACATAGGGGACGGTTCAAATAAGAATGAGAAATTAATTGAGAATGGGAGACTAAATCTCAGCCATTGATTTTGTAAGTGGAATTCATGGATGGAAAGCGTGGGAGAATCGAGTGTGTCAAGGTGCATGTGAGGAATTCATGGGTGGGCAATGACATTGAAGGAGGGGGAATTGGACGGCTAGGATTGAGTCTCCCATTCTCAAAAATATTTAAGTTCTCATTTGAACCTCCCTTTACTATATATATATATAAGCAACAGCACAAAACATGAACTTTTTAACACAATTGACCCACTCTTCCATTTGAAATGTTTCGGTTCTATCTAAGTTATGATTAGGGCCATTTGATTGGTTCTAGATAAAGATTATTTATCCAAAATTGACCCAATTTTTATGTAGTCGACTAGAATTGCCCCTGTAGTTTTGATCTACGTGTTCATAGTGAGCCCTAGATTTATCTGAAAGAGTCTTTGCAAGTGTATTCAACTATTCATCTAATTGCCAACATGTTGAAGCTTTCTCATACCTATCAAGTTAGTGAGGTTGAAAAAACCAGTGAGCATTCTTCCCCTTTAAATTACAGTAGTAATTGTGTTAGTATATAATACCGAAAATGCCATAATGTTTCGAGTGAAGTTCGAAGAACCAACACAATTAAAGGAATGTCTTTTTGTCGACATACTCCTAATTCCTAAACCACACCACAACATGAATCTGTGGAGAAACATTGGCATTAGTAGGCGGAGGTGGTGGCGCTCTGGTGGTGGAGCATGTAGAGAGAGAGAGAGAGAAAGAAAGAGAGAGATGATACCTAGACGATGCGATGGCAAATGGGGGCAACAGAGCAGAGACGAGAATCGCAAACCAAAATTCTCTTCCAGACCTGTGAAGTAGACAAAGACCTGTGAAGTAGACAAGTAGGGGGATGGGAGCTCGTATGACTAGAATTTGTGAAGAACGGATGGGAGCTCAATCGGGTCCTTCGGCTCTAATTGGGTTTCTTGGGTTCCTCAATATTCACTCCTTCGGTTTCACTAACCCGATTACAATTTAGTTTTCTTTATTTTATTTTATTTTGTTTTTCTGTTTTGTAAAAAAGTAAGGAAAGAAAAATATATTGCGGGTTAATTGGAATGGGGCATTTAAGATATGAGGTACGCAATGGGGTGAAATTGGTTCAAAAACCGGACCGGACCGTAAACCCGAAATCTATAGAAAACTAGGATCGAAGACCGGACCGACTAGTTCCGGTCCGGCCAGGTCTCGGTCTGGTTCGACTCGGTTCGTCGGTTTTGTCGGTCTTTTTGTTGTTTTATACATTGTCGGTTTTTATCGATCTATCGGGTATCGTGCTCACCCCTATGTACACATAGCCTTATGAGGAGTTTCCGACCAAAACAGGATTATCAGAAAAAGTATTTACCAAACTGCTAAACTTTTTAAAATATTTACAAAAGTATAATGCTAGCTTTTCTTACCAAAATAGTGTTTTTCATTTTTCCTTTAACTTCCAGCTTGTATTACTGAATTTTTTTCAACTTTTTTTCTATATTCTTAATACTTTTTAATGTGCGTTTACCTTTTCTAGTTTTACTATATTGTTTACAAACACCTTCTAATACAAATTATCAGGCTATTTAATTACAATTATCGATTTTAGTTATACGAATTATACAAATCATTTTGAACGCCATCTCAATGTAAAACTATAATTACCTAAATCTAAATCGAAATACTAGTTAACCATTTTTAACTACTAAATTTATTTTTAAAACAAAAGCTTCAATTTTAAATATTTATATCTCAACTCGAACAAGACTTAAATGAAAAATTTATAAAATATCACGAACTGTGTTATGTATTTATCAACTAATTATGACATAATAAAATAATTTGAACAAAAACTTGACTAAAGTAAAGTGAAACTAAGTAAATAAATAGTAAATGATAAGATATAAATCTAGTTGACTAATAAAATCAAATAAAACATATATCTACTAATATCTATATTCAAAAGTGAAATATACGTATTGACTTTGGGTAACAATTTGTGATGAGTATATAATTATTGTATATAAATATTGATTAATTTTGTTAGTATTGATAAAAGTATAAAATAAACTAAAAGTTTTCGATTTTTCGGTTACCCGTCTATCTCTAAAATCATGAACTCTAACCAAACCGAATGACCGAATTTTTTTAGATTCAGTTAACCAAACTGAATAAATTAAAATATTCGGTTTGATTAACCTAAATTTCGGTACGGTTTTTCGGTTTCGGATTTTAAACACCCCTGGTGAAGGCTGAACTATTCAAGTCCAAGTGCGACATTTTGTGGTTTGTTTTTTCTTTTTCCTTTGTAAAGCTTTTTTGTTATAATTTTCTTATATGTTTGTGATTTTATTATGTATTTTTTTTTCTGTTTGTTTGAACTTTATTGCTTTTTATAATTTTCTTATTTGTTTCTGGTTTTCTTTTATCTTCTTTGTTATCTTAAATTACTTTCCCCTTTCTTATTAGTAAAAGAAATATTATTTTATTATTTATTAAGTTTTTCATAGTAAACAAAATATTATGACAACTCCTAAACTTCTACTAATTATATAATATACAATTATTAGGAAGGTATATTGTTTATTAATCTGAAGAAGTAATAGCGTTAACAATTGTAGTTCAGCTGGTTAAAGGTTTTGACCTGCATAGCATTGACTATAGGTTCGAATGTTCGATCGATGCTTTTCACATTTTTCCGTTATTTTTTTCCCTGCTATGCAAAATTCTCTCATTGCATCTAATTTTTTCTTTTCATTTTTTTAAGTTTCTCAATGTAATGAACAGTACTTTTTTAATCTTTTTATGTATGTATATTTTATATAACAATTCTTAGGGTAATGAACAGTACTTTTATGTCTTTTTCTGTATATATATTTTATATAAAAAGGGAAACAGCATAATTAATAATTATGCTTGCTAGATTAGTTGGTAAGTGCATGTGCAATAAGGGGATGGACCCAAGTTCAATTCTCCTTTAAGCTCTCCCTTTTTTTAATTCCCCTACGCATGAGGCTATAGTTTTTTTTCCTTTGTGTTAAAGTCAGTAAAGACAAACATGTTTTTCCCCATGTTCCGATATGACATATTAACTTTTATTTTTTACACATCTGGCTATTTAACTTGTAAAAAACGTGTTATGATACCTATTTTGTTGATATTGGCCTGCAATAGCGGGTCACTTTTTCCCCAAATTTCTTCACTTCGAAATCGAAACTTTGAAGGCCAAATTTTCCATGTATACTTAACGAAAAACAATGATTATTGACTCTATGGAAAGATAATCGAGTTTTCTATGGAGTATTACCAAAAAAATGAATTAAATCAAGTTTAAAATGTGTCAATTTATCAAAATACCGTAAGGGTGTCGAATAGGTCATTATCGACTTTAATTAGCAATAACTTGGCCTACACTTCATGGTTTTTCATGAATTTGGTGTCCATTGAAAGGTAAAAAGATTATCTACGATAATCTATAAAAAGAATTATGTAAAATGATCAAAAATCGAGCAAAAAATGACTCTTTTTCTCTACTCTGTTTTCCAACAAAAAGTCGAGACTTTGAGCACGAAATTCTCCCTAAATACTTGACGAAATTTCATGAATTTGGTGTCATTTGAAAGGTATAATGATAATTTACTAGATTTTACAAAAAAAATCACGCAAAACGATCAAGAATCGACCAAAACATGCAAAAAAACGGGCTAAAACCGGAAGAATAAGTTGCAGGGCACAAAATGGGCATATCGACACGTTTTTTGTAAGTTAAATGGCTAGATGTGTACAAAAAAAGTTAATGTGCTATATCGAAACATAAGATAAAGCACGCTTGTTTTCAGTGACTTTAACCCTTTTTCTTTTCCTCATTTGCATTAAAGTGCCACATTGATTAAGTTTGTTATTCATATATTATACTAATAATTATTTTATGCATAATTTATCTTCTACAACTTTTAACATATAATAATAAATTAAAAACAAATATATATTTGTACATTTATTATTCTTAGGAAGGTGATTCTTACACAACCTAAGTGACCATACACAACAACTGTACACATCATCAACTTATAGCATATGCATTAACTGTCTGTGCTTTGTCGTGTATGATTAAAAACTGTTGTGTACGGATGAGCTCTCTTATTCTTATCTATATTTTAAATTACATTTAGTTGCAAAATAATGTTTGTCTAAATAGATGCATTTTAAAACTTTTAATTCTTTCACTTTTATCTATATTTTATGTCTAAATTTTAATTATTATGTTTTACAATCTTTATTTTTTTTATTTACCGCCGCAACACACAGATTGTGACGGCTCGTTATCTGTTATTAATCTATTTAATTTGGACATATTTTATTTTTTAATAGCTTTTAATATATAAGATTTGAAGCAGTATTGTTATAAATTTGTAACTGTCTTATTTTTATCTACATTCCAATATAACACTTTATCGTAATAATGCACTACTCTAAAAATATATATTTTAAAGTAGTAATACTAAAAAGTACATTTTGTTGGATAAATATTATTATGTGGGAGTGTTTTCCTTTTGTGGAACTATTTATTTGGTTATCTTACAATACGATATTTCTAATTAATATAACTGGACCGACCGAAATAGTTGGAATTAGCCACGATCCACACGAACCACGAGCTAATCACGAAACACACGAACTAACCACGATCTGAAACAGCAACAAAATCTGAGACACGAACTAGCCACGAGCGATATTATTACCACGTCGTTCCCCAAACACCTAATGCACTTGATTTGTTAATAGACTTTCAAGAAATTTAAGATTGACCATTTAAACTTACAAATTATTTGACATTTTCTATACAAGTAAACCAAAAATATATATATTAACCATCAAGTTTTAAGGTCGATCCATTTGAACCCAAATACTAATGAAACTAAATACAATGTAGATAATTTACCTTTGCAGCGATTTCTTGCTCGTTAACAAAAAAGAAGATTGAATCGCCTTTTCCGCAGTCAATCTTTCCTGCATTAACACAAACAATTAATCCATTAATTAACTAATACGATATTATACATTTACTTACATATGTATGTCTAGCTTCTTCGTTCTTCTACACAGACTCTCATTGTAAAACAAAAGACCATGTTACCCTGAATCCAGCTATGGTCGTTGCCACTCCAACTCCTAGTATTCGGGATAGACCACTTAAGTATATATTTGTTTATCCCTACAAGATGGCATAACATAGCATAAGGGAGCCCTGTCAAATTTGAATCTTCTGACCAAAATTTGTGCATGAAATTAACACTAGAATCACATTATGTAAAAAAACGAATTAATTATTCAGTAGATTTGTAAGTAGAAGAAAGTACCAGTGTTATAACTAAAGCTTAGAAACACGTCATAAACGGCTGTTTTGGCTACCGAATGACATGAAAGAAAAATATTCCAAGAAATAGAACGCGATTCAGAGAGAGTTTTTGTGCATCTACAACATTAGCCTGCCCAGTGGCTATCACAGACTTGAGTTCTCTGTTTCAAAGACCAGCACTACCTATCGTCATCTTTCAACCACAGAAACCACCGTCGGACTCGAAGAACAGAGATTCGCAGAAAAACACTACGCCAAAACTGATTCAAACAGAATTTCAGAGTCAAAACCTACGAAATTGCTCGCAAATGGTGAAGTGAAACCCTCACAAATGGTGAAGCAAAAACCCTAGATCTGAGAACCCTCACAAGCTAAAAAAAATATAAAACCCGGAAAATCTAGAAAGAGAGGTGAAAGTATACAATTAAAATTTAGGGCAGCGCTGTATTTGAAATCAACAGAAATGTATCGGCTTTACAATTATCAGATGAAGCAAGAAAACGAGGTTCGTGAACTAACAGAGTCAAAGCCATTGATGAAAGAGGCTACTTATTTTTCTTGTTTTTCTTTTTTCAAATCGGCTAGCAACTCGCTACGCTATTAATAAAATTACTACCCGTGATATATTGCGATGTCAAATACTTTTATTTTACGAGGTGTCGTTTTTAAGAATGTAAGATATGTTATTCGTGTAATTCAATGTTACAGCAACATGTTCGTATTTTTCATATTTTTTTTATTTGCATTTAACTATTTTATTAATTTTAAAATAAATTCTAAAAGACATTAAAAATAAAAAAGATTTATATTGATAAATAAAAAGAGAGAAGTTAGTAATATTTTGAAAATTATTTTGATACGTGTGAATAATTGTGTTTGTATGAGAGTGTATATATAATTTAAATTAATAAAAAGTTAAAGATTGAATAAATAAGACTGATTTAAATAAAATGAATGGTTAAGATTTTATTTTAATTGAATTTTAAGAAATCTTAAAATTAAAGAGGAGAAAGATTGTTAAATGTTTTATATAGTAGTATAGATAGATAGTATAGATAGTGTTTCGAAAAAAGTAAATATTTATTTTAAAAATTAAATAAACTCATAGAAGAAATTGTAATTATTTAATTAATATCTAGATTTATATTGCTCAATCATTAATTTAAAAATTAAAAATTGATGTGCATGTGTCTCTTTGACATCTTTGAGTGATGGTCTTTACTCTTTCGTATGTTATCAATTGTCATTGACTGTGACTTGGTTTCTTCATAGCATTTGTTTACTCTTGCTTTCGGCATGGTGAATTCATACGTTTTATTAAAGAGTAGGGTATTTAAAAGTTTAAAAAAGTTATGTGAAGAAGAGAAAAGGATGAAGAAACTAAGAAAATTGGATAACAATAGGGATATTTATAGCCTAAATTATAGCGTAAAAAAGAAAAAAATCAAAAGAGAGAAGGATAGAGAAAATATATCTTTAGTGTGAAAAATAAATAATAATAGGGAATAGTCTAAGACCATGTGCATCCATCACACCCTTCACATAGCCACATCAGCGTCACATCATTCCCCCACCATTCCCTCATCTCATCACACAAACCCTGCATATATCACATGTTTCAAATCACAAAAAAAAAAAAAAAAAAAAAAAAACCCCTCTCTCTCGCAGCTGCTCCCTCACGCACGCGACCCGGCTCACATTCGTGACCGTGAGCCATTGCTCACACAGGCCTGCAATGGTGCTCACATGTAATCACACTCGTGAGGGACTCTCACGAGCTCACATTCGTGACCGATGCACCTGGTCTAAGAAAGGGATCTCGATTCAATTTTTGAACTAGATATCAAACCCGTGTAAATACGGGTCTACACTTAAAAACTGTGTACATTGTGCTACAATTTTGTTGGTTATAATAGCGATGTTTGCAGATAAAATTACATATTTAAATTACATATTTGTTGGCAATAACTTAATTAGACACATTGTTCATTGTAGTACAGAGCATGCACAAAATATATCCTTAGATACCATTGCATATTTACACAATATATATATAGATATCAATCGTATGATTTAGGAATTGATAGCAGCCAGTAAATTAAGGCCAGAATAGTTACAAAATAAAGCCCAAAATAGTTGTTAGTTTTTTTCGTAGGAACAACATCTTACTTACCATAAAACATGACCTTGTAGAATAGTCAAACAACACAAAAACCATGAATAGGAAATGTGAGTTGTGGTGACGATACCATGATTAGATCGATACAACTGTAAATTTTACTTCTTGGTGGTGTAGTGCATTGTTGTCGATCGTGAAGAAAAGGTGTTGTGTTCTTCGAATTGTAGTACTTTGAAGTGGTTCCACCCAAGCCCATCAAGCATCATATGATCATCAATCTTTTCTGGCTGATTCCTTTTAAAAGTCGCCATGCGCATGTCCAACTCTATGTTACCGGATATGATTCTTGCTTTTTTGAAACGCATTAGATCATGCTCCCTTGTGTATTAAGCTGGAATGGTCTACAATTTATTAAAGTAATTGGTAAACACACAATTATGAACACCGTAATAATGTTATCAGGAAATGAGTGGTTGATTTGCCTTCCAGCCGCCTATTCTTGGCATCGACCACTTTCTCAAATACCCGCACATCATTGCCGACAGGTTGCATTGGCTGTTTTGGGGGGGTAGGAATTACCGGAAACATGATGACATCTATAAATATCACAAGGGAATTGGAATTAGCAGGAGTTACTCAGAAAAGTGCGGACATATTTTAATTTTGCTAAAAAGTCTATAGAGCTAAAACAGAAAGAGAATTGCCAATTACCCTTAGTTTCAGGAAATAAGAATTTGTTGTGTGTGTACATTTTTGCAGCAACGGAAGGATCTTGACTCGTGTAGTTGATTCATGTGAAAGACAAAGGCTTTGAAGGCGTGGTTGCATTCATGAGTAAATACCACGATGTCCTTAAAGTGGATGTCGAGATCATAAAACATACGCTTCCATTCACTTCCATGGAATCCCACTAGGCTACCATTTGTCATGATTAGCAAGTTGTACGCCTGTCCATTTGCTGTGACGTTGTGCGCATCCAATATCTCACAAGTTGGTTGTTCAAACCATTGTTTGTGGATTCGCTGTACACAAATTATTACATTTAAGCCAGTTTTCAAGCAATATTATATTAAGTTGGTAAATCACAAAACTGTATGTTGTTTATAATTTGTATGGATGTGCTAATATTTATATTAGAGGAAACCGTAACTATGTACTCATTTGAGTTGTTTGTGACGTTGGCATATGCATATACTATTTCGCGTCCCGAAGTAGCATTGTATATGGAACATCGTTCATGTCGAAAGCATTGCTATGTATCACGCGGATTGGGCCGTCAATTTCTATCTTGGAATGTATGACCTCATAGTATAACAGCAAGCTATCTTCTGCAAGCCTCCGCCATTCTGGTCCACACAACACCCACTGGTTTTGGTTTGGGCTCTTGTTTACATGCTTGACATCAACCGAATATTCATTTTGTCCTGAAGACAATATCATTTTTGCTGGTTTATTCTTGCACAGTACATATGCTAATTCGATTGGCAAATCCTGCATATATGGTAGTATAAATGAAATATTAATTGATTGACTGACAAAGGTTTTACAAACAGCCGGTGTCCTTACCAATCTGGTGGCTATCTCGTATTCACGGTTACACAATAATTCCATGCTCGACTGCCAATATGATATATCAATTAGTACATGTGAAACTAAATGTTAATATTATATCTTAATAATGTATATTAGCATAAGACGATTAGGTATATAATGATACTGATGCAATAAATTTACAACATTAGAGCAGTGACAGTAGGCCGTAGATATTGTTTAAATCTTAATGTTTATTGCAGGCATGTTTATTCCTTTTTTTTTTAATACTGCCTGTACTTAGAAAGGTAGGAATTGTTTTCACTTGTTTAACACCGAGGCTATTTTCTTAAAGTAACATGTTAAGGATGTGTTCTGGTAAAAACATTCTTACGTCTTCCACCATAGATCAGACAAAAAAAAAGTGAAACTACTAATATACAGCAAGCATCTTTGGCTGTCATCCACTAAACAGCAACAGATGTCAAAATAATATAAACATGCATTCATTCTTAGTGTCACCTCACATCACTATAAGGCAGACGTGAAAGCATCATTCTTAGTCTTAAATATCGAATAACTCCACGAATATGACCTCTGTGATACGTAGCAAGAAAAGAATACACACAAGGGCATATGTACTTTTCTGAAATCAGAGTTTATTAATAACATACAGCGATGGTAATTTTTATTTGAAGGCTATGGCTGTTGTTAAACTTCAACTAATGTGTATGATTTTCAAGCTAATGACTGCACATGTTTTGGTTCTTTACAAATATGAAGAAAACAACATTTTAGACATTAACAACAGGAAATAAAATCTTTGATTTGATCTACCAAACAGGTACCAGGCTCAAAATAATGTTAACATGTATTTGTTATAGGTGCTTGGTTACGTCACCCGAAGCAAAAGCTGGAAACCTTGATTCATCTTTACACTTCTTGTCCTCCCAAGCAGTTGGATCAATGTTTGTGATATGATCCAATATTTTATATAGAATATTTTATATAAAAGTTTGTTATCTATTATTATTTAGTTGATATAATTAGATAGGAATTATTTATAGATAAAGATTAGGAGTTAGAGTTATTTTAGGATTAGATTACTCCTGTTCATTATAAATAGGTGCTTTAGGGCTGAAATTTGATTATGAAGAAATTGATTGGTGGTTTTTTTAACATTGGAGTGTTGGTTTACCCCTCGAAAGTAAACCTTGGGAGAGACGATCGACCTCTCGAAAGTCGATATTCTATCTTTTCATTCTAATTTCCAGTTTGATTCATATCAGTTTGAGCCACCAAAAGTTGTTGCCAACATAAGATGGTACAAGATAAGAATGCGGGTAGAATAGTAGCATTTGTAAAGCCCAACAACACCAAAAAACTGGCATAAGATAATCCCATCAAGGTAAGCATACATTTAATGACCTTCGACAAACGAAAAGCATTGATAAAACTCGAGAAAGGAAGAAGCTACAAGATCCACAGAACAAAACCACCTTATACCATTTAAATTTATCAATACTGTAAATAAGTCAAGGGAAGAAAAACACTCAACACACCTCAAAAATTCCATGCAGCTGGTGAGTGGTATAGTTATAGAGAAACAGAGGTAATCCAAGGGTAATTGCTCGAACTGAGTCTCTGTATCTTGGTGGCAAACCTGCACAATATATATATATATATATATATATATATATATATATATATATATATATATATATATAGCAAATGAGCATATTAACAGCAAAGCATAAAAAGATGATGGTTTTTTAACAGGATTTACAACACCCAAATGAAAGTAGATGGTGTGTTTGCTTATCAACGTATACTCAGCAATTGTAGTGAAGAATTACCAAAGAGCTGTCTCTTCAAATCCGTCAGCATCGGGATTGACTTCACTTAACATATGGTATTTGGAACGGAATAAGGAGATCAGTTGTTGTGATTGATTATTCAATGTGAATGGGCAAAACATAAGTAAGACGATAAAAAAGGCATAAAAGCTACCTCAATTCCATCAGGGCCAATTTCTTTAACTTCAAGTGTAAGTGAATTAAAAATACAAACAGGATCGTGCACAATTAACTTAAGTGCTTTGATAGTTTGTTCCTATGAATGATTGAACATTAATGTATGAAAATCCAAAACTTGTGTTTCACTGGCTCGCAGAGGCTATTAATTACAAAACCAAAACAAATAAGTGTTTTTTCATTAATAACATAAGGCCGGCATCAAACAAAATACAGTTGGATTGATAATTGATACATGAGTTTTATGTACCTGCTTCTCGTCTTTTTAGTTTTGTTCCATTATTGTGAATACACGTTCTATTCCCAGGCTGACACCAATTGCAGCAACACGTTTTGTACCAAACATGCCTATGAGATTGTCATAACATCCACCAGCAGCAATTGAACCAACCTGAGACGTAAGCATAAGCATGGTCATGTACATGCATATCATGTATTAGAAACTTGCAAAGAGCAGCAACAAAAGAGAAAAAAAAGATAGCTGTGCGGAGATGAGATGGCAAACAACTTTCGTAGAAAATCAAAAACTTAAAGAGTGTTAGTTGACCTGCGAACAGATGTGATAAAAACGCAGAGAAGAAAAATAATCTTGTAAAATTACTTCATAAATTTTGTTTGTTTTCCCTTCTGAATCTCAAATCATAAGCTACACATCAACCGTCTCTGCCCAATGCATGTTTCTAAAACCCCAAGCCCACAACTTCAAACATATTCTATTTCTTATTGAAGTTTTAAACATCTTATAAAAAATGAAATATGGATACTCAAGTTTCCTCCTTTTTACTGCTCTAATGGTTGCACTAAGCTGTTTTTACTAAGATTTTGACCTCACTTGGGGCGATCATGTAGCCAGTATTAACAATAGCGGCCAGCTTTTGTCACTCTCGTTGGATAAAGTTTCTGGGTCTGGTATAATTCCAAAAAGGAGTATTTGTTTGGGAGGAGTGATATGCAATTATGCATAGCTCGAGTGTTGAAGCGAACCTCTGCAAGTAAGAAAAGCGAGTAGTGATAACGTAAATTTGAGGGAATTTTATTTAAAAGCATATTGATTTGAAAGTCACATGAAGCAATCACCATAACAGTTGATTTGTGGCACAAACATTTTAACGAACACCTTATGTGCATGATATTAATCCCAATAACAAACGTAAAAATTGAGATCTTTTATCAAACACCAGCAACCAAAACTTAGAAGAAATTAAGGGAAAAAAATACAAAGCTTCGTACCTGTGATTATAAAGAACAATAATTGAAATCGGATTACCTGTGATGAAATCCATAATCAAAGCATAGATAACTTGAATACAACTTGCTTCTATCAATACCTTCACTGTAATAGCCGAAAACGTTGCAAGAAATATTATTAACTGAGCTTTAGTCCACAAGTTCATACTATATAAAAGGACCAACTGACCAAGGGCACAAACCCTTCAGAGCAAATATAACCAGTCCAGGTCCGGTCCATTTCGTCAACTAATAAGAGTTAATCCAACACTTTTAACAACTAATAAGCTTAAGGCTAAATCAAACTAACCGAAACACCACCTTAATGTTCGTTGTGAACACAACTACTTTATTACTATGCTTTCATATCAAACCTCCGAACCAAACACACCCATATCAATCCTTTCATTTTAAACCCTCAAACCAAACAAGCCTTTAGTCATTTTTTGTAGGCAAGCAAAAACAATATGCATGAAAACATGCTTGCATTGATTTCCTTTTTTGACTTTACAAGTTGCAACCTTACTTTCAAAGAAAACAAGAACCCAAAACATCAACTTTTGATCTATAAAAACAATATACATTTGTGCAAAATCTAACTAAACCCAAAAAAACAAACATTTAAGATGGACAACTTTTACTTTTATAATCATCCGACAAAAGCTTCTCAAACAGTTCATTCAACCTCGTTGCACCCGGCCCCGGCTTAAAAACCGAATCATCACTACGAACTGAACACGGGTCAGACCCATGGTCCGAACCCCCAACACACCATGCACCTTGGGGGAACCGATGTGTTCGACCCAAAAGTTCTTTGTCAATTTTGTCGAGAACCACATCATCTTTTGGAAACTTTCTAGCAAACGGTGCACTACTATTAACCATTTTTTCAAAATCCTTAATGGTTAAGTATCGCGGGTGTTGCTTTGGTGGATAATCCCATGCAATATAATGAAGATCATGGTTTATTGTGGTATTTGAAAATTCTTCAGTGTTGCAAATCACTGTGTGAAAATAGCCTTCTGGAGATGACACGAAGTTTGTGTAGTACATTAATATCGTTCTTGGAAGATTATCCCAACCCCATATACAATATTCCACGAAAGATCGAGTTAGCATTACCCATGCCGAGCCTGAAAACACGTATACAAGTAATTAACATTAAAAGAATTAGTTTAGACAATGATATCCAGAGTAACTCGGTCCAATCACATTCAGCGTATATCCAAACATCCCATTAAACCATAGTAATTATTAATAGCAACAATTAAAGTTGAATGCTGTCACAACCCATGTTCACTTTTTGCCCCATTCATGTAACACAAAGCTTTTAAAAGCTCTCTTTATTCCAAACAGACAGAATATTTGACTTTTTAGTCAAAGTCAAACTAACTACTATTCAGACTAAAATTTACAGGTTGTAGTGAATGTTATCACCAACAATTCAGCTATCTAACTATGTGAAGTTTAAATGTAGCTATCAATAAGATTAAAAAGTATGAAGAACCTTATCATTGTGGAACTTGAAAAATTGTTAGTTTGACCAAACAAGTACCTATTAAAGATGCCAGAAGCAACTGCATATTTTGACCCATAAACAAAACAGGAAGCTTTCATGACTCTCTTCGTTTCAAAGACATGGGTGCTTTAAGTTTCTTACCAGTGAACAAATTAAAGGATGTAGGAAGAGATCTACGTTGTGAAGTGATTGCAAGATCCGACTTTTTGGACAAATAAAGACCAGGATCGACAATAATGGGCTTCGCCCTCTGGTTCCTACCATAAGAAAAATAAATAATTAAATTTACAATTTCATTGTAATTGCTTTGACTGTCTTACCAAAGCAAAAGCATGTTTCAAGAATCTTCTTACAATTTCCATCCGGTAAGCTTTGTGTGCTCAATGAAATTGAGAGTTCTTGACAAATTAGAGAAAACATGAAGCAAATCTGCAAAATCGTGAACATTGGAGGTGTCAAATTGCAATACCACATAAATACCATATGGTTTTTCTCTTTCTAATACTAGAGGTGGTCATTTCAACCCATTTATATACAAATGGGTGATTTTTCGGTTTATATAAAATCTTTAAGGGCCAAATAGGTTAAGAGTAAAAGAAATAAAAGAACATAAATTGGGTTAAATGGGTTGAAAGTCATCTGAAATGTATATAAATGCATAAAACCTTGTAAATCACATTAATTAACAACTATATTCTTGTAATAATACACTTTTGTAATCACATTTCACATATTAACTTATTATTAAATTCAAATAGTAGAACAAAAGCATTTGCGGGTCGACCAAACCATCTACCTATTTTGACCTGTACAAAAATTTTAAAAACTATATTTATTAATTATAGTTGTTTTGACACATTACCTAACTCGCCCATATTGCCACACATAGCTAAACCAGCTGAGTATTTTTCAAATACCTAAATTAACCCTCGACAAAGAACAGATAGAGAACTCTTACAAATACGGGCAACTTTCATGAGATATCTAATAAATAGAGAGGACACTAATGGATTCCACTTATCACGTACAGCAGAGGATCTCTTTTTATTTTTATGAATCGTTCAAATTATAAACTTTGAATAGCTAATCTTACATTGTGCCATCACCTTAAAATATATGGCACGTCTAATCTATGATTTAAATCTCTCTAACAAAAGCAGTTAACCGCTTTCTTCACATGGTTATCCAAACAAAGTTTTTTTATTACTCGAGTTTTGCAGACAGAACAATTAGATAATACATCTTCATTTCTACACAGACCATATACGACAAAACGAAAATGTTGAATGTTAAATCACCTGCACAAATAACATAAACAAGAGAACAAGATAACAATAAACCGAGCAACTATTAATAAATGATAAGATGGTTTTGAAACTCACCATCTTGTGTCATAAGGGGATAATCCGAAGCACTAAGATTTATAAACCAATCCCAATTCAAGCTTTCTTTCAACAAAATTGCAATTGCTTGAAGTGTAGTTGCAATCATAGTGGGGCCCTTATATGTCACCAAATTCGATTGAGACATCACCCTAACATTCTCAACTTCAGAAAACGTTGGATCATTCTTAACCGCCATTGTTAACTCTAATCGTTCTCGAGGTGGGGCCTCAAGATCCATATGCAAAATGTATTGATTTCTTGGATGATATACAGCTTGCAAGGTTCTCATCATTCTCCTGCTATCACCCTTTGTACCCGAAATAAGGTAAGCTAATCTAGGGGCTTTTTCTTTAGGGAATTCACTAGGTTCCTCTAAATTCAGTTCAACAAAATACCCACCAGAATTATCTGATTCTGCAGTATCAGAATTAAACGAATCTTGATTGTATGATAATGAATAAAACCCAAAAACAGCAGCTGAAACTAGGGTAATCCATACAAGCAAGCTCACAAAAAAGGGGATTATCCACTTTCTATCACTGTTATATACCCTGCCTGAATAGATATGAGCATGTTTCTTGAAATTCTTGCCGAAAATTGACATCTAGGGTTTCAAATAGATGAAAGCTTCGATTTTTTTGAATCGACAACGCATCAAACCCTTGAATATCCCAAAATTAAAGAAACCCAAGTTCCAGAAAACAGTAAAGATCAAAATCTTGAAAAAAGAAATCAAGAAGCTGAACCTGTAATGGAGAAATGAGTTGAATTTCAGTTGACTTAATTGCTTAAACACCGACAATCTTTGACCTTCGGACGATTGTCTTGTTGAAATTCCGACATAAATAGTTAGATTTTCAAAGTGGGTTTTCGGTGGAACGAAGCAAAGATCGTTTTTGTTTGTCCACGAGAGAAAAATATATCAAAACCAAGACAGGAGTATAATTAGGGCATGAATATGCGGGGTGGGTTAGTTTTCAAATGAATGGGGGTGGATTGCTTAAATTGAGGTGTACTGTAAAAGGGAACTAAGTGGAGAACAACATCACAAAGGATACAACATTTTAAAGTATTTTAGGGGTTGAACATAAGATTGGAGTAAGGCAGAAGTACAAATTAAAACTGAGATAACTTAAAGATTAAGTTGTTGACGTTGACTAATGACTCCTAGATTGTGATTTGGGCCATCAAACACTCAAATTACACATGATACCTTTCATCAAGGAAGATGATTTATATATAAATTAGTCCTATATAATAATAATGATTCTTATATTATTACTAACCTACTATCTTTTACTCTCATCTACAGATTCAAGAGTATAATAGTCTAAACCATTATTTTTTGTTCTATATAGCAAATTTATGTTGTGTACAAATCAATTTCCATTCAACAATTATGTGTGTAAGAATGTGTTTTTAAGGCTATTTCTAACCCTATTTTTTAATTCACAATCTATTTTCTTCTTTTTTTTAATGGACGGTAACAAAGAAATACTAGACGAACCTTTGGCATGGCCATCACCGCGCCTAGCAAGCCTGATATATTATTAAAAGAAAAAAAATACTAGCAAGAGCTATCACCAAACATCATAATACAAGAACAACAAACACCAAATACAGGTATCACTAAACTGAAAGTGCTAAAAACAAGAAAAAGGTGCACAACACCAGTCTATTTATCTGTTTTTAAAATTGGTAGCACCTAAGCATTTATTGAAACCAGAAGAACGAAATGGCTTGACTTTGGATGAAAATCCACACTTCCTTCTCTTGATTTGCCACCAAGAAAACCTTGTTATACCTAGTTTTCCAAATTATCCATATATATTACACTCATGAAAGCCCTCCATTTACAACCTTTATACTTCAAATTATTCCCACATTCAAAGAGATATGGCTTTGACAAAATGGCCGAGGGATCAATAACCCACCTTACACAAATCTCTTTCAAAATACAACAAGAAATGAGACAGAATCTAAACAAGTGTGCATCATCTTCGATATAGAAATCATAAAAAGAGCAAAGATCAGAAATCATATGTACATTTCTCTTTTGTAAGTTGTGTTCGATAGAGAGCCTACTATGAAACATTCTCCAAGAATTCACAATCTATCTAATCTAATATAAATAACATACTAATCTTCATAAATTTAATTAGAAGATTCTCTTGTTTAATTAAAGTTAAAATCTAATTGTTTATTTAATTAAAGTTAAATTCTATAACTAAACAACTCATAAATCTCGGAGATTATTATGTAATCATGATACACATGATTGTCATGACATGTTGTTATATCAGCTTTTCAGTTGATAATTTAGTAATGATTTAAACAATCCTAGTCATAACATGCATACTAACTCCACATCATCACCAATATTTTTTTTTTGAAAAGCTGGTAGTATATTGCTATTGATGTTTCAGTTACAAACTATAGATCCATGCAACACAAGATGTGATGCATGTATTTACAAAAATTAAGTCATTGTTAAGACACTAAATGAAATAACCATATAACATTTATCATGTTAACAATGACACCGGATATCAAATCGCAGCCCTTCTTTCATCGCCAGTTTCGAATAGCCGATGGTACGGCTATCCAACGATCCCAAGTAAGCCCCTAAGCCTTATTAACGCGAGACTTCATCCATTGAAATCCTAGTAATTGAACTTCGAAGGTTAGATCTCTATGAGGTATATTTGGTCGGAACAGTAGATCGTTTCTAAATCTCCAAATACAATATGCCGTGATTCTAATTATTGCTTCCCAGACTTCGCTGCAGTCTTTCGTAATGTGACACACCGCCCTTTGCATCAACGAACCAAACGAAACTGGTGTCTGAAACGGCACCCCCCCCCTACCATGAATGAATGAACGCCCACACATGATGAACTTTATTACAAGTAAAGATAGCATAGGCGATTGACTCTTCTTGTGCTTCACATCTTGGACATAAGGTCGAAGGTATATCCAAACCCCTATTTGCAAGCAATGTTCTTACCGGAATTCTACCCGCTTCCACTCTCCAAGCAAAAATTAAAACTTTCTTAGGAACTAAGTTGGACCAGAATGTCTTGGCGCTGAGACGATGACGTTGAACTCCCCAATTTTGTTCCAGAAAAGATCTCATATCCTTCACCGAGTACGATCCGTCTTTGCTACCATACCAAATCCAAGAGTCCTTCTTTTCTCTAGTAATGGAAGCCTGTTGCAATTTGTTCATCAAGTCAAGTAGCTCCGACTCCGCTCTTCCAGCCAAACGGTTGTTAATCCCCACGTTCCATAGCCACCGGTCTTCCTCCCAATAGCCCATGTCGCTAACCAAATGGCTGTCAACCCCAATTTTTCTATACAGCCTCGGAAAGGAGTCTGCAAAACAAGAATTCCCAGCCCACGTGTCCTTCCAAAATAACGTGTTAGATCCATCCCCAACCACCACCGATCGTAGTGACTTAACTTGAATACCTTTCTTATGAAGATCAGACCCAACTTTAATGATACCCCCCACAAACCCGGATGTTTAGAAGTAAAATTATTGCCCAGCCCACCATCCGCCCCATATATACTTTTTATTAATTTAACCCAAAGAGCTTCTGGCAATATAAATTATAAATATCATCACCAATATTTATTTATATTTTTTATTTTCTTCAAATATAAATTATAAATTACAACTATGGCAAGGGTCGCGGACGGTGAAGGGTTAGCAGCCAAAGAGGTTGGCAAGAAGAGCGGCTATGGCGGTAGGAGCTACGACTGTAGTGGTGCTAAAACTATGGCATCAGCAGCGTGCGGCGACGTAGGAGCTACGACTGCAGTGCTAGGAGGCAGTCAGGAGCTACAACTACAGTGACGATAAGAAGCGTAACAACCAAAGCAAGCGACGCAATCAATTTCAAGCAAACGAGAGTTGCACAATGCGTTTGTAGAATCCATTTAAAGATAACATATTTTATATGGACGATACTCCATACTTCATATATGCTAACGGATGAAAACTATTACTTCCAATCATTTTGTGTGAATATCATACTAGTATTATGTGGCACACATGTTCTTTGTTTTTTTAAACTGACACATGGTTATATTAAATATTTAAAAGTTTATACAAATTTATTAAACTACATAACATTTATCAAATATTAATTTCACTATTCATAAGCACTATTTATCTACAGTGGTTTTTTTAAGATAATATTTATTTAAACTAAAAACTTTTCATCTATGGTAAATGTAATTTTCTCATAAGGATTATTTTTTTTACAAAAAAGTTTTATCTCAAAATCTAATTTATTAAACTTAATATTTAAAAATTTACAAAAAAAAAATCTATCTCAAAGTATAATTTATTAAACTTAATATTTGAAACACTAACTAACAAAGTTTACCTCAAAATCTAATATAGTTAAACCTTCTAGGGTTGTATGACACATGGTTGATTTGTGTGACGATTAATAGTGGATGAGGCTCAGTTTTGCATATTTTCTTGGGGTTTTTAAGTTTGATGTTTCAATAGATGTGTATTTTAAAGTTTGTTTATGTAAGTATACATGTTTGATACAGAGATAAAGGAACAAATCTTCCACCTTATATATACAAACAACACAATCAAATCAATCTCGCGAATAATTTAGCCAGGATTCTTGGTTGCTAAATGCAATAAAGTTAAAATAGTAGATGTGTTTTCGTTCAAATGTATTTTACATATTCCTATAATTTGACATGCTATTTTATAAACAAATGTGTCTCAATTATGTTACTATCAATATAATCTTCATGTATACTTCTCGAACTTGCCATAAATGTTATCAATGGTAGATAATTCATACTTCTAATAATTGTTAATTTATCATTTATGTTAAATCTTGCAGATTGCTGGGTAACCCATACTTTTTGCGTGAATGATAATTGTTTATATGAGGAAGGAGGACATAAATGATCAAATTCATAATCTAGAATAACGTTTATGCCTAACTCGAGATTCTCATTCAACGACACAATACGCGGGTAAAAAAGGTGTTGGTTTCTATATATTATAAAATGTATTCGTTGAAACCCCGGACGCCGCAACGTGCGGACACCAAAACCTTGTTTTTAAACATTGAACAAAATTTTTTATTACAGTGGAATTTTTATTTGTATTCATGACAAAAATGGATTGGGACCTTTTCATTTAATAATTAAGATTCAATCAACTAGAGAACATCATTCATATTGTTGGTGGGTGATGCACTAATACCAAACATGATTTTCTATGTATACCCCACCAAAAGCTGTTAATGTGCCAAGTTAGATGTAGTATGACCTTATGTTTAAGTCTCATCAATGCTGTATTTTTTTTTTTTTTTGTCAATGTTGTTTAATTTTCATTTTTTACATTTTACTGTTTTGATTCAAAATAACCAAACCTTATTCGTTTTGAGCCCGTGATCAAATTAAAATGATCAAATTGTTGATGCCTTTCTTTTTTATTTATTTTTTCTATTTTTAATTCATCATTAAAATATTATTAGAAAATAAAAAATAAAAATTTAGATATCTTTCTTTTCTCTATCTAATAAAAAATCTCTCTCTTCTATCACCCCTCTCTCTTTGCTATACACTACCATCACCATCTCTTTCACTTCCATTACCCGCCACCAGGGGCGAATGCAAGAAGAGTCAAGGGGGGTGTTTGGACCCCACATAAAAAGGAATTTTTTTAATTAGTATATATATAGCTAATTTTTGGACCACCCTTAAAAAATTAAAAGGACCCCCTTTGTATTGGACTTGACTCGTGAGGAGAACAAATATTAAGAAAAAATATATAAAGTATGAAAGTCTAGAAGAAAGTTAGTGATTCATACACCCTATGCTAAAAATATGTTAGTCTATGTTTTTATTACTTCTAATTGGTTATGAGGTATTCTTTTTTTATTTTCTAAGTGATTTTAATATTATTAAATTATAAAAAGAGGTGTCTTAAATTAGATGCTTGGGTGCATGTCTAAAAGTAAGGTAACATTAAGTTAGACTATATTAGGTATTAGGGTAAGAGGGAGAAAATAAAAAAAGTGATGTAACGCTTATGTGACAAGAGAGAGGTAAAACGTAGGCTATATGAATATGTTAGGTTTTAGCTTTTGGTTAGGTTACGATATCAGATTATATTAAATCACGTTTGGTATTGTTTTTAATGTTTTATATTGATAATTTGTATTGATTATGTTAAATATGTTTAATTTTGTATATATATTTACAATGTCTTTAATAATATAAATATCCGACCCGTAATTAAAAAATTATTTTTATTCATTATCTACTATTTTAACCGACTCATCTTGTTACATGTTGGACCCCTCTGTGCATAAATCCTAGATTCGCCACTGCCCGCCACCATCCACCATCGTGCACTATATGTGTGAGATAAGAGATAAAGAGAGATTTATTTAGTAAATAAAAAAGAAGAGAGAAATCTGTTTTTTTACTTTTTTTTCTTTCTAAAAACACTTTAATAACGAACTAAAAATATAGAAAATGAATTAACAAGAAGGCATAGGTAATTTGACCATTTTCGTTTGATCAATCACTAACTGAAAGCGTAGAACGTTTGTTATTTTGAGACCAAAATCGTAAATTTAAAAATGAGCAAACGAAATTGTAAAAACCACCAAGACATAAAGAACAAAAAATTTAATTAACTCTAATTTTTAAATATACCAATCATTAAAACAAATCCTGAAAATCACTATAAAACATTTATAAATTAAATAATTAGACGAAATTATTGGCAATCACTGGATTCCCTGTTCAATCATGGAATTGGGCTAGTACCAAAAAATATATCCAAAGGTAATCATACCCAAAAGGAAACATCACTGACCTTACCTTTTCATTTTTATTCTTATCTATGTATCATCTTTTAATTAAAAAAAAATATGTACGAGAGAGTAGAAAAGAAATAAATTTATAAAGTGGTTAAAACCACATAACTAACTTGGTGGTGGAACTTATATAAAATAGGAATATGATTTATGTACAACAAATTTTGGTTACATATAAAAACTATAATTTTTATAATCTTATACTTATACTGTCTTTTATTATCACCCATATACTTATGAATATAACAATCAAAACAACCACTTTTTATTATGTGTAACAAACACTTGTTAGTAAAAATACACATACAACTGAGTGATAAGTCTCCAACTTGGAGACTAGTGCGAGCTTGTAAATTGTAATTTATGGCTATAATTGCCTTTAAAGAAAAGTTATGCTACCTATTTAACTCTAGACCAATATACATGAAACCAGACTAATTACATAACCTTACAATTGTAAGGAAAAATAATATTTTTTTAATAAATATAGTATAGTATAGTGCTAAGTTCTATAAAAGTTGTCTTTTACGTTATGAGCAGGAGCCTTTTTGTATGAAACCTCTAAATTTTCAATTCTTTTGTTTTTTTCCATTTAATTCTATTTTTTTCAATAAAAGCAAAAATATGTAAATATTTAAATTTTTAAGTATTTATTATACTTATTGATGTATGAGGTTTAGTAACTATTTCAAAAACACTAATAAAGTCGCAATAAGGAAAAGAGTATATATATTTTGAGTGAGGATCCTCTCATGTTGTAGTCAAACATAACTCATCATGTTCTCTCATAAACATGAGAGTGAGGCCTACAAAGAGGACCCATTTTTGACTAATATAAGGGACTCACTCTAATTTTTGTGAGAGAACATGATGGGTCATGTTTGACTCCAATATGAGAAGATCCTAACCCATATAATTTTAATCACTCATCACAAGTAATCTTAATATCATTATCCTTAAATGACAATAACACAAAAAAAAATTACGATTTTCCTACAAATTTTCTATTAATTAGTTTTTATAATTATGATTTTAATATGATTTTAGTGTATTGTACTTTTTAAAGTAGTACTTAAATAACGAATAAGAAATTAAACTTGACGCATATATAAATCATAATTCGAGAGCAAAATTCAATTGTTATTATCATTGTTTGCATATTAAACAATATAATTATTGATATCAATCTTTTTGTATGTCTAAGTTTTATGTTCGTTAAAAACATTACATGTCATGCTTAACCACAATATAAGAGAACTTTAATAAAAAGATTTGAAAGACTATAAACCCGCTGCAATGCACGGGCAATAAAATACTAGTTCATAGTGAAACTCAAGGAAGAAAAAAAACTTAAAATACATATAACTATAAAGAAGTACTTGTGAAAGCTCAAAGCAAAAATTAAAATCCCTTGCTTTTCAAAAAAAATTAATAATGCTTTTAAAAAAACTACAAATCCCAATTCATCAAACCCAACTAATGTTGTCAATGATCAACCCTAGACTCGCTGTTAGATTACACAATTACTCAATCTATTCTATTACATAGAATAAATATATATACAAATACAATACAAAATCTTAATGGGCTTGAGCCCTAATCTAACTAAGTGAACTAGGCTATAAACATATTAACACTCCCTGCTGTTTGAGCGAAGGTTGATTACAAAGCCCCAAACTAAATCTAAAATAAAAAAAATAATTAACACCATATTACAACTCAATAAAGAAAAAGAACTTAAGAAGAAAGAAAAAATAATAATAAAGATTATGCTAGTGTCAAATAGATGGGATAAACTTTTCATGATGCTAGTATGTATATAGCCTAGTCTACTTAGTTAGATTAGGCTATATACATACTAACACTCGCAATCATCGACAACCAAGGTGACCATCAACCTTGTTAGAGAACATCAATCGAGATCCTCTATCACCACCCATCGCAAGAACCAGACCTTAGACAATTAATGTTAAACCGCTATAGAAAACAAACCAGTATATATAGGTTATCAAAAATGGCGACAATGGCTAAAAGGCATGAGAAGATAGTTGTTGAAAGTGGACAACGGGAGAAAAATGACAATTATACTAGATTATTAAGATACGAGATTGATTAAAAACATATGGTCAAATTATTTCAAAATAATAAGTAAAACTGAAGACAAAATTAGTATTAAAAAGGGTTTACTTCATGAAAATGTATTCAACTTGTTACATTTTGCTATTGTATGTATTGAACTCTGAAACTTACCATTTCATGTATCAAACTCCCAATAGTTGTCATTTAATGTATTGGACCTAGTATAGCAAGTCACCTGCTGACATAACAACGGTTAAGCTAACATGGTTTGACTGTGTATACACTTACATTCATATACATATATTATATTAAAATACAATAAACTTTGTCTTAAATGTCTTGTGTACTTAACTATTATTTATCTCAGCTAATGCAATCGAGTAGCAAAAACCTATGATGTATGTAACATGACTTGCAATAGCATGTCTTACACAATCTAACCTATTTCCAGTGAAAAAATAAAGCCCGGTAAAGATGCTCAGATCCCAGCAAAAAAAAATAAAAAAATATTGTGGGCTTAAAAGGGTTTCAATGGTGCAGCCTTAAAGGTTTTGGGGCTGATTCCAACTTCCAAGGCTTCATTATGTTTAAAATGAAGTAGGCTTAATTAAACCGTTAACAAGGCTTCAATCTTGTTTTTAATCAGTTTCCCAATTTGTAATTGAAGATTTTGGTTATGCGATTTGCAATTTGTTCATTAGGGTTTGATTGTCCCTTCAATTACATTATGTGATTTGTTTTATTGCCAGGATTTAGTTTTAAATGATTTCAACTTTGCATTCAAGCTTTTAATGATGAAATGAAGAAGGGCTCGATCCATTAGGTATTTCTAGCCACCAAATATAACTAGTGTTATACCCGTACGGTGCCCGGGTACGTAAGTAACATTTTTATACTTAATGCTTTTTATACATACTCTTTTAAAAGATATAAAGTTATTCACGTCTAAAAGTTTTTAGTGTTATATTAACGTGTTTTTCATGTTCACTATTGTTAATAAAAGTAATATTTATGTAATGAACAAATAAAAAACCACCCTCATCACGTTAGAATGCGTAAATGAGAAATACCAGGATAGTGTATTTTTGTTATTCCGAAAATGTCATTTTATATATATGGATTCACGCCAATTATCAATTACATACATACATACATACGTACAACATACATACAAACATACATACATGTATTTTGAGTGTAATATATTCTTAATAATATTTTGAGTGCACCAACTATTTAACATAAATATTTTGTTCATTATAAATCTTATCTATTTTTGATATAAATGTTATCTTAATAAAACAAAATTTTAAAAAATAAGCTATTTTTAATTCTTTTATCGAAAGACCAAGAAATATATTATTATATAAACTATGATACGTAAAATGAATGAATATGAAAAACATATAAACTGTTCAAACAATTACCTACCAACTGCTATTGGTGGATGACATAAAATAAAAAATATACTAATTTTTTTTAAATGTCATAATACGATAAAATTTATACCAAAACGTAGATAAAAATGAGACGGTCTCAAATATATAAATATTTTTTCACTAAACAAAATGTATGATAAGTTATTAGACAAAATTTATAAAAATCTATAATTAATTATATTAATATATAATTTTTCATCCAACCCCCCATATTTCCATTAAGCACCCTCACATATTTCATAAATAACCATCCCAATTTTCATGCAACCCCCTACATATTTCTTCACTTTTTATCACATCCCACCAATCAAATCTATTCATTTCTCCGCGTCATATTTTCTAGTCAGCAATGAGGTGGCATTTAATTGATGACAGAGCAGATTTTCTCTCTGCTCTGTCAACAATATAATATATATATTAAATTGTTAGTTACGGTATGTTCCAACATCGTTGGTGATTTAAGATTAGATTTCAGATGTGCAAATAGTTTGTGTTCATATTGTTCATCCTTATCTTCATGTAAGTTGAAGATCATTTAAAAATCTTTGAAGATCATATGAATAAAACAATAAAAGAATCAAAAAAATCATGTAAAAACCTGTAAAGAAACGGGCAACCGGTCAAAAAGGTAAGATTATACATGTCACAAAATAATAAGCTTGTCTTGTTACATTATTTGAGCTAAACTTTATTATACATAATGCCATGTTTATTCAAGTTCATTGCATTTAACATATTTTTGCTCTTTATAATTATATTATGATTAACTATTTAATTTTTTATCTATACTACTATCTAATTATTTAAAATACACCATTATACTTACATACTCTTCCATACCAACACAATTTTCCAACATCAACAAAATTTTTAAAAATCTTATTATTTTTCTCTCTACTTATTTCATAAATAGAATTTCTTTTTTTCTTATGTTTATGTTTCTTATAAATTAATAAAGAAAATGATGGGAAAAAAAGAAACGAAAAAAACGGACATATTGCTGAACAAAAACTATTTCGTAATGTCGAATCGCAAGAATAATATACCATTATACTCTTGAACATGTTCCAAAACATAAACTATTCACTACCATCACATTATGCGGGCAATATGCTAATATTAATAAATAAACTAATTAAATGTTTCCTAACACTTGATATTATAATTAAAAAATATTTATAATTAATCCGTTTCCTGGGTTCGACACCATAATATATATGCTTTGTATTTTTAAATTAAGTGCCAATTATTTTTCGATAACTTACCATAGTTTGATTTGTTATATGACTAACTTAGTCGTATCATTTGCTAATTAATCTCACAACGCTACACTTGAAAGAGAAAATTTTAAAAACACGAGTAAAAGCAATTATTTAATTCATGCATGTTCAAGGCAAACAATCGAAACAAGTACTACAAAGAAAAAGGCTTTTCAAGAGTGAAACTTTTAGAAATGATATAATGTCATCTTTAAAAGTTGTTAAAATGACGTTGTAATATCTTACACCGGCAATAAATAATAAATGTTAAATAGAGTGGCAAAGAGGAACCTTTACAATTATATATAATCATAACTGTGGGATGTTTAAAAATAGTTTGTACACAACATTTTATTTGTTATAGATAACAATTATTACTTTTTTACCCGTATAAACTCACCAACTATTTTTCTTAAATCATCACCCTTTATAAGAGTTTGATTCTTCTTTTTGCCTAGTTGATGCATGACCTATTGTTAGTAAGTTTTGGTTTTATCTTTTGTTCCGAGTTCATAATGTCGGGGTCTGTTATAGCAGCTTTACTAAAGAAACACTTTAGAGACGACTTAAAAGTCTTTTTCTCTTCTTCTTTAATTAAATTTGGTATTTCTTTTAACATCAACCTTTTAGAAGTGAAATGTCGTCTATATTAACTATGGTCTGTAGAAGAATAAAAAATCTTATCCCTAAAAACTTGTATGGACGTAGCTCTAAATATGAACTTATAGGGATGACAGATTAAAATTTAGAGATAACATTTATCATCCCTAAAAGCGATTTTTTTTACTAAGTAAAACATGTATGCTTTCAATTTGTGATCATTTTTGTGACCGGTGACACTTTAGAATCTTATCGTTCTCATTTATGTTTACAAACACTAGGGGATAAATGACTCATGACATCATATACTAATAAAAATAATTTTTTTATAAAATTTAATAGTTTTGTTGGGGTCTTCCGTTATTCAGGTCATATTAATTGATTTTTTGGTTGTTAGATAGATAACCGAATGAAATTATCATGTAGATAGGGATGAGTCAAATACTAGAATCTGCCCAAAACAACCAAGATTTTCTTATGCTATATGTAAAAGTTTAATTTATGGTGTTTACTGTTTAGCTCAAAAAGTGAGCCCATATTGTCTTCTTTAGCCCAATCTGCGACTAGTAAGACAATGTATGTTTTCAAGACAAGACAAAAGACAATGTATTTTATAAACAAATATTGAATATTTTTTTTAATCTAACTTGATTATAGTAGTATTCAAAAATTTACAAAATGACACCCTAAAATTTGACTAGTCTTAGAAAACTCAAAATTATCCAGTCGGCTAACCAGTGGTGGGTCATCGGTTTGGACCAAATTAAGAGGCCTGCGTCTGAAAGTGGATAAGTAGATGAGTGTGACTTACGAGTCTTTAGAAGTCGATATTTGGTTGACCATCAACGAACAAGTAAATTATGGTACAAAAGTATCTTGATAAGCTTATTAGTGATCGTAAACTAGCTAGCTACATGGATGGTTTTATATATATGCATGGTGTGGTCCATATATAATTGAAAAGTAGGTGGAAAATTCAATTCCAAGTCAATTGCAAGTGTATGTATGATTAGGTACAGCCCAACAGTCATGGAAGATTAAAACAAAAAGGTGGTGAGGTTGTGGAGGTGATCCACCCAATTTAATATTCTTTTTTTTTTAATTTTTGATTTTTAATTCTGAGTGATTTAGTAGTAGTTCAATTGTGTCTAATGGTTGCCTCTGTTGCAATCCAATTATACAAGTTTTGAGTATTAATGGATGGCTTTTTTGATGGTGAAAAGAAACATGTTACTTACTTTGATGGATTGCCGACCATATTTTAATTATTTTTAAATTTTATTTTTGACTTGTAAAGTTATATTTTATTTCATCTGACTTTTTAATTAACCCGGCCATCCAAGAAGGTTTATTACTGACCGGTTATGGTCAACATACATCTGGTAAATAGTATAATCTATACGAATAAATGACACGTGTCAGGATTTGATCTCTGAACATCTAATATATATTCCATGTCACAATCCAAAAAGCTACCACTACAGAGAACAAGATTTTATACGCATATACCATTAGATTCGTGACTAACTTTATTATAAAGTAAGAAAAACGTAAATAAATCAAAAAAAAATTGCTAAAGATTATGTAAAGAAGTTACTTTCGTCACTGATTTGTTGTTAAGTTATGATTTTTATTTTGACAGGTATCTTCTTCTCACCAATGACCAATCCATGGGTATCTCGGGTCAGCAATTTATCGGTCGGATTGCTATATGTTCATTTGTTGGTATTTTGTCTGTAAAACTCATTCTCTACTAATGTATAAAGGACCTATTTTTGTCAACTTAAACAGTTACTTATATTATAAAACCTTTTTCTTTTGTAAAATGTATGTTATATCTGGTATATGTTGTTTAAGGTCCATGTGAAAACTTGGACCAGTAGCTGCTGATGTTTAATGAATGAATTGATATATTGATGATAAAAGAAAGAAAGCTGGGAATTAAGGCAAGTTGAATATGTCACATGGGTGTGGTGTGAAATAAATGTGATTAGGTAGTTGAGTTTATGTTTGACACAATGCATGTGAATGAAGACATCATATCATCAAGTGTCCAAGTTGTATTGTACCATTTCCATGGTGTCTTCATTTATTACCATGGTTGTCTACTCAATGCTAGCTTCTTTTTACACTCACTGTGATTGTCTTTCTCATGTTCAACTTGGTATTTAGTTATTTACTATTTACCCATATTTGAAAATCCTACATTTTTTTATTATTTTATAAATGGTTAACAAACAAGTACTATAGTGGTATAGTGCTCTAGAGGTTCAAATGAGAACCTTAAATAAATTGAGAATGAGAGACTCAATCCTAGCCGTCCAATTCCCACTCCTTCAATGTCATTGCCCACCCATTAATTCCTCACATACACTCTGCCACACTCTATCTCCTTAGGCTCTCCATCCATGAATTCCACTTACAAAATGAACGACCGAGATTGAGTCTCTCATTCTCATTTAATTTAGCATTCTCATTTGAACCTTCCCCTAGTGGTATATTCATATTTTTTTAAAAGGTAACGTGTTCTGTGAATGATTAGACAGAAGCTAAATATTTGTTAATAAAACGTTATTAGTGTTAAAGTTGTTGAACTATAAGAATACTTTTGCTACTTATTTTTTGAACGACAAACACACACATTCACCTAATTTACACCTTTTGTCTTTAGCTGGACTTGAACCCTCAACTTCTAAGAAGGAGAGACACTTTAGTCACATATTAGTATCGCTTAGGTCAAAGACCCTTATTAATATAATGTTTTTATACACGTATGGTTATTAATGTTTCCACTTATATCAATCATTTAAACTGGTATTTTTAATAACTAGTTCAATTAGTCCTCAATTTCCGAAGATGTACCTGGTCAACTTTTCCAACGAGTTTTTTTGGCCAATAATATTTCGGAGACTTCATTGTTTTATGACATTTTTATGAAAATATGTTACCTTATATCCAACTAAATAGTAACTTTCTAAAGTTTAAGTACATATTAAAGTACTTTTCAAAATTTGATACATAAAATAATAAAACATAATAAATTTGGTATATTTTGAAAAACTAAACGTATTCTAGTCAAAACCAAGTAATAGTAACCATGGATAGATTAAAAAGATTACAATTAATCTGAGAGATGTTGCCAACTAGTCGTTTTATCATATCAGACACATTTTTGTTTTGTTCCTGTGATATTCTCCATATGACAAAAGTAACATAAAAGTTTTTTTTTCTTTTTGTCTTAAATGGCTTAGGAAGTACAAGTTATTTTTGGTTTTATATCTTTATTAGGTTTTCTATATTATTTGTTCACTACAGAATTTTAAACAACCGTAAAAAAATACATAATATATTGAATACTTCTACACTATAAGTTTTGAGAACCTTTTGGCTTAGCTATTCGGTTATCTAGCTATTAAAGTGAGGGATTATATTACATTGCTTAAAGTGTTACATATTGAGAATTTCCGAAACTTCTTATCATTTATTTCGGGTGTGTAAACCATCAGTTATATTAACCGATTTACAATAAGTGTTATTTATTATTACAGATCATTTCAACAAGAAGTCAGTATTTATTAATTTATGTAACGTGTGAGTACACAACAGATGATTTCTTATGTTCGGAAAAATAGCAAAATTCAAAGGTGTTTCTAGTAAACATGGGATAGAAATAATATATATCAATGCTGATTTCAATAGAACTAATGCTGATTTCAACGCTAACCCTAAGTGAAATCATTGAAGAATAGAATAAATTAAAAAAAAAAAATAACTCCAATTCATACAATTCGGAAGATCAGATCAGAATTGAAACTGAAGCGAAATCTGTTAGGGCTTCGATCTCTGTAATCAATCGAATTTCAGAAAAATAAACCCTAATTAAATCAATGGTAAGATTTAAGAATGGCGCCACAAAAAGTACACATTATTGCCTTCCACGATTTCCAGTAGAACGGAACATGGCAGAACCTGGTGGAGGTTTTCATATCCGCCACACTTGCTCCGCCGCCGCACCTCGAACAAAGACCCGCCGCTGGCTTGCACCGCCGCACTTGCCGAGTTTGATCCACCAGAAAACAAAAACAAACCATTTCTATTCTTACTGATCTGTAAGTGAATGACTCTCCGGTGAAACTGAAATGTCCACCGTTAGGGTTCTGGCGCCGGTGAGGATTGATGGATAGTGTGAGTATGTGAAGTTGTGATCTGTGAAGTAGTTGGGAGTTGAAATTGTGATGAAAAAGTAGACCTCCAGTGTTTGGTATTTATAGTCGTGCAGTGAAGGTCGATCCGTAATAAAATGGGCGCCATTCGTATTTCTGTTGGTACAATTATTTAAACGTAGCGTACAAATCTAAACTGCCAAATTGGCAAATTTTAAATCAAATGTTTCTTTCTTTTTATTTATTTATATTAAGCAGCAGACGTAAAAAAGATAAATATGAGCATCGTGCCTTGCTAGTTTTTTTTTAATAAAAACATATTAGAAAAAAAAACTCATTTGTCTATTTCAATTAAATACTAACAATTTATTTCATTGTCGTACTAATTTTACGAAATTGATATATAACTTTAACACATTTATTATTATAATTACTTAAAACTTGTAAGACATTACTTTATAAAACTTAAAGGTTAAACCGAATTAACACAATAGCATATAACCGTCTCATTTTTATCTACGTTTTGGTATAAATTTTATTGTAATATGACACTTTTTTGAAATTAGTATATTCTCATCACAAAGGTGATATTTAATATATTGCATTATTTTTATTACAAAGAAGTGTTTAAAAAAAATTGTTAAGAATTATGACATATGTAAGTTTTCGGTGATATTTCATTTAATGCAATATTTTTATTTGAAAATTTTAATATCTCAAATACGTTTCCAAAAACAATAAACTAGTAGCATATAATATAGCTTTTGAATCGTATAAAAAATAAAAATAAAATGTAACAAAAATTGAAACGGGATAACAATTTGAAGAGTTGGTTATCTCTTTGGAATATTCGGAATTTCTTTATACATTACATTAAGTCTTGGAGGTTGACTTTTGGACCCATAAATATGGCGGGATTAACAGTTGTAATTTCCAACTGTTTTGAATATGAGAAGTCAACTGATCGTGTTCGTACACGTGGCAGACTAACGAAGGAAGGATGATTTGTTTTTGTAGCATTTACTTGGGGGGTGACAGAGGCAGTATGGGATCAATCGTGAACATGGCTGTAGATTGTAGAATTCCGGCTCTCCACTCGTTCATGCACACTTTCAAATATATAATTTAAAAAAAAAATGTTTATTATTATAATTAAATTATCGCATTTGACTTTTTGATATAAAGCAAAGTTATCGATACTGAGTGATTGATAGTTTTGTATGAAATCATAACATATATCAACACCAAAAGAGAAAGAGGGTCGGATCTTAAAAATGAGAATATAAATCTTTTAAAAACCAATTGACACTATAGTAACAACGTTTTAAGATATATAATTGGTTGTTTATTGGCGTTTAGAGACTGTCAGATTAATCCAATAATTATAATAGTGGTAAGTCATATAACTATGTAAGTACAGTTTCTGTTTTTTGCGTTTAGTCAAGATGGATGTTTTAGGTTTTGTTGCTTTGATCTGTTTTGGACTTCAGTATTGGTTAGCTTCGATGTTTGTCATGTTTTAGCTTTGTTATAGTTTTGATGGCTTCGGTTCCTACTTGTAGTTTTGAGTATGTTCTTGTTAGTTTAAATTTTTGTCATTTGCATATCTTGCAAATGCAGGTTGTACTCCTTGTATTTTGCTTCGATTGTGCTTAGTAATGGTAAAAGTCATATAAACCATAAGGAAAGAATATCGGGTAATGGTCTCAAGAAGTTGGGTGTGGGTGGGTAGCACAAAATATTTTTAACACCTCATCTTGTTTTTGCGGCTTACAATATAATAATATAATGCATGGTTTTAAATACATATCATGACGTAAGGTTTGACCATGTTGCCACAAAAAAAATACTAGACGTACTGACGGAGTTAGACCGGCACATGCTAAGAACTAGCTAGATGCGTATTTACCTATTATAAGATGCGTATTTTAAATTGCGTAAAATATTGGTCAGTTAATTGTTTATTTATTAATATATGCACTAATGGTCGGACATATACTACACGGAGCCTTTTTAGGCCAGTTAAATTTGATTTCTAGACCGGTTAAACGCCTTCAAGACCGGTTGTATAAATGGTCTATTAGCTTTCAAGACCCCTTTTTACATTGAAGCGCTCCAAGGAGAGAATACCTGTTCTATTAAACCGGTCTAAATAGTAGGTAAAAAAAAAATAAAAACCCAAATTCTAAATGATGCTAAAACTAAAAAAAGCAGCTATTACAAAATAAATTTTCATTGCATAATAAATTTTCATTGCATAGGAAAGTTCTATAGAACCAATTACATTGTCTATCGTATCCAAATCCAAAACCAAGACATTTTATCTACATTTTTCTACAAAAAGAATTCATTAGATGGAAACTTCTACGTAATATGTGATACACATACAAACCGCCTTCACCACCTTCACCAGACATATTAAACAATAACAATTAGCATTATGTTGTATTGGGTAACCCAAGGAATAATATAAAAGAACCACTTAAGCCACTATTGTTTTTAATATACAACATACCTTAAATAACAAGTACCAAGCAAACCATGTATTAAAAAGTTGTTATCTTTGTAAACAAAGTCTGGAATATGCAAAAGAAATAAATTAACAAAGTGATAAATAGTAAAGTGTACCTTATGCGTCATATGAAACAAAAAGACACATTTTCTAGAACCATCCTCGATTTGTATCGCTACCACTAACATAAAAGAAACAAAACAAATGAATCAAAAACTTAGAATTATAACCATTATCAATTATTAAGTATAAATCATAATCAATAAAACAATTATAAAGAAGATCAACGAAATCATTGGGTGGAGACTTCAACTATAAAGTTTATATAATACTATTTGCACAAGAAATCAAATATGTACGTAAACATACCTAATTAATCTCACATAGTGTGTGCCAAATATTGACAATTTCATTTAATTCTTCCTTAGTAAAAGCCTTCATACTCTTCCACGGGTTCTAATGATGAAAAACAATTGCTTCAACTAATAATATTTTATAATAATAGATACAAAAATACAAGAACACTTACCTTAGCGGGAAATTCAAACATGTACTTCATGACAAAATCATATATAAACTTCATCGTGTAATAACCGCATTCCCAACCGTCATTTTGTTTATTGCACTGGTAGTTAAAGAAAAGAATACACATAAAACACTAATATAAATCAATGTGACCATGTTTATTGAATTCAACTTCATCAGCGTCATGAGGTATCGGATCTTTTGACTTGTTAAGCCCCCTCTTTTTCCTTTGATTTATTTCGTTTTCATCATTTTCATTTGGATCCTAGAAGATGAAAATTAGCAGATGTTAGACCCGGTGGGAGGTGAAATAAAAATGAACACATTAGAAATTGGTAAATCAATGTATGTAAAGTAGAAGGAGATAGATAATCATACCATTTTATCAAGGATTTTGTACAATAAACGTAGAAGATCCTAAACAACGCTTCTTTGGTCGCCCCACAAGTGACTTTTAGTTTCTACTATTCTGTAAACCATTAAAAAAGTAACAAAGGTAAACAGTAAGTGTGCCCACATTGATTAACTACAAAAGATACGGCTCCAAAATTGCTTAATTAAAAAAGTGAGATTATTATTGGTTTAATGGTTTTTATAATTAAAATTTAAGATGTTAATTATCTATAATAAACTCAGACAAAAGAAAAAAATGAGTTCTACAACCTTCAGTTTATAAGCCCAAGTCTCAACTGCTTAAAAAGAACACGTGAACGAAGGCAGTCTTAAACGAGTAGCAGTCAAGCTTTTGACTTCTGCCAAAAGTGCTAGCATTAGATACATGTTTACAAATGCAGAAGACACAAAATTCATATTAATTAATAATGCTTCAGGAGTTTCAGGAATCTTAAAAGCATTCTATCCCAGCCCACATCCCATGCGTTTTCCCATTGAAGCCTTACAACTCCATATGATCACATATATACCATCACAAGTAGTAAAAACCTCAAGAATAACACCACCTTTTCAAACTTTTGCACCTGTGCAATGAAGAAGGAGAAGATCCAACTCAATAAAAGAAACATAAATAGTCTCGTTCGTTCGTGCCAAAGAAGTGTAAAAAGCGAATAAGGTGAAAAGGGTTTTTGAAGGCTTAGATGTAACTGTGAAAATTCATGAACTGTAAAAGATGAATTAAAGATTTTGGAGGGGAACCGCCGGCGCCTTTTTTGATTTTGGGGAGAGTCTTCGAGACCACTTTAAACAACCGGTGTAATTGAAACACTAATTAGTGATGGATGTGTTCAAATTCAATACGGCGCTGTAGAATTTCTAGGGTTAGTTGTTTGTCATAAAATTTGTTTTAGTATATATTGTAATTTATTCAATTTACTTACAAGTATCATTACATTAGCCCATTGGTTATTTACCATACATGTTATAAAAATGGCCCAAGTTCTAGTCTTGAGCCCTACTTTTTTTTATATTATTTTGTTTGGTAAAAAGTAATCTTTTAGAAATCTATAATTGATAAAAACCAGGTTGCCAAAAAACCGGTCTAGAATAGGATGAAAAAGACGTGTTTGCAAGATCTTCAAGACCGGATTTTAGAAGTGGTCTTGAAAATTGGTTGGGAGTAGCCGACGCATGGGATTTTGAAACCGGTTGCCACAAAACCGGTCTAGATATGTATTTTAAAGAGCGGTTCAACAAAAGACGTCTTTAATGAGAGGTCTTGAAGCTCATCCGTGTAGTAGAGCTAAAAACAAGCATAATGGTAATACCTTGGATGTTTATTTTTGAAAGACAATAGTTTTGTAAACTTGATATATACAAATAATTCTACAATTATTTGTTTTATTCTTTTTATGTGTATAATTATATATAGGAGACGGTTCAAACGGGAATCGTTTTTCGTATGAGAACTGCGAGAACCATTTCTAACCAATCATTTAATTTCCTGCCTTTTTATTTATTTTAAGAAGAAAAGGATAGTTTGAACCACTTTCATTATTGCAAGAACCGCGAGAATCAATCTGAGCTGTTCCAATTTCCCCTTTTTCAATGTCATCACCCACCCATGAATTCATCACATGCACATGCACCCTGTCACACTTGATTCTCCCACCCTCTACGTCCATGAATTTCACTTATCAAATCAACGGCTAAGATCGGTACTCACACTAAAATCCGTTCTCAAGTAAACCTTCTCTCTCTCTCTCTCTCTCTCTCTCTCTCACACACACACACACACACACACATATATATAGGAAAAAGTTCTTGCGAGAACCATTCTTAGTGCGAGAACCGCGAGAACCAATCTGAGCCGTCCAATTCCCCATCCTTCAATGTCATTGCCCACCCATGAATTCCTCACATGCACCCTGTCACACTCTTTCCCTCCACGCTCACCATCCATGAAACTTCCCATATCCAAGGAACGGCCGAGATTGGTTCTCGCGGTTCTCGCACTAACAACGGTTCTCGCATGAACCCTCCCCTATATATATATATACACAATTATGAAAAATGCTAATCACATCCCTAAGGTTGTGGATAAGAGTGATAATTATAATTTTAAAAAAAAATGGTAGTAACAATAATAAACATGATGAAAAGTTGAAATCAAATATATTACCTCTTAAAAAAACTAAAATCATTATAAAAGAATTATAAAAGTAGAAAGTTTAAACTAAATATAGTAATAATGATCTAATAATATTTTAATTTTTAGTTTAATCCACGGGCCTTAGAGCTGTTGTTATCATTCTCCTATAATTTTATGAATCATAATGAATATAGACCATAACAATGTTGTAAAACTCAATAAAGCATAAGAATTCGTGACCCGCTAAAACTCATGATAGAATAAAAGATATACACGAAAGTTAAAACTAACATTAAAAAAAAATACTAGATATCAAAACAACCAAATGGCTTGTAGCTCATTGGTATACAAAAGATTTACATTGGAAGTGTGTTATTTCCAACATAGAAGCTAACCATAATTCTACATTCATGCAAACCCTAGAATGGCAACCTTTTTGTGTGATGTGGGACAAACAAGAAAATTACACAATAATTACAGATCATTGTATACAAAAAAAAATTCTTGTGCAAACTCATTAACAAACCTTCTATAATGAATCTCTTCAACAAAATATTTTTGGGTGGCTTTAGGTTTCTTTCATGGTTTGATAACACTTAGTCGACATTTTGGTGCTCGCATAATAGTCTGGTTTCGTTTCCTAGCTTGTAATCGACTTTTTCGTGATTGATGTATCTCTTGTTGTTCGAAAACATATATTGTGAATTTGTGATTCATCATAATCTAGTAGCCATTTTTAACATCGTTGGCCCTAGAATACTTCTTTTTAATAATTTTAGTACAAAATAGTGACATTTATGACCGTCTATATAAAGCAAATATATGAATCTAATTGTGATTACAAATACACCAACACTATCATAGCAACAAACTCAGAAAACGTATTTATACTACCTACCGATCCTCACTAGGTCCTTTTATGTTCCAATTCCAATTTTCATATTAAGTTGTGTTCAATAAGTTTATATAAAAAAATAGTTTTAAAATTTTAATATTGCAAGCACATGTGACTTAGTATACAATCACATGTGACTTGTAAAAGCAGCGTGAATTACGAAAATGCCCCTTTGCTCAAAATTTAAAATTAAATATGGATCATTGATATCATTGATTCAAAAGCTAAAATTACTCTCTTAAAACTATGAATTAAGTATGAATTTATTGAACATTCATCCTGTCATATTTTCGCAGTTTTAAGAAACTTTAAGGTAAGAAGTTTTAGCCGAAATTGTTTTTGTTTTTTTTTTGAATAGCGAAATTTAGTGGGCCGGGCTGCAGTGACATCCATACGGATGTATACAAACCCCAAGCCACTCACCATGAAGGATTAAATCCTCTTCCGTTATCTCCGGAGATCACCACTATGAGGAATAATACCTCCACCATTTTTTTAAAAGAAACCACAATCCCCAAGACTTAAACCCAAGACCTTGAGGATATTGTAAAACCCAGGTACCACTAGAACAAGTCCTAGTTGGTATGTTTTAGCCGAATATAATCAAGAATCAATGAACCAAGTTAATAAAAAGTGTTAATTTTGGAATAACTGAGAGTTTCTTTCCTTCCAGATATAAATTTGTAAAAACTATTAATTTAAACAAGTTAATAAAAGGTGTTTTATCTTTAAAATATTAAATGGTATATGAACTTGTCCATGTTTTATGGGCTCCTGTTGCGTGACACTCAAAGTTACAATTAAATCTCGTTGTCCCAATTGTTGGACAAAGTACCAACTCTGCAAAAAAGAGAAAAAATAAAAATAAAATTAATAATTGCCGCTTGCTTGCTGTACTCTGTGTAGAAAACCCTCATGAACAAGTGTCGTCTTTGGTATCTATAAAAAAATCATCGTAAGCCATCTCAGAATGCTGACATCATAGTCGATTTTGCAGCCTCTCGCTTCATTTCTGCAGCTTTCCCACTGCCCCGGAAATACATGTAAACTTGCTGCACATCCATATCAAACAAACATCATGTCAAATCAACGGTTTAAGAAAGAAAAACAAATAAGTTGAATCAAGAACACATAAAGAATCTCAAAATGAAATATATTTAACAACCTGAATGACCCAAATGCTCATCACTGATTCAAGAGCAAAAAATGCGAACCCAATAAAGTAGAAGCACTGCAATTAGAAACAAAAATATTATTATCTTCAGAAAAAATTAACCATGATTCAAAATTAATAATTTCAAGGCCTTTCTTTAGAAACTTACCCCAACAAAAGCATTAGAAGATACCACGTCGAGTGCAGGCAAAATTCCACTGTAACGTATAAGAAGAGACCATTAGTAAAGATGGCAAAATGGATGGGTTGTTTTTCTTTATGCATTGATTGTTTTTTTAAAGATAACAGATAATTCATCTTGTCAAATTGACTAAATTTATAGGAAAGTGTTAGGTCAACAAATGACTATAAAAAAATTAACTTCATGAATAAAGGAAAAAAAAAATCAACTGTTACATATAAGTAGACGAACAGATAACTTACGTGAGAGATTTTCCCTTAAAGATAATAGGAGGAGCAACAGCAGCAAATACACAAAAGGCGATGTGAAACTGAAAAAGATGGATAAATTAATTAAAAATAAATTTAACATATTACAGCAGCAAACTATGCACACAAAAAAAAAAGTTAAAAAACAGCAGCTTTACCATATAAGCCAAGAAAAACCATCCAAACTTCAGAGCACTATCAGTTCTGTCAAGAAAAGAAGAACAAAACTAAAAAAAATATTTTGGAATACGACTAGCAGCCAATACTGACTCAGAGACTGTTTGTTTTTCACTTTTTACTTTATCAAGAAAGCTAAGTAGGAGTGGCAGGGGTTGTGTGGTCAGTAACAATGGCGTGGTGAAGAAGGCCGCCCACACCACCACCACGAGGTAGTGCCGTAGTGGTGAGGCGTGATGCTGGTTATCACGCAAGGGGGAGTGATGTAGCCATGTTTTGCCTTTTTTATTTATTACTAGTATTTTTTTTTTTCTTGTTTTTTACCTTTTGATTTGTGAGTTGTGTTGAAGATGGGTCCCAGAATTTGGTGAGAGTGATAGCCGCCATAGGTTGAGCAGTGGAATGAGGAGGAGGAGTGTAATGCAGACATGTCGGTGTGGTGGTGAGTGGTGAGACTGATTACTCCCCACCATACTACCTCATCACAATCATACTCTCACCACACTATTAATATGTGATCACTCCCTACCACACCAAATTATGGGACTCACCAACCATATTGTTAAAAAAAAGACATACTGCTTCACCATGATCACCACATTGCTTGACCACCGCCATGTGATGGTGTAGAGTCCACGACATGGTGAGGAAACCACACCCAATGTGTATGCACTTAGCTGGAAAAAGTCATGGTGTTGCTATCCTAAATCTTTGTATATTTATAAAACATTATTTTTATTTTAACTATACATTTCTTTTGTGCCGCCTTTCGTTAGTTAAGTTGTTAGCTTCAAATATAATTAATTATCTTTTTTATGATTAAATTTATTTATATTTTTTAATATAACTAGTTACATGTCACACACTTACACAACTCGTCCTTGCTATTATCAAATCTATTCCATTTATATAAAAAATTTCTTGAAGAAATAATTATTATTGCCCTTTAAATTTCCCCCAAAAACAATATCAAGCAATTGCACTATATTTGATAGCATTTCCTAAACGATTGATAATATGGTCTTTAACTATTATTCAGACTCTTTATTCAACATATAAAACAGATAACAGCAATTATAAATTCCATACAAACCTCATAGCACGATATAAGGGACGGTACCACATTACATAAGCCCCTGGGACCCCTGATATCATATAAATAAGTGCAAGAAACCAAATTGTTGGACCTGAAAAAAATAATTAAAACATTGTAAGAGTAGCACTTTATATAACAACCAAAAAACGATAATTGTGAAATTACTAAACTAACCTTCCCCTTTTATCCACGCGATGGTCACTGCTACAACATTCCATACAAGACAGACTACAATACCTGAAATATAACACAATTGTTTATAGTTTCATGGCTCTTTTAATTTGAATTTATCTCAAAAAAATATTTCATAAATACATGAAGAAATTTGTCACATTTACATACCTAGAAAAGTCGTGAATGCAACATATTGTATTTTCTGTAAATGAATAGGGATTTCGTTTGTAATGTCATTATGAATAATAGGGAAAAACGGTGGCCAATTTTTTTCCTCTATAACAATTCCAGCTGCAAATTAAAAACCACCGTAATAAAGTTAATTCTGCACTATAAAAAAACAAAAATAAAAAAATAAAAAAATTTACAAACAAACAAATTACATCGTGCAATAGCATCCTCCTTCCTCTTTAGTTCCTGCATAGATACGAGAAGATACAGAACACAATAAGATTTGATATTTATTTGCTTCTTAAAATATTCATTTTCTGATTCTTGTTTTATATTGGCCTAACGAAGATATAATTGATAGTTCAATTAAATAATTCCTTATTACACACACATATTCACTTTTAATTAAAATTTCCTAAAAGACAATGAAAAAACACCTGTTCTCTCCTTTTGAGTTCAGCCTCTTTAGCTTTGAGTTCCTTCTCTTTGGTTCTGAAATCCTACACCCAGAAAAATAAAGAATAAGGAAAAAAAATCAAATAATAATATAAAACTAAAAAAATGGTAAACTTACATGAGCAGTGTCAAGAGGGATATCGATTGTTGCACCACGATCATAACCAGCAGGTTCTGGGGGTAGTGGTGATAGTCTTGAGGTTGCAGGTGGGACACTTCCATGAGCCTGATAATTCCATTATGAATAACAAACTTCTTTTATATGTATAAACTATTTCAAACATATTACCCATTTTTTCTGTCTGATTAATTTCAATTTGCATATTTGTTTGTTTATTTCTTATAAAATAGTATACACATTATACAATCTTGACCTTATAATTTATAAGAAGTTTGACCATGTTGACTTAAAAAAATATAAGAATATCACGCAGCCACATAGGTGAATGTGAACAGTATCATCATATGGATTGTATCACAACCAGATTATGATGTCCTTAAGCAGAAAATATATATAGGATAAAAAAAATAAAAAATATAGAACAAACCTAAAAAAAATAGCAACAGGGAATTCGAAAAATAACTCAGATTTAAAAAAAAAAATGTTATTTACTACATCTAGCTTTTTTTTAGAAGCGAAGAATCTTACAGGCATATAAAATGCACCTCCCCCATAATTTGATTGACCAAACCCGCTCCCTTGAGGTCCTTGATTCTGGCAGAATAACCGAAAGTTTAGTAAGCAATCACTAGATAAGACATGTAATTTCCCAAAAAATGAAGGAAAAGAAAAGAAAAAAAAAAGGAATAAAAAGAAGCCTTATATAAAGTAAACATAATCCAGTAACCTAAATGCTACTGTGGAATACCAAATCACATATTCTTCCCGTCTAAGTATCTATAAATAACCACAAATGTATCTCTAGAAAAAATATGTAATTTCCACTTCTCATCCTTCTCTTTTACGGTCTTAATTTTGTAGCAAATCTTTAGGCTTTACGAATCATGTATTTTAAAATTCCATTTTCTTTCCGATTATAGTTCTATTATACTTATTCTAATAATCAATAGTTTTACTAAAATATGGAATCTTGATTTTTTAAAAACTACATCAGTATTGTATGTGTTTAATCTTCTCAAAAAAAAATTACTAAACAACAAAGTAGACCAAATGACTAATGTAATCAGGATAGACCCACAAAGATTTTTTATTTAATTTAAATTTATTTTTAGCAAACAGTTTAGCAGTCTCTTTCAATGCTTAATCATTGTCACTTAAAATCTTTTTGAAGTTCATCATATGCTGCTTCCTACTCCACTTGTATTACAAAAGTGGTGACACTTTTGGGAACTTTGACATGCCTGCTATGCTATACAATCATCTTGTTCCTGTTGAAGTTTTTCCACAAATCTTGGTGGGTCCCCATGCGCGTAAATTATGTAATGAGTTCACAAGGAATAACGGGACCTCGTAACAGTTTCATCCATGGAAACAGCAAGGAAATTTCAATAATGACAAATAAATCCATGAGTTTGCCCATGCAGATATCACATAACATATTCCCACAAATTCAACCTCACATCAGCTCGTGGTTCACATATATGATTAGTTTTATTTCCAGTGTATTCAAGAAATGCCATAAATAGTAGTTTTGTCAATGATCCATGTTGGTAATTATGCTTTTCTTTTTATCCTATTTTGGTAATTATAATTCGTGTTGATTTGCTAATTTGGTAATATAAGCACAAAATGACCGGTTGATTGCAAATGATATGTGTACTAAGGCATGTCATTCATTTTACCCAGTTGTGCTCAGGGTTTTTTTGCTTATATTACCAAGCTAGCACATCAACAGAAGTATAATTACCAAAAAAAAAGAATGTTGCTAATGTTTAGCATTTCCCCTTTACTTAAAAGCTTAGCTATACTTGTCACATTTTTAAAGTGTTACTCTTGATGTTAGGCAAGAACTTTGAATTTTGGCAAGGTCCTCAAGCTGAAGTAGTTGTCACAGAACCATACCTACTCAAAGAAATAATGAGTGACAGATATTTCCAACGGAAAACCAGATACTGACCCATTTCTCAAAAAGATAATTGGAGAAGGTTTAATCTCATCTAAAGGCAAAAAATGGGCATAACAACGGAAATTAGCAACTCATGCTTTCCATGGCCAACGGTTGAAAGTAAGTTCAAACAAACTAGTTTGATCCAGAATTGAAACTATTGATCAACTTTTTCACACTGGTATTAGTATTCACAGTTCCTGTGTATTAGTATAACCATATAAAAAGCACCCGGACTCCTATTAATGGTGTTTAATATGTAAAAGTATCCATTTTGATTTTTAAACTAGATAGTAAGTTGAAAACTTACAAATGGGAAATTTTAGTTGGGTTGGAGGAAAAAAAATTCTTGTTTATTTGGCTGTAGAACATGGTTCCAATGATGATAGAAGCGCTGACATGATGTTCAAACGATGACAAAATATCGGAACCAAAGAGATAGATGTCTATGAAGAGTTCGGGATTATGACATCAGAAGTTATTTCTTGAACAGCATTTGGCAGTACTTATGAAGACGGGAATCAAGTTTTCCAAAAGCTCAGAGCATTATACCAATTAACTGCCAAACACTCATATGAATACAGGCTTCCCGGATTTGGGTAAATATAACTATTATACCTTTCTTATATATATGAACACAACTAGGGGTGACAATTTCTAATATTGCACGAACCCCACACAAAAAAAAGGGTTTTGATAGCGTCTAAACAGTTCAGATCAAAAATAGGTAGACTTGCCTAACCTTTCAATATGCGGATCAACCTAACCTGTTTTAAAACTATAACTAAGAATAATAGATAAAAAGATAATAATTCAACCTGCCGACCCATTTACAATCCCATTATGGCCGATTTACCTCACGAGCTCATTTGACCTGTGTAGATAAATGAGTCATGTTCGTCTTACAAGAGTCAGGGGTTTTAAAATTAGGGTTGAGTTTTTTGACATGAAGTCATGAATAATGAAGCAGGCTGGCTTTGGGTCCGGTGATACGAACACAGACCCAAAATACCACTCCCAGCATACACCTCAATAGAATGATGATCACATGATTCAAACTTCACAGGATAATATTCAAAGATAAAGATGACGCAGAATCAGAGATCAGAATAACTGCAAGCAGGCATTCGAGATGTCATTATGCAGATGATAAGAAATAGAGAGAATATGACAATTTCGGGAAAAGAAAACAACTCAGATACAGATTACTTGGGACTACTTTTGGAGGCATATCATCATAATGATGAAGATTACAAGCTTTCCATACAAGATATTATCGATGACTGCAAAAGTTTTTACTCTGCTGGCCAAAGAACAACCTCTCTTTTGCTTTCATGGGTTATTCTTCTTTTAGAAATCCACAATGAATGGCAAGAGAAAGCACAAGACGAAGTGCAACAAGTATTTGGTAAATAAAACCCGTCTTCGGAAGGCATAGCAAAACTCAAGACAGTAAGCTTATTGATATAAAATACCACATTCCCAAATTATTTCATAAATCCTAAGGACTCCACCCAAGTACGTACCATGCGTCATTTAGACATATTTTGACCAAAGTTTATGCTAAATGACATAAATACCCTCAAGTTTCTTGGAAAACAAAAAATTTAACCAATAATATATCGACACCTCATGAAATATATTATTTATGTTTTCAAAAAACTTAAGATCATTTTCGTCATTCAGCGTGTATTTATTCAAAACTTGTAGAAATGAAACAAAATACGTACTTGGTGGCCTTAAAAAAAAGTTAAATGGGTGGCACCCACATACATTATTCTTTGATTTTGTAATCTTTTAATCCTTTGTATCATACAGATGGGCATGATAATTAACAAGCCCCTAAGACTATACCATCCTGCACTTTATATTGTCAAAAGAGTATATAGAAAAACGGAAGTCGGAAGCTTCGTTTTTCCTGCAAACATAAATTTGCATATACCTAATTTAGCACTTCATCAAGACCCCAAAATATGGGGAAAAGATGCCCACTCATTCATACCGAAAAGATTCTCAAAAGGAATTGCTAAAGCAACTAACAACAATCTGCATTCCTCCCATTTGGTTATGGGCCTAGAAATTGCGTAGGCTCGAGTTTTGCATTTATCGAAGCTAAAATCGCACTCACAATGATCTTACAACGTTACAAATTCACTCTATCCCCAAACTATGTTCATGCACCAGTTCAGCTTATAACACTGCACCCAAAGTTTGGTGTTCAGATTATGTTTGAAGCTTTTTAAAAGTCTAGGGTGCTGTTTGTTTTAGAAGATGTAAAATGTCTTATGCCTTATTTACATGCCTAGGTTAAAAGGTTTGCAAAGGATAAGTGATATTTAATCACTTCTAAAGATAAGATGAAATAAGATCTTCGAAGCACTTATCACTTATTCTAACCAAACAATCTTCTTTACAAACGTCTGCCGTTTTAGAAAATAAGGCCTTATTCTAAAAAACAAACAAGGCCTAAATGTGTACTTATTATGTTTGTCTGCATTTAAGAATTGTCTGCATTCATTTTCAACTTTTTTTCTCAATTTCCCATATCAGATCCATAATTTAAAAGGGAATCAAATGAGAAAACTAATGGAAACATATTGGAAATAATTTATAATATAAAGTTTTCTGTGTATTATACCAAGGCGTAGTCTTTAATAATGGTGTATTATATTCAACTTTTCTCTTCGATGATTGCATTTAATCTTATCATTTTCTCATGGTATAACTAGATTAGGTAGCATGAAACTTGATATTAGAGGACTTTATTTTTAAAGTAAATTAAACTTTTCGATAATAGCATTGTAGTTTAATCATCGTACATGTTGCAATACAGAAACAACACTTAAGTATGGCAGAGTAACTATAACCATAGTTTTATAGTTTCATTCCAAAATAACCATCAACTACAAGTTTCTTTTTAGGCCTTATAAATTTAATGGTTCGTTTGTAATGGAACTACAAGCATGATAGTAAAACAGTCAACGGACATTATTTCAACAAACAATCTATAGCTGTTTTGATTAGGTTGCTAGTTAGCATAATTTAAGTTAATTTTCTTTTCTTGCATACATTAATCTTGTTTCTTTGCATAAGCTTAATATTGTATATAACCTAAATTGATTTCCTCACGACGTAATACACAATAATTTCTAAACTACAATTACATCATAAATTATATAAATTTTGTTGGTAACACATTACAAAAACCAATTTTTATATAATGTTAGGTTCCGACATTTACCTTGTCTTATTCCACATTATGCTTTCAAAAAGTATACTAAAGACTTTCGTGAACCAACACTCTTATAATCTGATTATTTAGAGGTCAAATGACCAATCTGATGCCAGTTTCAACTAAATAGATTATCAAATTGTAGAAGAAAAATAACTTATTTTCCCTTAGTTTACTTTTAATTTATCTATTACTTCCTTAATAAATTATTAAACAATCGACAATTCGACATCATTATAATCTATTACAATTCGGTGATTGAATCACACATACAGCAGAAACTAATTAGGTCATTTTCTTCCCTTATATGCCCTAAACCTTAACATTTGGGTGCTGCATTGCAATTGATAAACAGATCTAAAAAGACATTTGGGATAGGAATCGAAGTAATGATTAGTGAAAAACACTGAAAAACTGTATAACATCAAGCTCAATTTAAAAATACCCTACTACTAGATTCACAGATTGAATCAGACAGATCTGGCAGCAATTAAACACAAAGCCCATAAACCCATCATGAATGCACTTCGATTTTTCACATCATCAAGTAGAAGGAAGCAAATATATACACTCAATTGCTGATAGATCAATTAAAAGAGATAAAGACATTGGCATTACCGAAAATGGGTTAACTTCTTCTTCTTCGAATGGATTGGGATCGTAGCGACTACCCATCAGATGAAGTAAGTAGAGAATTCACAATGAAGTGTGTGATAGATCTGGGATTTCGTGAAGAAAAAAGGGGTTTACAAAACAGCAGAGGAAAAATGGGTGTTGAATCGGTATACAATATCGAATCGATCTGTCGGTTCGGTTGCGTAGTAAAGAAATATAAGAACAGCAAAAGGTTTGGCGGGTGAGAGGTTACAATGTTACATGGTGATATATGTGGGTTTTATCCACGCCAAAAATCACGAATCAAATCTCGTCATTTCAAATTTAGTAGAATTAATCGTAGTCCATAAGTTTTGCTAAAAATTATAGATTTAATCTTTGGATTCGTTTTTTTACAAGTTTTGTCCTCTTGACTTAAATCATTTGTAAATTTAAGTTTCTCTTCAACATTAAATGACAAAAGTAGGGGTGAAACGAACCGAACGAACATGAATGAGGTTTGTTCGTGTTTGTTTGTTCGACTTTGGTCAAACAAATAAACGAACACGAACGGATAAACGAATAGATTTATGTGTTCATGTTCGTTCGTCTAACTTTAGCCGAACAAATAAAGTAACACGAACGATAAACGAACGAGCATATATGGCGATTATTTAAAAGATTGGTTAGTTCGTGTACATTTTTATTCGTTTATTTAAACGATAAACAAAGTAAACGAAGGAACACACACTATAATACAAATAATATCATTAAACACAAATAAAATTATATTTAAACACACGCATAATATATATATATATATATATATATATATATATATATATATATATATATATATATATAGGGGAGGGTTCATGCGAGAACCGTTGTTAGTGCGAGAACCGCGAGAACCAATCTCAGCCGTTCCTTGGATATGGGAAGTATCATGGATGGAGAGCGTAGAGGGATAGAGTGTGGCAGGGTGCATGTGAGGAATTCATGGGTGGGCAATGACATTGAAGGAGGGGGAATTGGACGGCTTAGATTGGTTCTCGCTGTAACACCGTGTTTCACGAGCTTAAAATTAGCGCCAATTTAAACTTTTACAACTTATTTATCAAAAGCTGGCAATGGATAAAACCACCATTTACAAATCATCAGAAGATTATCTGACTATTAATATTTCAAATAACAGGTGTTACCACAACTAACAACCGACCATCGGATCACATGCATAAATCTAACAATTAGTGTTCCACAAATATAAACACTACAATTACCCACGAGTAACCCAAGCTCGCCAGGCCATCAGTCACTAACCTGTGAAAAAGGGAAATCTAGCACCATTAGCTACAACTAGCTAGTGAGCACCAATTTACACATAAGCATCAATAAGCATGCTATCACATCACAATAAGGCACACAGAGCTAAGCTATCACATAGCGGTGTGCCGACATGTCAGCGGGATCATATCTTGCGAGGTAGCTAGCCTGGCTCAACGATCCACGCTGGGGAATCAGTCACAACCATCCGCATCGGTGGGGGAGCGAAAAGCAACCCACCATCACGTTTGAGCCACTAGGACTCCGTTTGGATCTGATCATAGACCAAGATCCTCACTGTATGTCGAGGAACGGTGGCCTGCAGAACCTTTACCCCAGAAAATCACTCGTGGGAACCGCTAATCCCTGAATAACACTCAAGGGACCCAGCCGCATCGGCGACTGACCTCAACCACTGCATCTGTCCGGACAGGAATCATAAACACTTTTGACCCATAGGGTCCACAGTACGCATGCGTATCACATATCACATTTATATCACATGACATCACATATATCACTGTATCACAATATCACTGTATCACTATATCACATTAGCTTCTGCTCATTCTTGATGAGCAGAATACAAATTACACTTAAAACATCGCATACAGTTGTCACATAAGTCATAACCCTACTTGGGTCTATCTCGTATCACTTCACTTATTTATCGTCACTACTATAGTCACACTACACGTGTTATATCACAACACGTCACTATCACTTATCTATCGTCACTATCATAATCACCTTACACGTGTTATATCACAACACGTCACTATCACTTATCTATCGTCACTATCATAATCATATTACACGTGTTATATCACAACACGTCACTATCACTATAGCACGTTTCAACACACTACATATATCTCTACTTATTGAGTCTCATGGGAAAACCGGTACTCACCTAGAGTTCTCTCTAAGCAAACACGCCACTCGAGTCTTCCGGTTCCAAAGATATACCTAACACATCGCATACACGCTTGGTTATCACTTACACATAGCACACATGGGTTAAAACACAAGTTTAACAAACTGACAGGGCTGGACCACTGCTTGCTATCGCAAGCACTATCCTTATGGTCACAAAAGGCCCTCACACAACATCCCCTACGATCGCAAGGGTACTCCTTACGATTGCAAGAGGCCTTCTATCACAAACACATGTTTCCGATCGCAAAGGAAATCCCTTACAACCGCAAACGTGGTTTCCAGGGTTGGTTACGATCGTAAGTTATGTACCTACGCTCACAAACCTTATTTCCTTCGCTCGTAAGCGGTAAACACCACAAAACAGACACATACGATCGCATGGACCTACCATGCGATCGCATAGCACAAATACAAGACTTACGGTCAAAAGACTATCACATGCGATCACATCATACATTTACGCGACGCGACATCAAAAACTTCCGCGACGCGGAAATTCACAACTACCCCTTACGATCGCAAGCACATGCCATGCGACCGTATGGATACCAGAAACCCCATGCGACCGCATGCACATGCCATGCGACCGCATGTACCCCCATGCGACCGCATGCACATGCCATGCGACCGAATGGACCCCAGTTACAGTGTTCTTCGACTCTGTTCGCATACAACTTCTGGAAATCACGTTTTTGACCTTTAATCGATCAAATACTGAGTTTCAATCACTTATACACTATACTTGACATCCATTGACGCTTATAAACACAATAAACACCAAAACCTAATACAAGAACATGATTTACACCACAATTTGGTGTATTATCTTTAAGAACACAAAACTATGTCTTTAACCCAAGAACACACTTACAAGTATGAAGAAGACAGTAGATAGACACTTGAATCAGTTAGTAAACTCCTCCTTGCAACTGATTTCTTGATTTGTCCTTCAAAATCACCAAAGTGTATGTGTGTTTGAGTTTGTACGTGAATGGAAGTGGGTTTGTATGTGTTTCACATTGACCCAGGGGATAAGGGTGGAGAAACCGACCCTGGGGTCTTTAATTAAGACACGGGGTATTTTGTTCCCATTTTTAACTCACAACTAGACACACGCCATCCCGTTTTAACCAACGGGGATATCTACGGTATCATAACGCGAAACCATCTAACACTTTATCACTTTTAAACACGCTTGACACTTTTCACATAACCACTCTAATTAACGCATAACACGCGTTATCAACTTAAAACACACTCATTTAAATTACTTAAAATCAATGTACAACTCTTTAAGCACGAAGTACAACTAAATACTTTTAGGCCCATTTTCAGGATGTTACACTCGCGGTTCTCGTGCTAACAACGGTTCTTGCATAAACTTTTGTCTATATATATATATATATATATATATATATGGGAGGGTTCATGCGAGAACCAATCTCGGCCGTTCCTTGGATATGGGAAGTTTCATGGATGGTGAGTGTGGAGGGATAGAGTATGGCAGGGTGCATGTAAGGAATTCATGGGTGGGCAATGACATTGAAAGAGGGGAAATTGTACGGCTCAGATTGGTTTTCGCACTAAGAATGGTTCTCGTATGAACTTTTTCCTATATATATATATATATATATATATATATATATATATGAACGAACATAAACGAACGGATAACCGAACATTCATGAACATAAATGAATGAACGAGAGCTCTATTCGTATTCGTTTGTTTAATTAAATGAACGGAAGTTCATGTTCGTTCGTTTATTTAATAAACGAACATAAACGAACTTCTCGCCGAACAATTTCATGAACGGTTCATGAACGTTATGTTCGTTTACAGCCACGAAAGTACTCTTATAATATTCATTTTCGCATTCTAAATTTTAGTTACTTTTAATTATTAAATCTTTTTTTACCCACCTCTGCCACCACCATGCTCATATTCCGCTACCGTCAATACTAGTAGCATCACCACCTCCTTCTTCAACGATCACCACATCTTTTATTTTCCACCACCAGCACCATCTTCATCTTCAAGAAATAAAACCCTAAATCCATACACTTCCAAACGATTTTCAGAACCAAATCAAACAACAAATTAAGTTGTAGACAATAGAATAATAGATTTCCAAATTGGTTTTCACATCCACCACCATCTTTGGTCATTGTCGTTAACTCCGACCATCACTATAAACACCACTACCACCGTCTCCTCCCTTTCTCCTACTACGAACAAACCACCATCACCACTGGAGATTATCAACAAAACCCGTAACCTAATTGAGTGGAACCCTATATTAGTCCAACCAAACGCAAATGAATCAAATGATTGAAGCCATTATAGCCCAATGTCGCCACACAAAAGAAAACGATTAATGTCGAAACCTTAACTGATTCAAGGGATCCAATAACAAAACCAACATCGGGTCAAGATATTCAATAACAAAAACCCCATTTGTCACCGTCTCAATGAATGTTGAAGTTTGATATAAGCCATTACAACCTTAAACTGTTTGTTATTCATGTATTAGAACAAGAGAGAAGGTGGCCGGGATTGGTTCATTGTAGTCGGGATAGTGTTACCGGCATCGTTGGTGGGAGAAATGAGGGGAATTAAGGTTAGGTGGTAAACGTGTGAGATAAGGGATGGCGGGAGGCGGTTAGAAAGATGAGGGTGGTGGCAGTGGTGGTGGTGGTTTTGTTCAACGTGCGTCGAGATTGTGTGGCAACTAGTATAGATTGCATTCTCAGCTAATGGATTATAATAACTAACAATTTATATATTTTTAGAAATGAAAGTCAATTGCATATTATATATATATATATATATATATATATATATATAGAAAGAAGTTCATTTGAGAATTATTTTTATTGCGAAAACCGCGAGTCATTATAAGATAGTATTCAACTATAAATATGACCTAGAATCTTACAAACTACATGCGATTATTCTAGATGTCACTATGCAGATGATAAGGCTATGTATTATACCCATCTTTCATCTTTCCTTACCCACAGCCACAGCAGCGCCACATCAGCTTTCTTTCCCTTCCCCTTTCCTTACCCCCAACTAGTGTTATACCCATATTTCATCTTTCCTTTTCCTTTTCACTTAAAAAAAAAAGAAAAAAGAAAATATAATAAATGTGTAATTATTTGATTGGATGAAGGTGGGGTGTGGGGGGGTGGGGGTTGAAAGATTACTCTCGGGTAAAAGAAGCTGAAGCCTTGGAGCCGCTGCCTTACCCGAACAAGCAGAAATGGTGTTCCCTTGGAGCCGCTGCAATCTTTCACCGTACCCGCATGAAATCTAAGTATCTTTCAATTATTGATCATCTTCACTTACAAAGTCTTACAATCCAGATAAAGTTCATCATATGTTGCTTTCTATTCCACTTGTATCACCAAAATGGTGACACTTTTGGGAACTTTGATATGCCTTCTATGCTTTATATCCATCTTATTATTTCTGTTGAAGTTTTTCCTTAAATTTTGGTGGTTCCCAATGCATGTAAAATATGTGATGAGTTCACAAGGAATAATGGGACCTCGATACAATTTCATCCATGGAAACAGCAAGGAAATTTCCATAATGGCAAAGGAATCCATGAGTTTGCCCATGGAGATATCACATGACATATTCCCCCAGATTCAACCTCACATCCATTCATGGTTTCACATATACGGTTAGTAACTTAGTATTATTTTTTATTTATTCGATAAAGGCAACTATTTCTATCACACTACTTCTATATAAAACATTTAGCTCCTTATATAAATCACTTAGCTCCTTGATTATATTAAGTTAAACAGTACAACTACTTAAGTCATCTTTTACAATACTTCAAAGCAACTTAAACTAATTTAAGTTAATTTTAATATGCAATAAATTACACATGTTGGTTACAAAATATTTAAACCAAAAGTTAGTAACGGTAGTAAAAATTTCTAATTACTAATAGAATTTAATATGTATTAATTTATATATATATAAGTATTATATATATTTTTTATTAATTTAATGATTTTTTTACTTAAATGTAATACTCTACGTAAGTATTTAACTAAAATTAAAAAATTAACTAAATCTTATATGATAAATATATCTTTGAAGTATTAATATACTAGACTTAACTATAAAAATTTATAATATATGTTATCAAAAAAAACCTCATTAGAAATATATATTTATTTAAGGCTTTATGGTTTTTTATACAAATTTATTTTAATAGAATAACTTTTGAAATTACGGTAATAAAAAAATACACAATAAGCTGATATCTAATTAATTATTAATAAACTAAACTAATTAAGGTATCAAACAAAATTGAATCATAAAATCAAAAAAAAATGTTGTCGATTGTTAAACTTAAGTATCAATTAGTTCTAAATTTGTATACAGTCCACATGTTATCGATAACTATATCTTTCTCATTTTAAGTAGGTTCAAAAGCGACAAATTATTAACATATTATGAAAAACAAACATATTATTTCTCGCCGCATCTCTGGGTTAAATACTATCATAAAAGTACATTTTGTCAATTGTCCATTTTTGGAATTTATACTTTTATTTTTGTCTTTCTTTGTAATTATAGTTGGTGTTGATGTGTTAATTGTGTAAATTAAGCACAAAATGACCGATTGGTTATATGTGTGCTAATGTCACGTCATTCATTTGATTCGGTTACTCACAAATATTACAAAATAACACATCAACATAAAGTACAATTACTTGCTATTTTCTAGCATTTCCCTTTCACTTAAAGCTTAGATTAGATATGCCTCTCATAAATGTTTTAAAAGTGTTCATCTTGATGTTAGGCAAGAACTTTATATTTTGGCATGGTACTCAAGCTCAAGTAGTTGTCACAGAACCATACCTACTCAAAGAAATCATGAATGACTCAGATATTTCCATGGGGAGACAAGACGTTGGACCTTTTTTCAAAAAGCTAATCGATGATGGTTTAATGTCATCCAAAGGCCAAAAATGGGCAAAACAACGGAAAATAGCAACTCATGCTTTTCATAGCCAACGGTTGAAAGTAAGTTCATAAGAAACTTTATTTAATCAGAATTAGATCATATGCATCCAATTTTCACACGTGCACCGAAAACAAGTGATCATGAATATTTCTTTCCAAATAATTAAATCTTACTTGATCCAGAATTGAAACTTTGGTCAACTTTCTTATAATTCAACTTTAAAACGGATGTACGTTAGCATTCACAGTTCTTTAAGTACTATTACTATAACCATATAAAATGGGAGCTATCATATGTGGAAGAATCAAATTGTGTGGACTTGTATATAAAAAATGATGTTTAATGTAACATATGTCCCACTTCGGTTGAAGAGGGGAACGGAGTGATAGAGATCCACCCGGATCCATCTTAGATGAAGAATAATCCAACAGGGCTGGTCCATGGATCGTTTACAAGAGGAGGCCCAAAGGGCGTGTCTAGAGTTACTTAAGTTGTTATATAGTGAGAAAGTCATTATTTATTATTTATATGGGAGTGAGGAGAACATGAGCATCATTATTCCTTCTTCTAGATTGTATTACACCATTTGCTTGGGCAAGAGGTCTTTATTGCTGTAGCTTTTTGATTATTGGTTACTGATTATCAATACAATTTTATTTTTTAGAATGTTCTAGTCTAATTCCAGTCCCTATTATCCATCACGAAACATATCTTATAAGAATGTGGACACCTCTTCTGACATGAGACATTTGAGTATATTAAATATGCACAAGTATCCATTTTGATTCTTGAAGCTAGAAAATATGTTTTATTCTTGAACATTTGAAAGTTTACTTATTACGGACGGAAAAAGGAAACATTAATTCTTGTTCATTTGGCTGTAGAACATGGTTCCAATGATGATAGAATGTGTTGACATGATGTTAAAACAATGGCAAATTATTGGAATCAAAGAGATAGATGTCTATGAAGAGTTCGGGATTATGACGTCAGAAGTTATTTCTCGAACCGCATTTGGCAGTACTTATGAAGACGGAAATGAAGTTTTCCGAAAGCTGAGGGCATTATTCCAATTAACAGCCAAACACTCATACGATATTAGGCTTCCGGGATTTGGGTAAGTCTAACAAATATACAATTCATATATAGAAGAACACAACTAGAATTGGTAAATTTTCACGCGGCACAAATCCAACACAAGGTCTAAATGGGTTCATAATCATAAATCTTATAAATATACGGATCAACCAAATGTGTTTAAAAATTAGACCTAAGAAATAATAGATAAAAAGATGACAATTCAACTTACCGACCCGTTTACATCTTATTGCACCTATTTACCACACACACTCATCTCACCTAATTAGATAAATGAATCATGTTCGGCAAACATAAGTTAAGGATGTCAGGGTTAGGATTTATTCTTTTGACATATTAATTAAGCATATCGTCTTTTGATTAGTTGATACCAAACCAACATATACCTCAGTAGAATGATCATCACACGTTTTCAATTTTTACAGAATAATATTCAAAGATAAAGATGACGTAGAATCAGAAAAACTACAATCGAGACGTCATTATGCAAATGATAAGAAACAGAGAGAAAACGACCATTTCGGGAGATGAAAACAACTTAGATACAGATTATTTGGGACTACTTTTGAAGGCACATCATGATAATGATGAAAATTACAAGCTTTCCATACAAGATATTATTGATGACTGCAAAATTTTTTACTCTGCTGGCCAAAGACAACCTCTCTTTTGCTCTCTTGGGTTATTCTCACGATGAATGGCAAGAGAAAGCACGAGATGAAGTGAAACAAGTATTTGGTAAACAAAACCCGTCTTCAGAAGGCATAGCAAAACTCAAGACGGTAAGGATGTGTTCACTTCTACAAAACTCCTTCACTTTTCAAGATAACTTTTACCTTCACTTGCATACTTTTTGAAAACAAAAAACCAAAAACTCCCCCATTATTCCACACTTTTCTAAACAACTTTTTATACTTTTCCAAACATATACTAACAACAGTAATAATAAATCTATAAATTATAAATAAAAATAGTAATAGTAGCAAATAAGTAAAAATAAAATAATTGTAAATAATGATAATAAATAATAGAAATATAATTAATAATAATGTTATTTATAGGTATAAAATGATAATGATCGTTTTTAACAAAACACACAATACATAAATATTAATATAGTTAACAATTCGCTCTGGTGTTTAAGATGATCTCGATGTCTTGAGATCAAGTCTCGTAGTGGACAAGGTGTGATTTATACGGTAAAAAAATAATGATAATAGTATAAACAACAAATACTAACAATAACTTAATAATAATAATAATGTAAATAATAATAGATAATATATTAATAAATAATTATAATTATAAGTAATAGTGTTAATTAGATTTTTTGCTCCTGTGATTTGGTAGTTTTACGTTTTTGGTCCTTAACTTTTTTTTACGAATTTGGTCCCTAAATGGCTAAACCTTTTAAAGTTTTGATGCCTGGCCAAATTAAAAAGGCTAAAATACCCTTGTCTTGTTTTTTACCCCTCTCCTTATTTTTTATTCTTTTTTTCAAATTTTAATTCATTAATTACATTAAAACTCTTTTAAATAGAAAAAAAAGTTAATAACATTTAGAAAAAGAATTTAAAAATGTGGACAAAGGTATTTTGATCAGAGACTAAATTCGTAAGAGGTTTAGTTGTTTAGAGACCATATCTTTAAACATAAAGAGTTAGGAATTAGAACCTTAAAAACCATCAAACCACGTAGACCAAAATGTAATTAACTCTTTATAAAAAAAATCTATATTTTTCCTATTTACTCTCTCGCTTCCCCAACCCCCCCCCCCCCCCCCCCCCTCACACACACACTATCTGTAACTACCTCCCCCTCTCCCCTCGCGCCTGTGACAACCACTCAAACTTAACTTATAATATGTAGACACTAAAGGATTTGTAGCCTAGCGGTATAAGGTGTTGGAAGGTGTTCCTCTCAGCCTATGGTCATTGGTTGAAGTCCTGCTCGTGGACAAAACATGTAAATTTAGAAGTAAATTAATGTGTGTGTGTTTTGCTTTTCAAATAATAATAATAATAATATGTAGGCACCTCATGAAACATTTTTTTTTTTTTTGCGTTTTTAAAAACTTAAGATCATGTATTATATGTATAGTCGAAATTTGTAGAAATGAAACAAAAATTGTACTTAATGAAAAAAAGTTAAATACATGGTTGGTAGCCGCATGAATTATATCCCTTAATTCAATTATTGTTTAATTCTTTGTATCATACTGCAGATGGGCATGATAATCAACGAGACACTAAGACTATACCCTCCTGCACTCAATATAGTCCGGAAAGTTTGTAAGAAAACTCAAGTTGGAAACTTGGTGCTTCCTGCAAACATAAACCTGTCTATACCTGTTTTAGCACTTCATCAAGACCCAAAAATATGGGGAAAAGATGCCCATTTATTCAAACCCGAAAGATTCTCGGAAGGAATTACCAAAGCAACTAACAACAATCCTGCTGCATTCCTCCCGTTTGGTTACGGGCCTAGAAACTGTGTAGGCTCGAGCTTTGCACTTATCGAAGCTAAAATCGCGCTCACAATGATCTTACAACGTTACAGATTCAGTCGCTCCCCAAACTATGTTCATGCACCAGTTCTGCTTGTAACACTACGCCCAAAGTTTGGTGCTCCGATTATGTTTGAAGCTCTTTAAATGTCTACTACTTGTGTTTGTGTGCATTTAAAGATGGTCTGGCATGCATTCATTTTCCACATTTTTCTCGATTTCTCATATCATATCAATAATTAGAAGGGGAATCAAAGGTGGAAAAGAGGCGACATGCATATTGGACAGAATAATTTATAATAGAAAGCTTTCTGTGTCTTATTTATTTATAACAACAAATTGTGTTTTATATTCAACTTAAGTCTTCAATGATTGCATTTGATCTTTATCTTTTTCCTCATTGTATACTCTGATTAAGTAGCATGACAACTTGAACTTGAATTATGATTTTTGGACTTCATTTGTAGAGTAAAATAAATATTTGATTATGATATTATCCGAATATTTTAGTTAGGGTCCATTTTGGATAAGAGCTATTACTTAGGTATGTTTTAAATATTAGATTTGTTTATTATTTAGTTGTTATATTTTAAACAGGGTTTATTTTAGATACTTTGACTATATATATTCATTATGCAAATATCAGCTTGCTGAGTGGCTGATTTTCATTTCACTAGGAGATCCGATCGACCTCTTGAAAGTCTTTTTTTCTATCTTTTCATCATTCTTTCTTATTTCCACTTTGATTCTTACCAAATTGGTATCACATCGATTGAAGTTACTTTTTATCGCTACTGGTCACCACGACAACACTGTTCACGGGGTGGTATTGTTCACCGCGTTTGTGTTCATCCGGTCAAAAATAATTTTTCCTTTTCCAGTATAACAGTTTTAAAAGACTGGAGAGATGGATTGAAGAATACAAGGCGCAAAGTGCAAGAAAACATAGAAAAACTTGTGAATTTGTGAAAAAAATGATATGGTTTGTGAATGGGTGGGAGAAGTAATTTGAAAAATGGGAAAAGTGACATGATCTTAAAAGAGCTTGGAAGCATATGAAACGTGATATGAGAGAATAACAAGAAAAAAAAAGATGAGGCGGTGGAGAATGTTGAAGACAAAATCAACAAACGAAAGAAAAGCGTGGAGAAGAGAATGCGGAAAAAAAAGGGAGTAGAAGAGAAGAATAAGCAACAAGCCCTTCACCTGAGGTTAGACCAAAGCCATACAACAAAATAAAGTGGTAAAAGTGACCGTATTTTGGAAGAAGTTTGTGATTGTGTCGAGCCAAACTGGAGAAGATGGTGATGGTGCATATTGGGAGGAGTCCATGGTCATTCTTGGGCCAACCAAAAAGAATTCTTAGCTAAAGTTGGATTTATTAATCCGTATGATTCGGGTCCTTTGTAGACCGTGTGTCATTCTAGCAAGTATGACAGTTAAATAGCTAACTGACGTTTTTTTAAATAAACAAACTATAGCTGCATGCATGTTTAGATCATGGTAAATTTAGAGTTTCAATAGATCGTAGCTAGTTAAAATAACTTAATTCGATCAGTTTTGTTTCCGTGCAAAGCTTTATCTGTAAGAATTTGTTTAAACGATCGATTAAAATCCAGTGATCGAATCACAGAGACAGCTTGAACTAATTAGGTCATTTATCTTCCCTTGTATGCCCAATATTAACATTTGGGAGTTGCATTGCAACTGATAAACAGATCTAAGAACACAGTTGGAATAAGAATCTAAGTAATGATTAGTGAATAACACTGAAAACTGTATAAACATCAAGCTCAATTTAAAAAATCCCTACTACTAGATTTACAAATTGAATCAGACAGATCTTGCAGCAATTAAACATCATACACACATAATTACTGATAGAAAATGATTAAGACAGCTGCCATTTCTTTACTTTTTTTATTGTGTTCAAGTAATATGTGGGTTCAAAGATATAGATTTCTTGTTCTTATTGTTATATATAAGCCATGAAGGATCATTGGTGACAAAAATTCGTGATATGATAATGATACAAACAAAGGGAAATCCAACAAAAATGCGATTTGAATGATCACAAGCAATACATTGTCAACATATTAAGAACCAACAATTATACATAAATAATGGGAGTTAGAAATTTACCATTTTTAACCTTAAGAATTGGGAGGACCAGATATTCCCCTTTGTACAAGAGTAAACTGTGTTAGCCTAGCCATGTGCACTCAAAATTTCATCTTTATTTCCATAAGATTTACAATCTTGGCACCTTTGGCTTTGACTTTGACTTTGATCATCTTTGACTTCTCACCAGAAACTATTCCTACAATATTATCAATCAATCCCCATCTGATCTATTATTAGAAGACTCTCTCCTTATCATTTGTATCAAATCCTGCACCACTTCCGACATTGGTGGCCTAAACTCTGGCTCCGTCTGCAATAACGACCCACAAACAAGTTTTTTTAACCATTCTTTTTAAAATTTAATTAATAATCAGAGCAAAACGGCTATTTGAATACACTTTGGACTTTTGACCCTTTTAACCCGTTTTTATTCAGTTAAATCTCTTGACCCATTTGACACATTAGAGAGATAAATCGGTCGAATATACCACCGCAAAATCATATGGACATAGAATTAATTATTTAGCTATGAAGGTTACGTATAACAAACCTGAACACAACGTGATATAATATCTGCAAAATTTGATAATGATTTTACAGGGTACTCTCCATTAAGAGCAGGATCAACCATCCTTGATAAAGCATCAATATCATGAAGTTGAGGTACTGCCCATCTCACCAGCAACTGCTCCCCACGATGCCGTGTGCTACAAATAAAAGTTAAAGTGAAAATGTAAATAAAGTTTCATAGAACAAAAATACTATAATAGCGAATATGAATTTAATTTATTTATTTTACTACTGTTGCTTACCTATCGTAAGACATCCGGCCTGTTAAGAGTTCTAACATTACCACCCCGAAACTGTACACGTCACTCATTGAGGTGTAGATTCCCGACTCAAATTCCGGGGCTCCATAACTAAACGCCGATAGGTGTCCTGATAACTGTGTGTGGATAATATATCAAAACAAAATCTAGTTGAAGCAGGTCAAAGCAGGTTTGACTTGGAATGGGTCATTTTTAGACGGGTCGAAACAATGCGGGTTGTGCATTTGTAAATCTTACTATTATTATATAATAATAAATATCTAAATCTAAATCTTAAAATAAAAGAATATAGAAGTTGTATGCCTTAGAAATGGACATTATTCGACTATTAAGTTTATACCCTTTTGACCCGTTTAGCTAGATTATTTGATTTGACCCCTTTAAGATGAAACATTATCTTAATCAACTTACCTGACTTGCTGAACCATGAGTTATTAAAGAAGCCAAACCGCAATCAGAGACACGAACAGTAAGATCATCATCAAGGAGAACATTCGCAGATTTGAAGTTTCTGTGAATGACAGGTGGCTCACAGAACTCGTGCAGATATCTAAAAAAGCGTACACAAAAAAAAGGAGAAAATGGAGAGGGATGTTAATATATCATTTAATATAAATATATTCAGTTGTGAATTTTAATCACTTACTCTAAGGCTCTTGCAGCTCCAAGTGCCATTCGTATGCGTGCACTCCATGAAAATTTCTTTTTATAATCATCATCAGAATGCAATGCATCTTTAAGGGTCCCACTACTACAATACTCGTAAATTAATAACCGTTGACTATGTTCTGAGCAGTAACCCATAAGTTCAATAACATTTGCATGCCGAATTTTATCAAGTTTATTAACAAGATCAATGAAATCTTCCTCCTTTTGTTGACTAATGACCCTTTTGTCCAACTTCTTTACAGCAAGAAGCTAAAGCAAACATTTATAGATACAAGTATATAAGATTGTGAGCTTTAGAAATTATGCAGAAGAAGTAATAATGTTTAAAAAAAGCTATATAAAATATGGCATTTTTATCAAAATTTTTAAGTAATAATATTTTTTCTTTGCAAAACAAGAGACTGAGAGAGTCCCCAAACATGAAATCATGCTAAAGTTGGTTACATTTTTATGCAAGCCAACAATCTAATATGCCATTCAAGTGTTCAACATAAGGTAATATTTTACAACTTGAAAAAAATCGATGCTTTGAAAATATCGTACCTTCCCATTTGGAAGTTGTGCCCTATAAACACTCCCCAGCATTCCCGGACCAATAAGATTATCTTGAGAAAAACTGTTTGTATATTGTTGAAGAGCTGCAATTGTGTAAGATCTGACATTTGTATGAGGTTTAGGTGGTTTTGTGGAAGATTTTGCTGCTTCAACAGGTACAATAGGCTCTACGGTAACCTTTTGAAAAGGTAGATGAATTGGTTGTGATGTCATCACTGGAGGGATCGGCGGTGGTGGCGGTGGTGGGGGTGGAGGTGGTGGTGGTGGTCGCAGTGAATCTATATCAAATCTGCTCATGTCTATCTCCAAACTTTCCTGCTTTGATATGACGGGTGGCCTTGGTGGTGGTGGCGGCGGCCGTGGTGGTGAAAGCATTAGTTGTTTCTCCTCCTTCCGCTTTGCTACTGCCGCCACCTTTGGAACTGCTCAAGAATTAAAGATTTTGATCATTTTTATTTAGTTAACTCCTTTATCGCAACATAAAACTTTAATCCAAAGCTACCCAAATAAACGAATCGTAAATCTATAGTTTATAGCAAAGTTATTTACCAATCTTATATGCAGAAATTATGAACCAGGAAATTAAAAAACCAGTCTTTTTAACCTCAAAAACAATGTTTAAAAAAACTAAAAAATTTATAAAAATAAAATGCGACTAAAAAAGTAAATTAAAACAGATACCTTTGTCAAATTGATTCGTTGCTTGAGCAAGGGGCATGTTTTCTGTATGATTCTCTCTATTACCTGTATAAGGAGCTATCTCATGCCTCTTGGGTATCAAACCCGGAATTCGTTTTCTTCGGAGTCTTTTTGGTGAAAATAACAAACACACTAATACCAAAACTATAAAACCAAAGATTGAAGCTATTGACACCCAAACTTTCTTTTTGGCAGTCCAAGATTTATTTGAACTTGTGGGGTTGGAATCCTCCGCGGTTGATGGTCCACCAGCTTGCTGCGGTCCTTGCTTACCTGGCGGTTGTTTACCGGTTTTTGGAAAAAATGGTGTTCCTGAAGTTGTGGGTGTGGATGTGTTTGGGGATGAAGGTGGAGATAATGGAGCAGAGCTAACATTATTGAATAAGTTCCCGTCTTTTTTGAAATTAGGAATGGATAGTAATTTGTCGGGTATCGGTCCATTGAAGAGGTTATTCTCTACATTCCTGTAATAAAACAATTTTGTTTTTAAAAACTATATATTAGGAAAAGATACAAAATGAATAGTACTACCAGCAACCTCAATGCAGGTCGATTTTGTATTTCGTTAGCATTTTCTTTACTTTATGTAAAAATATTATTCGAGTTTTATCAGGTTACAATGTTTAAATAAATAAAAAGAGATCGAGAAACTTACAGATCAAGCAAAGGAAGATCTTGTAGAACGTCAAGAGTCCCAGACAGTTTATTGTTCTGCAAATGACTGCAAACAGGTAAAATCAGAAAAATCAGCTTAGAAGGAAACGGGTCAAATGGGTTGAAACTTGAAAGTCTCTCAAAGTGTACTCTTAATGCATAAAACCTCCTAAATCATTTCATTTAAATAAAAAGATAGATATGAATTTTCAATTTAATAAAAAGAAATCGGGTCAGCTCAACCGAAGTCATACAAAATATTCTCTGTTTTGGCCCGACCCCAAAGTGTACTTGTGATGCACAAATTGTTCAAACACAACAATAATAACCAATCCCGGCGAGGTAATTAAATTATACTAAATTAAAATAATATAATTTTTATGATCATATTTGACCAACTAATTATTCAGATTTTTTTTTTACTTTTTACAGACAAAATATTTTAGCTCAACTTAACTTGAATCTGCAAAAAAGTTTCTCTTTTGACCTGACCCCAAAGTTTATTTTATATGCATTAATATTGAAAACATTTAGATTGATTTGAAATACTATAATTTTTGTGATCACATTTGACAGACTTATTATTCATATAAACTTTTTGACCAGCAAAAAATTTCAAGCCAACTCAACCCGACCAGTATAAAACGTTATTCGTTTTAACCTGATAAGAAACCCGCCTGCCCTGCCTGTTTTTTCAACCTTTAATAAATGTGTTGAATGTTTGTTCTTGATAAGTTCACTCACAAAGTAGTTAAAGAAGACAAACTTCCTAAGGATGAGGGTAATTCCCCGCTCAAACTGTTACTCGATAAATCTCTGCAAAGGAAAAAAAAGAAAAATAATAATAATCAGTAGAATATGAACTAAATAGAAAGAAAAGGAGTAATTCTTTCAAGATAACAGAGCCTACAGATTGACCAAAGCAGTTAGGCCTTGAAAGGAATCAGGTATTTCTCCAGACAAATTGTTATCATTCAAAGACCTGGATTGCAACAACCATAACATATTAAGACAATATTATTACAATAAAAATCTAATACAGTATTGGACTACCCATTTTATCCATCACATCTTTTAGCTAAATTATTTTTATTTGACCCTTCTGAGATAAAAATAGAAACAAAAGCTGACAAATTAGTTAATAAATGGGCTAAAATTTGCAACGTCTAACATTCTAAACAAAACGAATAGTTGATAAAACTTACAAGGCTGTCAATTGTGGTAGAGAGGATAGAGTATCTGGTAAGCTTCCAGTGAAATTATTATCTGCAAGAAAACTGCCAAAGGTAAAGACTATCAAGTGTTAACGTTTGATAAAAAAAGATAGTTACTTTCTATCGGTTAAAACACTTTGGAGAACCCGCAACAAGGATGAGATATATCAAAACTGTTCAATAGTGCTAATTCTTGCTCCAAAAGAATTATATAAAAAACTTACATAGTTGTAATAGTAACAGGAAGATCAGATGGAATACTACCCCCAATGAGATTATTGCTCAGATCTCTAAACTCAAAATAAGACAAACCATTAATTAGTCAAACATCAAACAAAAGAACAACCACAAACAACGAGTTTTAGCACAATATCAAACAGTAACTAACATGCTTTGAAGTGAAGAAAATGATCCAAGGGTGTCACCCAATTCTCCCCCCAGATTGGCACCGATAACAGTTCTGTAAAAAACAATAAGAAAAACGTCATAAAGCATCAACTAAAGTCACAAAAATTCCCAGAAAATAAGAAAAATTCACATACATTGATATTACGTTTGTATTTGTAGCATCACATACTACACCTTGCCATTTTTCGGCACACGGGTCTCCAGCACTTGCAGTCCATCCAGGAAGAGGGGGTGATCCCAATGCAGCATAAAGATTATTTATTGCACTAACTGAACAAATAAAGATAAAACCATGAGTAACACTTATGACAATAATAAGTATCAACATTAAATTCATTCTTTATCACTCAAATTTACACCAACTTAAGAAAAGTCATATGTGCTCCTAACAACACCTAAGTTAGGTGCCATTGCGATCATACATAACTTAAACGAGGGGTATTTATGTCATTTCGTGGTTCAACGAGTTAAGTTAAGTCTTGAACACCATGATTTGGAAAGCTAATTACAATGGTTTGATGTGTAATTCTCATAAAATCTTGTATGTTATGCAATTGTTAAAGGTTCTTTCTTATAACATAATTTAATCATTAATCAAAGAGGTTGTGAATTGTGATTAGGTAGGGCTCATGTTCATAATTGGTAATACTGTTTATTAGGCAGATCTAGTTCATTTTCACACACACCAACATATTTTGTAATTAAATAATAATAAATAGAAGACCTAAATTTAGTTTACAAGAAGACTTACCATCTGCAGGATTGGTTGCAAGAGAAACTTGACCCAGAAAGATTGATACAAACCCTAAGAACACCAATAAGTAAATCATAGATCTCTTAACACCCATTGATCCAGAAACTGCTATTTCTTCCAATAATATAACACTGCATATCCAGCAGACAGAATACCCAATTTAACCTGCAACTTAAATTCAAAAAAAAGTTATTAGAAAAAATTAAAAGCAAACCCATCAAGAATCAGTTGATTTAAAGCAAATGCTAAGCAGATTATGATGAAATAATGGCATTGGATAAAGAAAAACACAAAATACTCATGTGGGTGTGTCTAGATTTGAGTGATGATGTAGTAAAATATACTTAAGCAGTTAAAGATTCTGTGAGAATCTGAATCAAAACACACAGTAGAAGTTTCAGAGAATTAAGTTTATGAAATCAAGATAGAATAAAAATAGCTTGATCACCTTGAAGAGATGAAGAACAGAGGAAAAAGGTTGTAGAGAAAAATTGGAAAGTTGCAGAGATGACAGATAGAAAAAGATTATTACTTCTCTTTTTCTCTCTCTAGAAAACAAATGAATGGATGGTCAGTGACTCTGTGTGTGTGTGTGGGTTTTTGTATATAGTCACATACATGATACATATCTGCTTACTTGAAGCAAGGGAAAATGGTGTGCCCACGCGCGGTAAGGTCGCGCGTGAAGGTTTTGTTATGGTCCTGTTTCAACATTTTGTGGAAGGTGGTGATATTTAATTATTTAAATTGTATTCATACCATAAATAAAATATGATATAAAAAACAATTAGCATGTGACGACACGTAATAGAAACATAAAGAGGGATAAAGATAAATTTGTGAAATATCAATTTTTTACTAGTATAAGAAGAAATGGGATATTAATTAATGTATTTTCAACAATATGTAAAATTATTAATAAAACCATATTAATAGAAATGGAAATAACTTTAATAATAATCAAATAGAAGTGTCCATGTCTCTAAAAGAATAAAGATCATCATTCTTTAAACATTACAAAGTATATGATTATCCATGAAAACCACAACTTCATAACTTTGGACGGGGAAATGACTAAAACTTAATCATTGTTTAAAAAACACTATTCACCCTATGAGTGGTATCAAAGTTATTATTTTTAAATACGTATGCATTTTCTTAGGTTTGGATTATGGGTTTATTGGTTTGATTTGAACATCGTATATTTAAGAGATTGAGTTTGTAACAACTCGTCTCATATGAATAAAGAATAAAAAGGAATCAAAGTAGAGGTGGTTATAAAAAAATCATCAGATAAATAAAATTTGAAACACCTTATAAGTTTAAAGTTATGGGCTGCTATTACCTTGCATAAAGCAACGTCATCAAAAATCTAAATTAAATGATATTAGTTACATGTATTATTTCCTTTAAATGTTGATGCTATTGGTTTAAAACCATCTTGGTATTCTTTAGTTCCTTTGAAGGTTAATGTCTTTTCATGGTGTTTAATTGATGTCATTATTCTTTTATAACTTAATTTGGTTCAAAGGGGTGTTTGATTGGCCTCCAAAGTAGGTGTTAATTTTTTATTTTTTATATTTTGCAGAGAAAGTGATGACAATTTAAATCACCGTTTCTTTTTATGCCCTTGGGTCGACAAGATTTGGAGGAAGATTTCGTGGTTAGTGGGGCTTCTATCCTCAAGGTTGAGTTTAGATGATCTCTTAAAGATTGATAAATCTTTCTCAAAGGAAAAGAACTTCCCTTACTCGGTTTTTATGTCAACTTGTGTTGTAACACTATGGTTCATTTAGTCTTGGAGGGAAGTGACTCAGAGAAATTGAAGTTGGAAGACCATTTTCCAAACATTTAAAGGTTTATAGTCTTATGGCAAACAGAACCTCTAAAGTACGACTAAAATTTGAGGCTTATGTTTCTAGGCCATTAGAAGCAATTTATAGTTGCAATTGTATGAACCAATTGATTCTTGTATATTATGATGTAAATGTTGTTTATTGTTGTAGTCCCAACCTTTGAGATCGCTATTATAATAAATTTTGCTTTAAAGAAGCACGAGCAATACCAAAAGATGAAAACAATATTTAGTAGCCAAAATTTTGACAACACATAAAGCTAAAAGTCATATCAAATTGATTTTTAAATAGAATGTAAATAACTGGTGATTACAACGGCGTAAAATAGCTAAATAAGCAATTAAAGTAAGCTCGTGACTATAATGAGTCTTAGTTTGTAATACCCATTTTCTGTTTGTAATAAAGAATAGTAATAATTGGGTTAATGATATAGAATTGGGATTTGCCTTTTCGGATATTTAGAGTAGGAATATTAAATAATGAGTTTAAAGGGTGTTTAGACAAAGTGATTACATGGGAAGGGTAAAATTATACAATCAAGGGCATAGTACCCTAGGAAAGCTTAATGAAGCCGCGGAGAAGTTTACTGTTTGTGCAAGTGTGTTGTGTGTGCTATTGAGAAGAAGTTCAAATAGCAACCATTCTCCGTCGTTTTTCTCTCAATCGGATAGAGATCCATCAGGTAAGGATCCTTAACTCATTACAACCATATAGATGTAACTTACGAAGAGATTTATTGAGTTTATAACAAATTTTGTTTGAGTTTCAGGCCCCTTTTAACAGTAGAAAGAAGTGAAGGTATTTAGGGCATCTACTCAACAATTACATGAAGGAAATCAAAAAAAATGGGAAGGGTTTAGTGAATGGGTACCTAAAACACATTGAACGTGGAATCACATGAAATGGTTAAGAATTGAATGAGAATAATCATAAGATCCGTCGACTGTGTATCGTAAATATTCGGGTAGAAAGGATTTCCAAATCATAAACCAGAATGAGAATCATAAATCGTAGCAAGCAATAAGAATAAAAAACAGTAAGGATATGTTACAATAGTAAAATTAAAATGAATTAAAAATTTGCAGAATAAACAGATCATAAACCAACAACACATGTAGAATTATAAACTTATTAACCTTACAAGAATCGCATATCCAAATTGGAAACCATAATCATACATTGAATGTGTTGCCGCAATCGTGAATCATAATCACAAAACCCAAGGGGTGAGTAATCATGAATGGCCGAATCACAAGTTATGCTCAATTGTAATGTGTGTGTGTGTGGCATGTCAAAATAAAAGTACCTAGACTTAGGTTTTAGATGGTCCTTCTAGTGTTATATGTTTAGTAAGCCCACTAAGTGTTTAATTAAGTGAAACCATAATTGTAGCTCTTGTAGATAGACTTGTCTACCTCTTCAAATTTGTTGATATACTGTAATCACTGTGTTGCTGATGAGGTGATATAGTATGTTTGATATGTGCTCATATGTGATTATGTGATGTTACCCGAGTAGATGGCTCAATTGGTAGATGGCCACCCTGCCTATGTGCACAACTGATGAGATGTGCATAGTATGTTTAAATATGATATAAGATGTAATGCATGAGTGTAGTGTGCCCGTTAAGCTTTGTGCTTAACCCAAGTTTGTTGATATAATGCAGGATCGTCTCGAGTTGATAAAGGCAAGACTCCAGCGTGACAAATATTCTTCCGCACACGATAATTTATAACTCTGATCACTTTGGAATTTTTGTAAGCACTTCATAATTCGTTTTTCGTAAGTCTAGTGTGTTGACAGGTGCTTTAAATTTGGGTTTGAACTTATTTGATTATTTATGAGAAATGTTCAAAAATTTTTGGGACATTACATTGTTCTACCCGCCATCAAGAGTTATTTTACCTTATTAAAAGTTCTATTGTACATTGGTCATTTCAGGGTTCCGTGCCCATGGATTGCCTTATTATAGTTCAAGCCGTGCAACGATGAAGGGATATATCAAGTAGAGAAGTTCTTCATTTAGAACTGATTGCAACAAGCACACGACTATAATCGAAAGTGTAAGCTCTCTGCTGTATTTTGCTTGCAATGATATATTCCGATTAAGCCTAAAATGAAACGATGACATATATTCATTTCTTTCTTAAAGAACGTATAATACACAAACATAAAATTGTATATTGTTTACAATTATTTTCTAGTTTAATATATTTTTTTATACAAATGTAATTTTTTATAGGTGCAACTCGGAGACATTCTAAATCTCTCTAGAATCTACATCTTGTTAATTACGTGATTTAAACCCAAAACATTAGAAATACTTCAATCACCTAATAGATTTGAACCCTAAAACTGATAAAGAGAGGAATAATTCAATCACCTTTTAATACTATTTGACCAAAAATCCTTTCGTTTCTATGATTGCTTAAACCACACTATAATTATACGGATATATGGATGATTAATGATGTCGTCTTAGAGATGCATATCATCTTAATGCCAGTGGTTAGAGATATATTTATAAGGTTTTAATGTAAGCGTTGAATATTATTTTAGGAGCCTGTATCATATATGTATTATTATATGTGTATGGACCACTACTACAATTTAACTAAATCATGATATAAATTCCAGTCTACCTTAATGTGTATCTAACCATATATGTTTTTGAATATAATAATTTGGTATTTTCAATGTAATATAAATTGATTTGTATGATTCAGTGAAACAAAGTTATAATTTCATCCAACGAAGAGAACCAACTTTTTTAATTAAAGCAGATAAATCAATAATTTAATTAAAGCAAATAAAATATATGTATATTAACGATAAAATTTCGAATGTATACTTATTTGTTTGTAAGACCAAACAATTTACCAAGCCATTTTCTCCGTAACCCTCTCCGGAGTCCTGGCTTCTTTCGTTCTATCTCTCTCCTCATATATATACTAACACGCTGTTCTTACATTTTTTTTCTAACACCGTGCTTTTTTAATATAAAAACAAGAGATACATAAAGATAAAAGGGTTAAAGCCATAAAATAACGTTCTACTTTCCCCATTTTACCATTGTGGTACGTCATGCTTATTTTATACATTTGGCCAACTAACTTATAAAAAGCGTGTTAATGTGCCCATTTTGTTTATTTTGACCTGCTATAGCAGGTCACCTTTCCCCATTTTCTTCTTCATCTTAAAATCGAAACTTTAAACCGGAAATTATCCATTTATACTTGATGAAAATTAATAATTCTTGAGTCTATGGAAAGGTAATCGATTTGTCTATCAAGTAGTACAAAAAATGAATAAAAACGAGTTTAAAATGTGTCAATTCATCAAAATACCGTAAGGGTGCTTAATGGGTAATACCCGACTTTATTTAACAATTTCTTGGCCTATACTTGATGAATTTTCATGAATTTGGTGTCCTTTGAAAGGTAAAAAGATTATCTATAATAATTTGTAAAAAGAATTATGTAAATCGAGTAAGAATTGAGCGAAAAATAGGTTTTTTTTTCTGCTCTGTTTTTGAAATAAAGTCAAACAATATTACAACATTTTAATCTCGAAATTCTCCATTAATACATCACGAAATTTTTTGATTCTTGATCCTATGGAAAAATAATCAAGTTATCTATAAAGTAGTACAAAAAAATGGCCAAAAACGAGTTTAAAGTGAATCAATTCTTTAAAAAACACTAAGATGGCCATAAGCGACTTTAATTAGCAAATTCTTGGTCTACACTTGATGAAAATTCATGAATTTTGTGTCCTTTGAAAGGTAAAACGATTATTTACAAGGTCATGCAAAAAGAATTAGCGAAAACGATCAAAAAATTAGCGAAAACGATGAGAAACCGGCTGAAAAAGTTGCAGGTCGCTTTTTGGCATATTGAGACGTTTTTAATGAGTTGACTGACCAAATGTGTAAAAAAAACATGACGTGCCACAATAATAAAATGGGAAAAGTAGACCGTTATTTTATGGTTTTAACCTAAGATAAAAATATAAGTATTTTTTTTGGTAGCAAGATAGAAAAAAAGAAATGATATAATATTAACGTAAAATAAAAGAAAGATAAAAAAAATACTAATTTAATAAAACACATACGAAACAGTGATATAAATGATAAAATAGTATTATAGTAATGTAATACTTTACACTTTGGAAACCACATGACCTAAGCACGCTTTAGGATTAACAATTCGTCTTGCTCTTGCGATCGTCTTCATGATGACGTGTTAAAAGGTAGTTGTATTCAACAACAATTTGAACATTTAATTTTAATCGAAACTTTCACATCCTTATCTTCTAGTCTTAGTAAAAAAAAGATTAATATTAATTAAACCTATTAGATAATTTAATTATTAGTTTAAATAAAACTTTTCATTATCATATATAATCTATCTATTTTAGTAAGAAATTAATTTAATTTTAATTTTGATTGATCACCATTTATAATTAAAAAAACATATAATACAAAATATTTTCATATCAAATTTTTTAGAAATATTTATTTATACTATATTATAAAACATTTAGGCGTTCTTAATTTCTTAAGTTTAAGTAACTTAAAATTACTAATTTACCCTAATATTACAATCACTGAATATTAAATAAAGCAACTATATGATGAAATTAATGACAATCTTATATACTATTTTAATAACAAAAGCTTCCAAAATAAAGATTATTAAAAAAATCAACTAATATAAATTAACTTAATAATTATAAATATTAATAATTAAACTTTTCATATTAAAAAATTGTTGGACTTTTTAAATGAGTAATATAATTAAAATAGAATAAAGTTATAGAGCCGACATTCATGTTGTATTTTACCATCAATGTAAAATTTTATTGACACATTATAATTTAGAAAAGAAACAAATCACCATTATTTTAATTAAAAATGGACAAGTTATCAAGAAAAAAAATATGCATATACGCCGTATTGCGTGAGTATAGTGCTAGTTATTCAATGATTAGTTAACGTAAAAACGTGATCACATGTAAGAGAAGTGAACATTTATAATAAATAGATCAAAACTTAAGTTTATTAATCAATCTACATCTCTTCTAGTAATATTTTTTATATTTTAGTATTAATAAAAAACTAATATTCATTAATCTTATATTCTAATTAAAAGAAAAGGGTTTCTCCCTCTTCCTAAAAATTCTTCACCAATCAAATCCTTGATTTTTTTTTAAAAAAATTTAAAAATAAAAAATGTCTTATGATGACGTAAAAAATAGCAAAAATCCTTAAGGAATTGGAATGGGGCATTGTGAAAATTCTGAGGGTTTTTATAGAATATTTTAGGGGCTTTTATGAAAATGAGAGGAGGGTTTTATAAAACTTGTATATTAATATAATTAATTATAGGTTGTTTATAAAATATGTTTAATAACTTATTATATAATTTGTTTAGAGAAATAATAATTACATATTTGCGACCGTCTCATTTTTATCTACGTTTTGGTATAAATTTTATTGTAATATGACACTTTTTTTAAAGTGGTATATTTTTAATTGTTTGTTATCCATTGATAGTAGTGGGTAGGTTATTCATAAAACAATTAATATCTTTTTTATATTTATTCTATCTACGTATCATAGTCGACATAATAACTGATTTCTCGGTCTTTCGATAAAAAGTATTAAAATGATTTTTTTAAAAATTTTGTGTTATTTAAGATAAATTTATATAAAAATAGATAACATTTAAAACAGACAAAGGTGCATCAATTAATATAAAAAAAGAAAGAATCATATATATAAGCAACTATTAAAAATAAAACTATTAAAAGAAAAGGGTTACTTACATCATCAACCCTTACCCTAAAAAATCTCCACCAATCATAGCCATTGATTTAAAAAAAATTAAAGAAAATCAAAAATATATTAGTTATTATGTCACATTCCATCAAATCCCTTAAGGGAAATTTTTTTATAACAAACTTCTATGTGTTTGTTAATCTTGGATAAGATAATAATATATATTTGAATTAATCGTGGATAAGATAAAAATATATATATTTAAATTTGAATTGAATACATATTTTTAATTGACATGTATTTAATTGGTTTAAAACTACTCCACTTTGTTAGGTAAGGAAGTTACTTTTAGAATTAGATTTAAAATGTTTTAAAATGTGATTTAAATGGAATAATAACTGATATATTAAGTTTGAAAATATAAACAAAAAGGAAAAGAAAGTAGGCGATGAGATATACATGGATAATATAACAACCATTTGAATTTGAATTTAATTGAAAATTCAACCATTTGAACTATAGCAAAATTCATCCCTTTTGAATGTTCCTATTATTAAGTAAATTTGTTAAGTTTAAAGGATTAAGAATTTATTTAAAAATTGTATGTTGTAATGGTAGGAAAATATTTTTCTAAATTTTTAAAAAAAATAGATGGTGATATAAATAGGTAGACTTTAATAATCATTTGTCATTATCAATCAAAGTGCACATTATCATTATTATTCTTCAGGTAAAAGGTTATGTTAAAATTTCATGAAAACGATTCACATATGTTAATTTAATATATTTTTCTTCTTTTTGATAGCTATTAACTATGGAGAATAAACAACATTCTTCGCCGGCTCCAAAACGACCTTTCATTGGGAAGGATTTCAAAAGAAAGGAAACAAATCAAGGGTGATTCATTTCACATATGACAACTCTGTTCATAACAGTTCAATATTAATTGAAAGTGATAGAAGAAGTTCACGGATTCCTCAATCATATATCTAATGGTATGTTTAATTTCAAATTATAAGTTTGTTCAATATTTACAACCACACCATTTGTTTTTGGTTTGGCATGCAATTTTATATATACTTTTTTTCATTTCTAAATAGAATATAAATAAATTGAATTTACGTCAATTAGCTATTCACGTCAATCTTATCATTCATATGCCAAAGGGGAAAATACAATTATAATAACGCCCTAAATTTTAAAATAAAATTTTCAATGCTCAATTATGTTACTAAACAGGAAAGAAAGAAAAATTAGTAGTGGGTAGGTTATTCATAAAACAATTTATATTTTTTTATATTTATTCTATCTACGTATCATAGTCGATATAATAACTGATTCATCGGTCTTTCGATAAAAAGTATTAAAATTATTTTTTTTAATTTTGTTTTATTTAAGATAAATTTATATAAAAAATAAACATTTAAAACAGACAAAGGTGCATCAATCAATATAAAAAATTAAAGAATCGTATATATATATATATATATATACTACTTTAAAAAAAGCATCATCAACCCTCTTCCAAAAAAATCTCCACCAATTACAACCCTTTATTTGAATAAAAAATTAAAAAAATTGAAAATTACAAGATGATTACGTCATAATTGATTCAAAAAATGTAAATTGTTAAGGGTTTAAATATAATTGGAAGGGTTTAAATGTAAGTTGTTAGGGGTGGTATATGAAATATATGAAGGGTTGTTAAGAAATTTGTATATTAATGTAATTAATTATAAGTTGTTTGAAAATTATGTTTAAGAACTTATAATATATTTTGTTTTGAGAAAAACTAATTATATATTTGTAATCGGCTCATTTTTATCTACGTTTTGATATAAATTTTATCGGAAATCAGTTTTTTCTAAAAATCAATATATTTTAATTGTTTTATCCATCGAGAGCAACGTGTAGGTAATAATTGTACATTTTATTCGTCTTTTATATTTATTCCCTCTACATAATATAATCGATATAATCACTGATTTATTGGTTTGTCGATAAAAAGAATTAAAAATATACTATAACCAGCGGTTAGTGGAAGTTGTTTATAAATATACCACTTAGAGCTTTTTAAAACTGATTGTTAGTTGTGACTAAATAATCATACAAAAATTATACTTTTACATAATTACTGGGTAGTGAATCAACTATCATGTTAATGTGTTTTGTAACTACACATACAACTTGAAATTATATATAAAAAAATTAATTGTCTAACTTATCTTATTTTTAACTAATAACTTGCTACATAAAATAAAAGTTATTACATGGATATTTGAAATTCAGTGGTATCTTGTGTTTTCAATTATATTTAATTGAAAAATAAATTACACTTAAGCGATTTACATATGTATAGACATAATTTATTCTATGTTAAAATCTTATTTTTATGTGATCTGATTTGCGTATACTTAAATAGATGTCATCATGATTTAACTTTTAATGAATTTAGCTTACAATTTCAAAGATTTAAATATATAACCGGGTAATAAAAATGCCTTTACAGCGCTTGATATTATAACATCAACAATAATATTATAGTTATGGTTTTACAATATCGGGATAAAGCTCCATCATGAGAAACACATTAATATTATACTAAAACTTTTAGACGTGTAATGTAACTATATATTTCTTAAAAAGAGTATTTATAAGAAGTACTAAAAAGACACATTTTCACTCATTGACAGTTATATGTGACAGTTTCTTGAGTGAAGAGTAAAGATAGGTTAAAAGTTTTAATTTGCGATGACTAAGGAAACCCTACTAATAAAACTATGAATGTTGTTTATAAAGAGGTTTTAAAGAAAATCTAATGATAATCTTATGTATGAATTTCAAAATTCTGTAATGATTATTCATTTCTTACGAGATTTTATATTCATATATATGCTTTGTAATTATTTTTACTATACGTCTTAATACTCTTTAAAACTATATAAATTTAAAATTGACTTATATCATCCCGTGTTGATACACGGGTCGCTTAACTAGTTTAATATATAATTGTAACATTTTATTTAGTCAAAATTAATAGTTATTTATTTGATTAAAACGAAAACTTAACGAGCTTGTCTTTAGAGAGAGTGACCAAATTTTAGAAAAATTATGTAATAATGTAACAATCTTTCTTTCTTTTTTCTCAATTTATGCAATTGTTGTTAAAAAATTAACTAATTGATCACTACACTTTTCAATTTATTTCAATAAAAGAACCGGTTTGATAGTAACTTGGCGATGATGTGTGGTTTGACATAGAGATGATACAGACAAAAATGCACTCACATCCTTGAATAAGAATATCTATAGCGTGCACACACACACTAAATTCACAAATAAAAATACACAATTACTAAAAACTAGCAATCACTTTGTCTAACTTTATCTCTCATTTTTAAACACATAAGGATAGCTAAACTACACATAACTCAAACAAAATAGAGTGACAAAAAGAGATAGAAGATGGACCTCAAAAAAGTGGCAATGACATCGTGGTGCGTCACGATGGTTAAAAGAGAATGTGTGTGTTTTTTAGCTTAAGTGAATGATTAAATGTTGGTGTTTGAATGTAAGACGGGTGGGTGTGTGCCGGTAAAAATAAAATAATGAAATGGTAAGTAGTTTAGATTATATTATACAATAATATCACGAAATCTTATCCATTAATTCTAGTATATCGATAAAATACAAAGAAAAAGAAATAATAGAACACACAAGGATTGGTAACGCGCGTTTAAAGGCCAACAAATAAAATGGACTTTAATAGTGATTAAAATTAAATAATATAATAATCAATAATAATAATTGTTATTATTATTCTATTATTCTATTATTTTATTATTATTTGTGGGGTTAAGCATGATGCTTCCTTTTCCGTGATTGAATCTGATTCTTTTCACTTTCCTTGAAATTTATTTCACTTTCTTTCCAAAGTTTTAATACTATATGATTTATATTTGTACTTTTATCAGTTATAAAATAATTTAATCAATAATGTAATAAATATTGCTTCAAAGTCATTTGACAATCTCTCTTATGCAGCTAAATCAACAATTTTCTTTTATACTGTCACCATATCTTATTGGCTAACACTGTATCAACAAGTTTTTTAATTTGATGTCTTACTATTAGTTCATAAAACAAAACAAGAAATATGTTTTTAATTTCAAAAATAAATGTTGTAAGAGTAGAGAGTTATTGTATATTAAAGGTTACACACTAAAAATTAATAATAATTTTACAATTTATACCATCAGCATCCAACTCAACTTACTCAACCAAAAGTACTGCCACATCAGCATCCACATCATCCTCCACTTTCAACCCAACTTAACCCTACAACCCCTACATCCAACCCAATTCAACCCTCTATCTTTTCTATTTTTCTTTTTTCTTTTTTTCAATTAATATAAAGTAATTAATAGAATTATTTAAATAATTTAATTATTTAAAATTCAATAAAATATAAAATAATTAATAATATTTTATAAATTTCATTACATAATTTCGAAGTACATTAAATAAATAAAAGGAAATACATTAAAAAATAAAAAAGTACTAGTTATTGTCGTTATTGTGTCGTGGAAGCCGATTAATGTGCTCGATTAAATCCGATCGAAGGTTGTGATGCGTTTCCGTGTTTCGGACTTCTCGGATGTTAGCGTCATATTGTTGTTCGCTAATCTCTACGTCTTCTTCCTCGTTCGCTTGATTAACGTTTTCGTTGAACGGACAAATCACGTGACCTTCATCTTCCAATATCATATTGTGTAATATGATACAAGCGTAAATTACTTTACGTATTTTATTCGGGTGCCACATCCTTGTAGGGCTTTGTATAATGTGTCACCGTTGTTTAAGCACACCAAAAGCTCGTTCCACATCTTTCCTTGCCGCTTCTTGCGCGGCACTAAACCTCATTCGTCTTTGATCTAGAGGGGTTCTGAATGTTTTGACAAAAGTAGCCCATTCTGGATATATTCCATCTGCAAGATAGTACCCGTGTTTGTATTGTACGTTGTTTACTTGAAACGGGCATTGCGGTGCTCTCCCGTTATATACGTCGTTAAATAACGGCGACTGGTTTAGCACATTAATATCATTGTTGGAACCGGCCAACCCGAAAAATGCATGTCAAATCCAAAGATCCTGTGATGCAACTGCCTCTAGGATAATAGTTGGTCGTTGATGATCACCTCTCATGTATTGCCCTCGCCATGCGTTTGGGCAATTGTCTCAATCCCAATGCATACAATCTATGCTTCCTAACATGCCCGGAAACCCGTGTGTAGCCTCATGTGTGGCATATAAATGTTGAATATCATGGTAAGAAAGTTTACGTAAATATCGCTTACCATACAGAGAGATGATACCTTTGCAGAAGTTTTGTATGCATAGCCGTGCGGTTGATTCCGCCATCTTCAGGTACTCGTCAATTCCGTCAGCGGATATCCCATACGCCATTTGCCGAATTGCCGAGGTACACTTTTGTAAAGGAGATAACCCTTTCCTACCTCTACCATCGTAGCCTTGTACAAAAAATTCGTCCCATTATTCAAGATCCACAACTATTCGTGTGAATAGTCGTCTGCTCATGCGGAAACGTCTCCTAAACATCTCGTCATTATAGTTGCTGTTTTCTGAAAAATAATCTGCAAAAAGTCGATCGTGTGCAGCTTCACGGTCTCTAACTTGATCCGGTCCCCTACGTCTCCTTACCCGACGCGAGCTTTCTTCATCATCGTCATTAAGCGTATTCGAAGCTTCCGTTAGCATTGTACGAATTAATTCGCCATGCATATTAAGAAACGTGGCGATACGAGATTCATCGGAAGATGATGAAGATGATGATGATGAAGACGAATCAACATGCTCCGGCAATTCACACGAGGAAGAAGACATTTTTTATGTATGTAAAAATAAAAATTGAGAGAAAAAGAATAGAAGAAGAAAGATGATAAAATTGTGTAAATTTTGAGTGAGTGAAAGTGTGTATATATAGGAGAAGAAAAAAGAAAAGAATATATATATATCAACGGTCAAATGGCAAAAAAAAAAAAAAAAAAACTTGAAAAACCATCGGGTCCGTGAACTAGTTGGGTTGGAAGCCATTCACAACCCCATGGGGGGTGATGGTGTACCCTTTGGGTTGAGGCTGCCACATCAGCCAAGCCCGATGGCTTGGCCCTTGGATGCGGATAGTCTTAGAAGTTAATTTGAAGGTTGCAGAACAAAATTGACAATCTGTCCTTAGAAGAAGATCACAAAGCAATGAGTTTCCTAAACTTTGGAAGATTTCCTATAATATCAAAGTGGTGGGAGGTTTAAATGAGAACCTTCAATTAATTGAGAATGGGAGACTTGATCCCAGCCGTCCAATTCCCCCTTCTTCAATGTCATTGCCCACCCATGAATTCCTCGCATGCACTCTGCCACACTCAATCCCTCCACGCTCTCTATCTATGAAGTCCACTTACGAAATGAATGGCAGAGATTGAATCTTTCATTCTCATTTAAATTTTCCCCTATCAAAGTGAATGTTGTTATGCAAAATACCGTTTGATAAATGATTTTTAAGATATATTGATTTTTTGGTAATTTTAATCAAGATTTGTGATTTTAGACGTTCTGATATTATACTATAAATCAAATTTAATGGTTTATAAATTAACTCGTTACATCATAGAAGAAAAAACCAATTTAATTAGGGTATTGTAAAAGATCCATTAGCTGTGTCTACTTTCAAAGCACTTATCATTTTTCTCTTTTGCTTAGCAGAGTTATACCCGCAAAATTTCAAAAAAAGACTTGGTGTTTACAACAATTAAGAGAGTCCAGATTACATACCGTGTGAGAATCTTTGTGATGTTCATGATCATGACACAAATAATTTGAAATAAATGTAAATAACTATTGCAAAGAAACTTTATTTTAGAGATAAATATGAAAGTATTTTTCAAAACCTTAACCACTTTATTGCATCAAATTAATTATATTTAATCTTATATTCAACATAATCACTTTATGGTTATTCAAGGATAACTCATGACAAAGACAAAAATATAACATTACTTAAAGACCATATTCTAGTTTTCCATTGACTACATTTTAGATCTTGATTTATGGTCAAATTCAACAATAAAAATGAATCCAGGGTCTAATTAAGACACCATTGCTGACCATAAACCTTACAATCTTTGTCATTCATGGTTTTCAAAACATTATCTTATGTCTCACATCAAGGCTTCCAATTAAGTTTTATTCTTCAAAAGGATGTTTAGATAAGGTTTATATAATACGAGCAGATAAATAAGAAAGAAATAATAATTTCCATATCTTTATTTATGTAAAGTATCTTTGCTTAGTTTTCTGGTTTATGAAACTTTTTCTTATTTTTTAAATTTGGTATATGAGCTATGCAATTAAGTTCAATAAATGTAATATATGACAAATTAGAATTATTTAATTGGTTTAACAAGCCTAATCTGGAAGGATCGAAATGCAATCGTGTTTTGAAGACAAGGTCTAACTTGAAGAATATTTTGTTCGACACCAAACTACTGTTATTTAATGGTTGAGAGGAAGGGCAAGATTAGGGAATAGTTTAGATTGACACTAATGGCTAACAACTCCATTTTTTCACTAATTCTCAATTACTGAGGAACTTATTAAGATATTCTATCTCCATAACTTGTGGATTTGAACATCTTAGGATAAAAGTTCTTGACTTCTTGTGTTATCTATAATCTTGTTAATATTTAATAAAAAGCTGCCTTTCAAAATAAACAAGGGTAATAGGGTACGTTTATTGAATTAAATGGCATATTTCGTATACGCAAGTAATAAATTTCAAAAGATAAATATATACAGATTAAGAAATAAAACAAAGACTGTTGTATATTTATACAATTTCCCCATAAGAAAGACCAAAATTACAAAATTACACGTTATATAAGATTTATGTTACTTGATCTTGAGTAAGAAATATTAGTTTTTTCCTCCCTATTGGAGCAACAGAATGTCAAATTAAATTAATATTATAGATAATTGGATTATTAATTTTTTTGATATAAAAAAAGATTATTTATATAATTAAATTTGTAGTGTCTATTATGCGTAAGTAGGAAAATAAAATATGTAGCACATGCTGTACGATTTGCCAATGGGGTTTAGCCCATCTGGTAAGGCGCCCCCTTCCTCACAAGAGATTGGAGGATCAAATCTTGCTACATGTAGGGGGTTGGGGATTTTTTCCTTAGGGGTTTTCTCCATGGAGTGAAAGCGTGGTGCTCAAAACTTGGTTAAAGCCAAATAACGAGAGGTGGTTGAAAACCCGCCACCAAGCAATTCGAACCCACACTGGAGAGGCGGGGAAGTTTCCCCATTTTGCCGGTAAAAAAAAACATGTTGTACGATTTAACACGGTTGTGAGGTTGCGCGTTGTGGGTTACCTGCAGGTAACCCTTACCTGATGCCACTTCAGCGCCACATCATTCCCCCTCCCTTACATTTCTCCTTTACCCAATATCAAATTATACCTTACCTTCTCTTACCCAATCTTTTTTCATATTTTTTTCTTTTTTTTTATTTCAACAAATTAACAATTATATAAATAATATAATTCATTAATTTAATTAAATAAAAATTCAAATAAGACTAAAAATAAAAATTACATAATTTAAACTAAAAAAAACTTTTAAAATAAAAAAAATACATAATCTTAAAAACTAAAAACTAGTCGTCTCAGTTGTCAGGGATTTGAATACTCCAAATGTGTTCGACCAAATCGGACCGGAGGTTGTTATGAGTGTCCCAGTTTTTGACTTCTCGAACATTTGCTGCCCGTTGTTCCTCGCTGATAGTTACTTCTATATCATCCGCTACAAGTTCGTCGTCATCGAAATTGCAAATCGCACGGCCTTCGTCTTCGAGAATCATGTTGTGTAATATTATGCAAGCGTATATTATATTTCTCAATTTTGCCATCATCAATGCTCGTGTCGGGTAGTGTAGAATGTGCCAACGTTGTTTAAGCACACCAAAAGCACACTCAACGTCTTTCCTCGCTGATTCTTGTGCGGACTTAAACTTTTTCCTTTTGTTGTCTTGTGAGCACGTAATTGATTTGACGAAAGTTGCCCACTCCAGATATATACCATCGGCAAGATAATATCTGTGTTTGTAAGTCACTCCATTCACCTCAAATGTACAATCCGGTGCTTTGTCGTTGTACACGTCGTTGAATATAGGCGATTGATTAAGAACATTGATGTCATTGTTAGAACCGGGAACTCCGAAGAATGCATGCCAAATCCATAGATCATGAGATGACACCGCCTCTAGCATAACTGTCGGATGCTCATGATCATCTCTCATATATTGGCCTCTCCATGCTACAGGGCAATTAGCCCAAGCCCAATGCGTACAATCTATGCTACCTAGAATGCCGGAAAAGCCGTGCTTCAATTCATGTGCGACGTACAAATTCTGAATATCATCATGAGTAGGCTTGCGTAAATATTTTCTTTTATAGAGATGGATTATACCTTTGCAGAAATTGTCTAAGCAATCTCGTGAGGTCTTCTCGGACATCTTCAAGTACTCGTCAAGATAATCAGTAGCCGTTCCGTATGCCAGTTGTCTGATAGAAGAAGTACACTTTTGTTCGGTGAAAACCCTTTCCGAGCTCTAGCATCCCACAACCACGTGAAAATTTCATACTTTTGACCGAGATCATGAAGTATATGCTCGAATAAACCTTTGCTCATCCGAAAACGTCGCCTAAACAAATCATCATCGTATACGGGGGTCTTGCAAAAATAATCGCGAATGAGCATCTCGTGTCCAGCTAGTCGATCTCTATTTTTCGGCGGCCTTCTACTTTGCACACTTGATGTTTCCTCGTCTTCTTCAAAAATAAGCTCTGCAATGGTTTTATAAACTTCTAGCAACATATTGTTATTTCTCATGAAGAAATCAGCACTAGAAGTTATAGGCTCGTTTGGTAAATCCATATTTTTTGTAGATGAAAGAAATATAAAAAAGTATTGTATATGAAAGAAAAAGTAGAAGTAGAAGAGAGGAATTGTGTGGGAAAAAAATTTGTTGAAATGGTAGTATTTATAGAGTAAAATAAGTGAATTAAAAAAAACGGTCATATAGCCGTTGGAAGGGGGAGGGGGGTGGGGGGGTTTGCCTTGTTTCGTTCGCCGAGTACTGGGACTCGATTGCCCTACCCGCTAGCCTCACCCTAAATTGCGTTTTGGTGTTCCTTTTGTTACTCGCCGGTACCCGATCCCATCGGGTCGACCACAACGTGTGGTCTGAGAGGGTGGTGTTTGTATTCTGTGACACTTAGTTAGAGCACTCATAATAAGTGCTCTTAATGTACCTTAATGACCAAAAACGAAGTGGGTTGCTTGTGAAAGCAATTGTAGCCGGCTTGTTGCGTTTTTTTCAACCAATAAGATTTAAGATAAATAATTGTGTGCAAAACCAGTCATGGTAGTGATGAGTGATAAGTATTATCACTGAGACTGGTTAGTGATGAGTTAGTAATGCTGATTTGGAAGCTAATGGTAACAATAATGCTAATTATCACTATGGGTGCTCTAATCAAATTTTGATGTAAAAGAAAGATGATTTATAAATATTTACCAATAATATAATTGTATAAAATTCTAATATTTTAAGGGAGAAATGCCAAAATGACAACAGATTTGATAAGGTTTTAGTGTAAGCAACCAACATTGAAAACATCCATAAAATAATCAAAAATCAAATTGATTTTAAGTTAAGGTTCAGTTATCATCATAAAATACTCAAAATCACTTTCAATAAGAGTCATTATCATAGGAAAAAAGGAAAATAATTTAAAAGTTTTGTGAAACGTATCTTCACTTGTATTTGTAACAAAACTATACTGGAAAAGTTACATGTAAACCTAACAAGATTTCAAATATCACAAATAAATAAAAGAAAATCAAATTATTTCATATATGTAAAACTTGATTTGAAAATAGTTGTTAAGATTTTAGTTAGAGGATTAAGAACAGACAATTAGTCCAAAAGCTCAAACATGAAACATCTTTAATTAACTTTATAATGAGTAAAGTATATGTTCTTACCGCTTTTTGACCTTGTTAGCTTATAATCTCCAGGCCCAGATGAGTTAAAAAATTATTTTTTACAAAAAGATATTGAGATCCGATAAAAAGTTAATTATTTTAAGATGTTTCAAGCATTTTTGACTATTGTAGCAAAATGAAAATTTGACTTTTTGCTGCGACCCCTCTTTTATTTCTTTGATTTAAAAGTGCGAGGATTAAGACAACGTTAAAGACTTAAAATAATATGGATAACAAATAAGATAAACAAACACGAGAATATAACATGGTTTGACCGTTAGAGTCACGATATATATTTATAGACAGGAACCATAAACTTATTTATTAACGGAGAATATTCATGTACATATGATTCAACCCCTAACTACGATATTTATAGTTGAAACAAACCTAGAAATCTTAATTAATTACTCCCTAAGGACCCAAACTAACTAATTTGGCCATTAACGGACAAGCACACATAATTCGGCCGTATTTCATATGCAAATTCAAACTTTTGAATCTCACTTATCCATATTATTCGAATTAATTAATTCAAAACTCAGTAATCTACGTTAACGTCAAGTTTTCCATTAATTAGTTCAGTACTCAATAAAAAATTTCAGATTATCGTCTTACTAGTCTGGTGGTTGTGTATACAAAATCATGGCTAAGTTGTTGGCATATAGATGAACCTCATTCACCATAACCAAATAAACTTTGTAAAGGGGAAGAAAAAAATGCTAATTTTTTGAATTTGATAGGAAAAGTCGTTTGATGTAGTGATTTAGGAATTTCTCAAAAACGTTATGCCTCAAACGGGTATTAGGGAAAGATGGAAAGGTTGGATCTTGGGATATTAACAATCTACTTCCGTATCTGTTCTTGTAAATGGCTCTCCGTCCAAAGAATTTCATATGAATAAGGGTTTAAGACATGATGATCCTTTGTCCCCGTTTTGATTTTTATTAGCAACCGAAGCCTAACAAAGGGTGATTATAATGGCGTTTCAATCCGCGATGGTGGTTGGGCCAAACATGCATCTATGTGTTTAAATTCAATGTGTTGATTTGGAGAATGTTAAATAACCGTCTGGAACTAGAAATGTATTGTTCTATGTTCTTAATTTGGGTTGTGTTTTTTGTGATGGTGAGAGTGGATGAGAGTGAACATTTATTTATTATACTAGCTAAGCGACCCGTGTATCAACACGGGATAATATAAGTCAATTTTAAATTTATATAATTTTAAAGAGTATTAAGACGTATAGTAAAAATAATTATAAAACATAGATATGAATATAAAATCTCGAAAGAAATGAATAATCATTACAGAATTTTAAAATTCATACATAAGATTATCATTAGATTTTCTTTAAAACTTCTTTATAAACAACATTCATAGTTTTATTAGTAGGTTTTCCTTAATCATCGCAAATTAAAACTTTTAACCTCTCTTTACTCTTCACTCAAGAAACTGTCACATATGTCCATGAGTGAAAACGTTTCTTTTTAGTACTTCTTATAAATACTCTTTTTAAGAAAAATAAAGTTACATTACACGTCTAAAAGTTTTAGTCTAATATTAATGTGAATCTCGTGATGGAGCTTTATCCCGATATTGTAAAACCATAACTATAATATTATTGTTGATGTTGTTTATAAGCGACCCGTGTATCAACACGGGGATGATATAAGACAATTTTAAATTTATATTATTTTAAAAATATTAACACATTAAAAAATTAGAAAACATATACATATGAATATAAAATCTCGTAAGATATTATAAACATTACAGAGGTTTGATATACATAAGATTATCATAATACTTTCTGTAGATACTCTTTATAAACAACATTCATGGTTTTATTAGTAATTTTACGCACACACAAACTAAGCTATTTAATTTGAAATGGGCTAATGACATATCTAACTTGGGTATTTTTCATACTTTTATAATTGTTGCCCCAATTCACGATTTTTTTTAATCTACTGAATGTTGTTTTTTCCTTTTTTGATATCATAAGATATCAAAGATATCTTTCACAGTTGATTTATGAACTCACTATCTCGCGTTTACTAAATGAATTGCACACAAAATCAACAAATTTTACTAAGGCAGAATAGAAAATTAGAACTAAAAAGGAACAAATTATGAATCTTCAAAAACTTATATATAATTTTCGTTTCTTAATCTAGCTTTTAGGTAATTCAATCACAGAATTTCATGAATCAGACAAATGAGATGTGTTAGAATAGTGGAATTAAAATGGAGCTTACGAAATGATCTACTAATTTTTCTTTCTTTCCTGTTTAGTAACATAATTGAGCATTGAAAATTTTATTTTAAAACTTAGGGCGTTATTATAATTGTATTTTCCCCTTTGGCATATGAATGATAAGATTGACGTGAATAGCTAAATGACGTAAATTCAATTTATTTATATTCTATGTAGAAATGACAAAAAGTATATATAGAATTGCATGTCAAACCAAGAACAAATGGTGTGGTTGTAAATATTGAACAAACTTATAATTTGAAATTAAACATACCATTAGATATATGATTTAGAGGAATCCGTGAACTTCTTCAATCACTTTCATTTGATATTGAACTGTTATGAACAAAGTTGTCATATGTGAAATGAATCACCCTTGATTTTTTCATTTCTCTTGAATTCCTTCCCAATGAAGGTCGTTTTGGAGCCGACGAAGAATGTTGTTTATTCTCCATAATTAATAGCTATAAAAAAAGAAGAATATATTAAATTAGCATATGTGAATCGTTTTCATGAAATTTAAACATAACCTTTTACCTGAAGAATAATAATGAAATGGTGCACTTTGATTGATAATGACAAATGATTATTAAAGTCTACCTATTTATATCATCATCTATTTTTTAAAAAAATTTAGAAAAATGTTTTCCTACCATTACAACATACAATTTTTAAATAAATTCTTAATCCTTTAAACTTAACAAATTTACTTAATAATAGGAACATTCAAAAGGGATGAATTTTGCTATAGTTTAAATGGTTGAATTTTCAATTAAATTCAAATTCAAATGGTTGTTATATTATCCATGTATATCTCATCGCCTACTTCATTTTCCTTTTTGTTTATATTTTCAAACTTAATCTATCAATTATTATTCCATTTAAATCACATTTTAAAATTATTTAAATCTAATCCTAAAAGTGACTTCCTTACCTAACAAAGTGGAGTAATTTTAAATCAATTAAATACACGTCAATTAGAAATATGTATTCAATTCAAATTTATATATATATATATATATATATATATTATTATCTTATCCACGATTAATTCAAATATATATCATTATCTTATCCAAGATTAACAAACACATAGAAGTTTGTTATAAAAAAAATTCTGTTAAGGGATTTTATGGAATGTGACGTAATAACTAATATATTTTTTATTTTCTTTAATTTTTTTTAAATCAAGTGCTATGATTGGTGGAGATTTTTTAGGGAAAGGGTTGACGATGTAAGTAATAATTTTCTTTTAATAGTTTTATTTTTAATAGTTGCTTATATATATGATTCTTTAATTTTTTATATTGATTGATGCACCTTTGTCTATTTTAAATGTTATATATTTTTATATAAATTTATCTTAAATAAACAAAATTTTTAAAAAAATTATTTTAATACTTTTTATCGAAAGACCGAGGAATCAGTTATTATATCGACTATGATACGTAGATAGAATAAATATAAAAAATATATAAATTGTTTTATGAATAACCTATCCACTACTATTAATGGATAACAAACAATTAAAAATATACCACTTTAAAAAAGTGTCATATTACAATAAAATTTGTACCAAAACGTAGATAAAAATGAGATGGTCACAAATATATAATTATTATTTCTCTACACAAATTATATAATAAGTTATTAAACATATTTTATAAACAACCTATAATTAATTATATTAATATACAAGTTTTATAAAACTTACTCACATTTTCATAAAAGCCCCTAACATATTTTATAAAACCCCCCTTAGAAGTTGCACAATACCCCCATTTCAATTCCTTTAGAGGCTTAAGGATTTTGCCATAGGGCACTTTTCGATTTTTTTAATTTTTTTTAAAATGGAGGGTTCTGATTGGTGGAGAAGTTTTAGGAAGGGAGAGAAACCATTTTCTTTTAATAAGTATTAAAGATGTTCATTTGTGGTTTCTTTGTGCAGAAGATATTAAATCCGGCAACAATGAACGACCAGATGACCAATCAAATCCCATCATCATCACCATAAAGTAATATTGGTCAGATCATCAAGGTTTGTTGATAATCTAATGGTGGGAACCCAACTAAAGCCAAAGTCATAATTTGAAAATTCAAGTTATTACTTTAACAAGTTTTACAAAGTATATCACCTATTTAGACAATAAAAAATTATGTTATCTACATCGATAACATTTAAAAAAAAAGACACTATTTAATAACATTAATCCTATAATTAACTTTGCTTCAACCAAGCTTAAATCACTCATGTAAAAAATGAGACTAGATTCTCTATTTATTTATAACTATGTTCAAGGAATTTTTTTCAAACCCATGGAGTTTTAGGGTTTTTCTTCTAGCATAGGGTTACCTAAAAGTTTAAGAAATAATATATATCGGGTTTCCAAACTGGATTTTTTGTCCGAATAAATAAAAGTTCGCTATAGATAATTATAGATAGATTGTTTTTGAACTATTGATTTAAAGTTTTAAACTCTTCTAAATTGACATTTAAAAAGAAAGGGTTGTAGCTTTTATAAAAGGAACATATCATTGTATACCTTACAAGTCAATTAAAGTTTTGATAAACCATTTTCGTCGATATCAAACTTTGCTAGATAAAATTCCAATATTATACCTACCTAGTAACTTGTTAATAATTTAATAAATACACCTTCCAACCACAATCTAGAAAATGACCAACCATATGCTTCAAGAAGCAAGTCCCTATATCAATCAAAATCACTTCAAAAATTTTTTATTTAAATTTGACTTTATAAAAATTATAGACTTAGTCATTTGAATATTGTAATATTTATAATATTATTGGTTGGTTTTCATCAAATAATAATTGACAGAAACATACCTATTTGATATAAGCGTGAGACTTTATGGACTCACATCATACTCCCTTGATAATGATAGGTTATGGACATTGAAAACTATCTTTATCATCGATAAATACGTCAAGATTTCATAAACTTTTACTAATATATAACATTATTTGTTATCTAATTGGTAATTTAAAACCGGTTTCGAACCGGCATCCAGTAGTACAGTTTTTTTTATAGAAAAAATCTTAGTTGAGACCCATACGTCTAAGTGGCCTTTTTTCAGTCTGTTATCGGTCTACACCAGTTTGATCCGACGGTCTTTGCTTTGTAGGACTGAATTTCTATTGAGACTTTTTTTTCTAAGAAACTAGTTATTATAATAGATACTACCTTATTATCCATTATACATAGGAAAACCTAATTACTATAGGGTTTAATAAAGTGTACTATGTTAAATAAAGGTGAAAACATTCAATCTCAAAACGGTCTTGAGCAGTTAGTCTTTTTTACGGTCTTTTCTCAAAATGGTCTCAAACAAGACCAGTCTCGGGCCAATCCAATTTCGGTCATTTTTTCTTAACCTTCTGTTGACCTATCTCAATGGTGAATGATCGTAAGCTGACAAATCAGTACATTTGTCTTTCAAGTCCGAGTTCCGAAGGATCAATTGTGTAGAATGATCTAACAAGCTACGATATTCTTCATAGTGTATAAAGGATAATTTTAGATATCATTTGGATATTATTGTCATTTACTATTTAAAAAAAATCTTAATCGATAATGTTTCCTTCAATGGCATGTTTCAGTCCTCAAGTATAACACATCATTTTTACACAATACCTCATATTTTTAGCAAAATATACACAGATGCGGAGATATTACGCAACAAGAATAATTTTAGGATATTAATATATACATGATTTTGCAATTGAAAATTTGGAAGTTGTCTCAAAATCAGGCCTAACGGGACCTTCATGGGCCAGGTTAATCCGGGTCTACAATACAAGTATTTTGGTCCGGGCCTTCAGGATCCTCACATTTGGCCCTGTACATTGAAGATCGATTTTCTTATAATAACTTCTTTTTTTTCTTTAAAAGTGATCATCTCTAGTTCTCTACCAAATTTTAAAAAATTTAAAGAACAAAAAATTATATAAAGAGAAACAATCTCTTCAGTTAATTGCATCTAAAATAAGTAGTATAACACTCACAAATCATTTATATAAGTGAACGTTATTTAAAGATATTATTATTCTAAATACATGTTAAGAACTATACAAATCTCAAATTTAAGGACGTAACAGTATAAGCGTTTTCTATACGTCCATTCTTTTGCAACTAATAGATGGGAATTTGGCTACACCATATGAATTTATTTACATCATGATTCATGAGCATCAATAAATCATTTGCAGTAACATTATTTCGTGTAGTTTTTCTATATGATGTTGAAAAAAGTGTATCAAAATAAAAACCGTAATAAATGAATGTTAGGTCACATATCGAACAAATCGAATAATAAACTATTTATTGAACCTATTCAAGGTTAAATCTAAAGTACTTAACATTGGTTGAACAACTTTTATGTAAAAGTTATTGATATAGTGTTCTTATGTGGAATTAATAGTAAGCGAAAGTGAGGGATTCAGAAAAATACTTTGTGAGGGCATTGAATACTAGAGGTGATAACATGAATAGCCAAGTAGGTTGTGTGATGAGTCAAAACAACACATAATAGATGGCAAAAACAATACCAAAAAAACATCTTAACATAAATACACAAAAAATATAACAACTATCACAATTGTATAACTAAAACTTCTTAATTTTAAACTAAAAAACCCAAAATTATAAAATAGCAAATTCCAAATTCAAAAAACTGAAACTCAAAAAATCAATCTCATTCTAACTTCATAATTCATCAAACAACATTCCAACATCCCATTTTTACATTTTCCATCCTCTCACTCTCACTCTCACTCTTTATTTTGTAACACATTTTAAAACGCTTATGTTGCGTTTTCTCTAATTCCCTTCTAGTTTCTTTGTGAATTCATTGCTGTCATTTATTTGACTATGGATTGCTTAATTAAGTTTACCCAATCAAGACAATTTATACTTCGTTATTATTATTATGAGAACAACGACATAAAGTTATATATACAGTTTTTTATTTATTTTATGTCTTCGCTTGCCCATAAAAAACTCCAAACTATGAGTATGTAATTATACATTGGTCACTGGGGGAGACGAAACACGCTCCCCTCCTATCTAAATTATTTTTTCTCATTCTAATAGTATGAATATCAAATCAAACCCATCATACGTACTTTAAACCATCAAAGAGAGTTGATTTCGATATATATACCAAGTTCACGTTACCTCTTGTTAGTAAATTCATACCTACTTATAATGATTCATAGTTACATTCCAAACAACTTTTAAAAATAAAACACGAACTATATTCTCGAATTTATGCTAAAATTTTCTTTCAAAAAAGTCAAGAATGCCTCTTCTATTTAATTTATATATAAAACAATAAAGTCTACGTAATGAAGATCGTTATACAATATACAAACATTCTGTGGGGCTGTAATTGATCCTTTTATACTTTTTGACACATGGCCGGGTATATTTTATTATTTTAGTATCTTCATGAATCATGACGATGTGATGCGATTCAAATATTCACTTTTCATAATTTAGTGCTCTCTTTATTTTAATTGCTTTTATATAATAATTTTATAAGTTATTAAATCTAATAGTAATTAAATGTTTGTGACAGAGTAATATTAAAATAAAATGACTTTATAATATGCTTAATAAGATTATGGGCTATTCCACTTTAGCCAATCGGTTTTAAGCGGAACCCTATATAGTTACATGGTATCAGAGCAAGTTCACCTGTGATTGGTCAAAGACCACACGGACTCCACAAAACCCATAAGTATCCACGTGTTAGACGCGAAAAAAGAACGCCACACAGCCTATACGTAAGGGGGCGTTTTGAGTAACTTCTCATATTAGACGAAAAATGACTTTGTAATATGTTTAATAAAGATAATAAGTAACTACACTTATAGTCAAATTGTTTTAAATTTGAACCTAATAAACTTATAGAATTAAAATAGTTCGGTATGAAATAACAAGTAGAATAGAGTATATAGAAGTATGACGAGACAAGTACTCCACGACTCCAATTAGAAACTGAATGTGATTTCAGGAACATCTACTTGTGTAGGAAATATCTCATTCAAGGTTCTATAAGAACTAAATAAATGTCCTTTAAATTGTATAAAATAATAATAAATTTATTAATAATGAAATTATGATTGTAATTTGTAACTTTGATAAATACAATCAAAGCTATACTTTTTGCATAATTTAAAACTCAAAATATAACGGAGGCAAAAGGAATGCAGGTAACATGACATCATTATCGCTATTAGCTTTTATGCATTCAAATATTGTCCTTTCCAGACCATGCTTGTCCCCTGCCCTCTTCCAAATAGAGGTTGAAGGAGATTTTGGTACGAATACTATACAACACATCCTTCTAATGTAAAAACCTAATTTGAATTTCAATTATACAATCTTCATATCAATTTTGATAAATATTGAAATTTATTATTAATTTTTCTTGTTAAAGTTTTATTCAATTTTAACTTTAATCGAATGAGAGGTTTTAGAGAGTTTTTACTTATGTCTTTCTTAAACCATATAATATTATATTTGTTGATGGTAGATTACAAATATCATATTTATCTTTTTTTATATTTTAAAATATCATAATTAACCAAATTTTTAGTTCTATCATTTAAAAATATTTTCTAAGCATTTTAAGGTCTTTCTAATTATAACCAATAAAAACTTAACTTTTTTTAATAACTTGACCTTATAGCTCCTGATTGTAACAATAATAATCAATAATTTATACAATTAATAATTAATACGATCAAGTCTTTTCATATAATAATGCCACGTGTTGTAACATCTATCATCCCCCTCGGGCTGACCATTTCACAACTAGTCTAGGTGTTGACGTCCCTATAATCATTTTTCTAGTCTATTATTTATTTCGCCTTTTATAATTTTTTTAATATTATATATAGAGAGAATGATTCATTTCAGAACTAGTTCTTATTATGACAAACGCGAGAACTAATCTTAGCCATAATTAAAATAAATCAATAGCTATTAATGAGAGATGGTTCATTAATGAACTTCTCTCTCTCTCTCTCTCTATATATATATATATATATAAGAAAATGATGATGACATCATCATCTTTAATTATAACAAACTTTTATCAATTACAACCTTATATTTTATAAATATTCTTAAAACCCCCTCATAATTATCCCATAATTATAACATTATCAATTACAACATTCTATTTCACAAATTTTCTTATTAACCCTCTATAATTACCGATAACAACATTCTATTTTCAATATATTTACTTTTCTTATATCAAGGGTGATTAATTAAAAATCAAAAATAATTTTAGATACTAAAGTTTTTTAAATTTTCAAACTTTCCATATTTGTAGGTGATTGATTAGCTTTGGTAAACATATAATATATAAAAACAACATATGTTCATTATCCTACAAGATATGTGTAAATAGTAACTTTAAATTAGAAACTTTCTAATGCCATTATCCATTAATTAAAAACATATTTATTTTAAAAACAATTAAAAATATTTAAATTCACCAAAATATGAATTAAAATATTAGCAGCTCATTATTTCATTATTTAATTACTTTTCAAATATAGATGTTTATTAACGGGAGGATCGTAACCATTGTAGACATTTATATCTTAAGTCTATAAACATTACTGCATTTCGACATCATACATTTTGCTATGATTCTTCTTCATTTTGATAGCTATCAATTACAAAAAATTAACAATCCTTTTTATTATCTTCAAAGAGACCTTTATTGAAACAATATTCAACTACTAGGAAGATATCACCATTAAAAAATTCTAGAAAAAATAATTATGTTCATAATACATTTTATATTACAATGTATGTTTTGCAATTGTATTTTATATACATGTTAGTACTCTTAAAAACCTAAAAAATTTAAAACTAACTTTAATAATTCCCCGTGTTTATACACGAGGTGTTAAGCTAGTATATATATATATATATATATATATATATATATATATATATATATATATATATATATATATATATATATATATATATATATATATATATATATATATATATATAGTGGGAGGTTCAAATAAGAACCTTAAATAAATTAAGAATGAGAAACTCAATCCTAGCCGTCCAATCCCCCCTCATTCAATGTCATTGCCCACCCATGAATTCCTCATATTCACCATGCGACACTAAATCCCCTCACGCTCTCCATCTATGAATTCCTCTTACAACATAAACGGCCGAGATTGAGACTCCCATTCTCATTTAAAGAAGCAATCGCAATCTTTAGACCAATATAGACAATAGTTGATATTACTTTATTTACATAATTTGTATTTTCGATGAAAAAGTGTACAAAAGTGCATATTCATACCCTTTAGATCAGTAAGTGTTGTTATTCCTTGATCCATACCCTACATATATACACTCTCATATCTTTCTACCAACTAAATTGTGACACGTTTAAAATTCGATTAATACCTTTTTATCTTATTTATTGATTTTAACACTATTTTTAATCACGTGAATACAAGTAAAGATATTAAAAAAACATATAACCACTCATCAAATAAATAAATAATTATAATGAACCAGACAACCAGTAATAACCAAAGAGCTTATAACCTAACGATACCTCGGGTCTTTTCAAAAGATTGTGGGTTTAAGTCATATAGTGGATAAAATATTGTAAATTTAAATTTATTTAGAAAATTTGTGTTTTAACCATGGTTCTAAAAGACTAGCCTTTTTGTTATGGGTCTGCCAAGACTTGAGGTTAACCTTATCGTCATAACATGGTCTAAGACTTGGCTTATGACAATCCCAAATTGGCGAGCGCCATTACTTGTTATAACCCGTGTTTTTTAAACGTATTAAAGGTATTGAGCGATATGAGTTGAATATTATGTAGTTATTCGTTTATAAATATGGTTGGATATACTAAAAAAAAGGACAGACGGACTACATTAAAACTTATGACTATATATTTTTTCATTTTTGTTTGTATAATTCTATACATATAATTATAATTTATATAAAAATTATCGCCTTTATGAATTGTCTTCCTTTAAAAGGTGAAATTTGGTTTAACTATCAAAGTTAATTTTTGAATGATTTAACCATAAAGTTTCTTTTAACAATCATTTTAATCCTTACAGTTTTATTTGGTTTCCGTTTTAACCCATTTTATTTCCTTTAACCTGCTAATCAGGTTAAATAATATATTTTTTTTATTTTTCTATTTTTTTATTTTTTCTCATTGAATGTTTGAATATTTGAGACAAATGAACACCCAAATGAAGAACACCCAAATCAACTGAACAAATCTTGTACACAAATAAATCAAGAACACCCAAATTAGAAACACACTTGAAATCAAACAATCTGGATGTAACCCTCACCTGAAACCGGTGGCAGTGGTGGTGGTGACGGATTGACTGCGGTTATGGTGGTGGTAGTGTCGGAAAACCCTAACCCGAAAGATGAAACCCTCGCCAGCCTTCTTCCTTAACTTCACCATCTCAGAGAGAGAGAGAAAGAGAGAGAACAACAAAAGCATGGTGTACGATGGTTACGGCGGCTCTCAGTAACGGCAACAGCAACGTCGACGGTTTGCGATCTTCCGACGGGGTATAGCGGCAACGGCGACGACGACGTTTGGGTTCATTTTCCGACTAAAATTTAGGCGATGGCGGCGGTTCTCGGTGGTGGTTAGCCTGAGCTCGTAGCCTGAGTTGGGCGGTGGTAGATCTGGTAGGTGGTGATGGTTATAGTGGCGGTAGACATGAAGGTCGGCAGAGGTTATACTGGCAGCGGCGGTGATGGTTACGGTGGCGGTGGCCGTAAACAGGCGGCAGTGGTGAAGGTCAATCTACAGAGAGAGGGTAACGGGAAGAGAGAAAGGTTAGGGTTAGGGATAGAGAGAGGGGCAGAGAGGAGAGTGAAGGGGAGAGAGAGGAGTTGTGGGGGGTGTTTGGTGAGTAGTATGTTTGGGAGGGTTTCTAAGGGTGTTTTGGTGTGTTTGGAAGGGGTTTAGGAGGTGTTTGGATATAAGTACCGGTTTAGAAGGTTAAAATGGCTAGGGTAGAGTGTAAACATAAACTTCATGGTTAAATTATTTAAAAAAAATTTAATGATTAAACCGAAAAACAACTAAAACTTTAATGATTAAACCGTATTATTTATCCCTTTAAACTTGAAACTTGAACATAACAGTTCTTCACGTCTAACATTATTTATATAACCTTGGTTTTAAAATTAAAAAAAGCAACCAGCGATTAAGAATTTATCGAGGCAGGAAGTCGAGAGCATTCTTAAATTTTCATGTTAATCGAGAAAATCTTCTAAAAAATAAAATAAAATTAAAATTTAGCCCGCACATATTTTTATGAGTTCAACGCATGCTTTTTGTACCCCCAAAAAACCTCCATTGCTGCACCAAGTCAGGTTACCCCCACTTCACACACAATTTCATTGCAGAATTTGCTCAAACTTCATATCTTCACGGATTTCCTTTCTTCAAAACATTTCGTCTCCTAAGTTTTATGTAAATCTCAACCTCACCAAAAATGGGTTGCTGTTTAACCACCGCCGCCGCCGCAGACGACTCCAAAACCAGTTCAAAACCACGTGACCCGCCGCCGCCACCGCCGGGGTTTGTAGAAGAAACAGTGAAAGAAGTCCTCTCAGAAACCCCCGTCACCTACAAAATACCACCACCGCCGTCAAATTCCGCCCCAACAAATGCCACCGGCGAAATTCTTCACCCCGAAGAAGAATTTAGGTCTAAAAACGTCGTCGTTCAGGCTACCAACAATCCAATTGAAGAAAATGCTTCTGATATCTCGTCGGAGATATATTCTTACAGCGCGAGCTTTTCCGCCGCAACAACGACTACAGTCGGAACCGGTATCGAAGTCGAGATTGAAGAAGACGGTGAAGTTACACAGAAATTAAACAAGCCTTCGCCGGCGAAAATGGTGCCGAGAAGACATCAATCGATATCTTCCGGCGAACGTAGCAGAAGGAATGAAAGAGGCATTCGGCCTCCTCCTCCAGCCAGAAGACCAGTTGTTCGTTCAACGGATAAAAAACCCAATTTACCGTCTCGAAATTTGACTGCGGAACAAAGTCACCGGAATGTGGTACCGTCTACTTTCGTCCGACGAGAGCCTCCTTCTCGGAGATCGAGGTCGCCAGCGAAGAGAGGGGAAGCAGTACAGCTTCGGCAAGTTAAGGATAAAAATCCGGTAAGGAAGTCAGGTAACCAGGTACCAGTGAACGTGAGGGAGAATGAAGTAAATGATAAGTTGAAGAACAACAGTGATGGCGGCATCAAGGCGGAGGCGGAGGCGGAGACAAGTGAATCGCTGGAGAATCCTCTTGTTTCCTTGGAGTGCTTCATATTCCTATAACCCTAGATGATGAAATAGTGAAATATCTCTAATACGGCGTCGTTAGACAAACGGGGTATCTTAATTTTGTAAATCCAGTTATTTGGTGTAAAAAGATTCAATGGGAAAGATGGGGAATCATGATGTAAGCGTTTTTTTTTATTTCTAATTGTTTTTATTTTTATTTGGAATCCATGTTTTCACAGGGTTTATCGTCTGTCCAATTTTATTCAGGTCTGGGTAAATTGGATATGAAAAAAAGGGTCTAGTTTTGCAAAATTCTGATATTCCTTCAGCGCGTTCTGAGTACTCAAGTGATTTGGCGGAGTTGATAGCGGATCGTGCCTCGATTATTCGCATTGGCATGATCACCAGTTATCTATTTGGAGCGAGGCCGGTCATAGTGAGAATTATGTGTTAGAATCATAAACATCATGCGGTTTATATGATAAGTGTAATCACGAGGAAGAAGTTGAGAGCAATGCATTAGGCATGATCACCGACGCCTGCCGCCACCGTCCGAAATCACCACACCTCGTAACTCGTTGCACCATCACCACCTCCATCACCATCACCACACGTCACAATCATTGTCACGTTAACCATAACTTGCCGTCATCAATCATTGGTTGCCACCATCAATTGCAATTATCGTCGCCTTCACCAACGTCATCTCACCACCAACATTGTCTTTACCACTGCCACCACCATGCACCATGAAACACAACCGCACCATCACCACCATTACACTCTACTAGTCTACCACCATCAAAGACTGTCACCACCACCAGCAACCTCCACATTGCCACTACCACTGCCACCACTTCCTGTAAACACCTATACCAAGTACCACAACCACCACTCGCAGCCACCAATCATTAAATGTTGTCTCAACCAACACCACTATATTCACCACCAATCATCACCCCTAATGGTTGCAACCACCATTGATGTATGTGTAACTATTACATATATTAACCTCAATAATATTAGTAACACCGGAGAATATTAATTGCATTTCTATGTATTACTCTACCTTCATTCTCATACCTTTATTTAACCAAGCGTCCCATAAGTTTTGACAGTGAGCTTTTTTACTTCATTCGATTATTCTATTTTAAAACTATGGGCTAAAGGTTGGTGTTTCCGTTAACCATTTTTGATGTTGTATTATAGGAAACATCTTGGATGGCATGGAAAATGTCAAAAAAAGAAATTGGTTTAATTGGACAGGAATAGAGGAAACAACGTTACACTACGTATATAAATCTACAAATCTCTTTTACAAAAATAAGAATAAAAATAAAAGAATGTTTTAATGGAGTAATTAAGTCAAGTTAGAACTGTAAACAGACTTTTAAGATAGATTTGTATAAAACTCAGAATCTTATTGAACACTTATTTTCAAGCTCGTTTTAATTCAATCATCTGCACTTAAAATCAATAATATTAGCAATCACAGTTGTATTTATACCTACTATACTTTTAAACTCGATTTGATACAATACTTTCAGGCTCAACTAAATCATATACTATGATAATTCTAACAGAGAAAATGTAAAAATATAAAATGCCACGAGCTTGATATAAAGCTCGTAAGCTTTACAAGCCAATTATTCTAATACTCGGGGCATGCTTAAAAGTGTACTTGTGAAAGCTTCAATCTTCAGCTCGACTTGTTTTAATCCAAGTCAATTTTGAATACTTTTCGAGTCGGCTTTAGTTAACTCACGAGCTAACTCAACTTGGTTACACCCAAATCACTTTCATTATAGCCTTTTATTGAAGGTGATGATTTGTGCACAAGTTTTTTCCATACACAATAAAAAGTGGTTGTTTAGACAGTTATACCCTCAAATTTGTGAATGAGTATAATAGTTGGTAATAATATAAAAGTTTTAATTATTATGTATGAAAAAAGTTATTAAAGTTGTTAGACACAAATCATAATCCTTTTACCAATGAAATAAAAAAAGGAAAAAAAAACCGAAACCCAAACAATCTACCCTTTTTCTGGCTCACACATGACGATCAATCCAATACCAACTCTATAGTCCAAACAGAGATCAACTTGAGATTCACTGCCCGATATATCATTCGATTTCAAGGTTCGGACTAAGCACTTTCGAGTGTGATCAAAAGACAGTGAATGTATCTAGAACCACAACCAATGTTATATTATATCATATGAACATCCAGAAAATGCAATCCATGGGTTGTATTTATCGCACACAAGATCTTTTAATCTGTATAAAATCTGGGGTAGTTTAGCCTCACATTCATTCACCTGAGACAACAAAAAAAGATAAAAGAAATATAATAATAATAATCAAAGTGATGATAATAAAACTATGTAGAATGATTTATACATTTTTAATACGTTTTGTATGAACTCGACTTAGCTGTTTCAGTAGAGACTTTACACATGTGATCCGTTAAAGAGCTTATATAACCCAAACTGATCCACTTAACCATGGTGAAAATTGCCAGCTGATAACATAAAAAAGGAACACTTACTCTGCATATGAGCCTATTGGATTCCTCCATGTAACCTTTGGACGGCCATTGTGCAGCTGTGGCTTAGTGGCTCGAACCCATTGACCAATCACATCATTGCAACCCACACCGGTTTGAGCTGGTTGAGCAATCACAAGTTGCAGAAACACCCTTTATGAAAAACCTCATTTGTCAATGAGCACCCTAAACTTTACTCTTTTCTTAACACTGCCCTTTCTATCATACCCAATCCCGATTTTACTATGCATCAGTTTCATGGCCAATTCTGAATTTCCCGACTTCCTCAACGCGTTAATGAAAACTGTACGAACCCTCGCGGGTATCTCTCGACCCCTGTCAACAATCCCATCAGCCAATTTGCAGGCTTGGTCAACACGACCAGCTTTGACCAAAACATTAATCATATCTTCACAAGCCGATTCTATAACCACACCCATTGGTGCTAACTCGTCTAAAATCTTACATGCTCGTGAAACTTTACCCGAAAGACAAAGCCCGGTTGACAGAACCCGAAACGAAGCAGGTGTAGGAGTTATTCCCTTATCGATCATCAAATCCCAAATCTTTAAGGCTTCTTCATTTCTATGTTTGCTGAATAATCCATTCATTATGATTGTATATGTGTAAACTGTTTGATCACAACCCTCGTTTTCCATCCTACTAAATAGCACCAATGCTTCATCAATCTTTTCGTGTTTCACTAAAGCATCAATGAAAGCATTGTAACAATAAGAATCCCGACTACATCCATCCTTAACCATTTCTTCAAAAAGCTTTTCAGCCTCCTGTAATCTCCCTGCTTTCCCAAATCCATCTATAAGACTAGAATAGAACATTGCATTAACCGCCACTTTATTCTCTTTACATAACTCAAAGTACCTAATCGCCTCTTCTAATCTCCCGGTTTTGCATAAAACATTCACTATAACACCATAAGTGACCTCATCAGGGTCAAAACCGTCATTCTTCATTCTCTCGAAGATCCTAATCACCTCATCTATGTGCCCAGTTTTTGCATACGCATCCATTAAAGCAGTATACATTGCAATGTTAGCTTTACAACCCTTTTGAATCATGTTTTCAAACAATGTATAAGCTTCCATCGGCCTCCCGTCTTTACAAAGACCACCAATCACTAAGCTATAAGCATGTGGTGGGATTTCAAGCTTCTTTTCCTCCATTTCATTGTAAAGTTTTAAACAGTAATCATAATCACAATCTGAATAGTAAGCTTGCATCATAGTTAGATAAGTGATCTTATCACGCTCTATCTTCATCTCCTCCATTCGATTAAACTTTTCAACAGCATTCTTTGTTTTACCACATTTGGAATACCCTTTGATCATAGTGTTATAGGTTACAGTATCGGGTTTAATAAACCCCATTTCCATAACTTCAAAAACCTGCTCAGCAGACTCCATAAACATAGAGTTAACCAAACCATTTATCAAGAAATTAAACATAAACAAACTCGGTTCAATGTTGTTTTCTTTCATTTGCTTCCAAACCCACAATAATTCTTCAACCATTCCAAGATTCCCAAATGATTTAATCAATAAATTTGCAGATTTCACATTCATCAAGAAACCCCTGGTTTTAAGCTCATAAAACACAAACTTAACCCTATCAACATCATTACAAACAGATAAAACATCAATCAAGAAAGCATAGCATTCAAGATTATGAGAATAAGTGTATCCAGCACCCTTTTGCTTACCTGCCCATTTGAAAAACCGAAAAGCCAATTCGGGTCGGGTCCTGACACGATCCGAATTCAGGACGTAGGAAACAAAGTTGGGTGGTAATCTGATGTACCATTTGTGACAAAAGGCGTCCAGTTTGGGTTCCATTTGAGATGAATCGTCGTTTAAAAGATTGAGGATTTGATCAACCCATGGCGAGGGTTTAGGATGCAGTGTTATCAAGTCGGAGGTGTCGTTGAAGGGTTGAACCCATTCCGGCGGTGGGGGTGCGGTTGCGGTGAAAACCCACCTGAGATTTAAGTCGGAAAGTGAATTTGGGTCGGGTATGGATGAGTTATGAAGTGGGTAACGAATATTTCTTCCGCCATTGATGGAAGAATAGTGAGGTCTGTATAATGTAATGGGGTAGAGTGATTTCAGCAAGGTTTTTCTCATGATGTGAAAATCAAATTATATAGGTTAAATATGTATCGATTTTGCCCTGTTTCCATATTTTAGTAGGGATTTCAGGGTTTCAGGATTTGGAAGAGAAACCTGAAATCGGGGTTCAGTTTGGTTTTCAAGTTGTTTATATATAGTTTAACTGAGCTATTAAAGTACAAAAATTGGTCCTATGGTCTAGTGGTTAGGACATTGGACTCTGAATCCAGTAACCCGAGTTCAAATCTCGGTAGGACCTCTTTTTATTATCAATTTTTTTGTTCTTTTCAGTTGATGCTTAATGTTTTTTTTATTAAACTTTTTCTTAAGATAATGGCTTGTATACTTATGACCTGATAGTTTTTAGGATTTCAAGCATATAATACACAACTTATTGAAGCTAATAGTTTTTTTATTATAAAAAAAAGGATATAAGTCATGTTCGATAAATAGGCCGGAAGTTTTTTTTAACAAAAAACTCTAAAACAAAACGTTTCAAAAAATAGTTTTAAAACTAGATAAAGCTTTTTATATACAAATTACCCAAAATAGTCCCTTTAACTGTAAATTTTATGATTTTTTTTTGTTATTTTACATTATTCAAATCTAGCTACCAGCTATTTTGCTAAATACATATACAAATAAGAGATATAGCTTCTAGCTTTCAACTATCAGCTACCATATATTTACGTTAAACACACCCAATATATTGTTATTGTTGTACATCAATTTGCAAACTAAATGTATAGAATATCACGAGATTTTTAATGATAATTTGGTAAATTAAAAAAAAAATCATAAGCAAATGAGTTCTCATGAGATATTTATGCAATTATATTAGGATCTTGGTCTTTCTACACCATTTACTTCTCTTTCTTCTTTTACCTTTCTCTTTTCCATTTTACTATCGAGAAATAGGATTAGAACATGTGTATATTTTAGTCGTAAAGAAAATAATCATATATAAATATATAAGAGATAGGTGTTTTTTTTGAAATTATAGAATTTATTTCTTCGTTCGGTAAACTCTCCGCCCAGCTATCATGGTTGTCATAGCCAGCAATCTATTTCAAAATGTTATGAGTAAGGCTGTAAACGAATCGAATGTTTATAAATGTTTGTGAAATTGTTCTGCTAGAAGTTCTTTTATGTTTGTTTGTTTAATAAATAAACAAACATAACAATATTCTTTGTTCGTTTAGTTAAACGAACGAACACGAGTAATAGTCGTGTTCATTCGTTTATGCTCGTGAACGTTTCTTTATGTATATATGGTTCTTAATTGTGTTTAATAATGTTGATTTACATTATAGTGTGTGTATTTGTGTGAGTGTTCCTTCATTTACGTTTGTTTTACATTAAACGAACGAACATAACCGTAGATAAACTAAACAATCATCTAAACGACCTAACACAAAAAACTCGTTTGTTTACTATTCGTGTTCGTTTATTTATTTAGCTAAATCTAAATAAACAAACACGAACAAAAAAATATGTTCGTGTTTAATTATAGTTGAACAAACGAACAAAAACAAGAATTGCGTGTTCTTTAGGTTTGTTTACAGCACCAGCTAGGAAAACGGTCGAGAGATAAAAAGAATATATTTTTGGTGACACCACACGCGAAGCGCTATCTTAAAACCTTTTCATTTGGCATAATTCTAGTAACATCACACCTAAATTAGATACTGTTATACATACGGTGTGCGACTTCTTTTAGTTTATTTTAACGAAATCCCATAAAAACATCAACACCTTCAATCCTAAAAGAAAGATCTTACATTTCTGGAGTTCATTAACAAGATAATATAGTAATAATTCTTTAACTAAAGATTTAGGATAAAGTAAAAAAAATAAAATAAATTTATATTCTGGGTTGTTCCTCCGAAAATCTCGGAAGCTGAACCAGTGAGTTAACTCGTGTAACCCCTTCCAACCCCAACCAGTTCTGATCTTCACTTACTCCCACCTTAACTTCTTCTTCTTTTCCTTCAATAACTACGTCGTTTTGCTCTCTTCTACTCTCTTCTGAAGATCTAACTGTGAAATTTCTATTCAATACTGGCTCAAGATTCTGCCCATCATCTGATTCTCCTGCAACACTCTGAAGTGTAGCAGATGAAAACCCGTATTCTTAGTTATCTGATTCAGCATCCATTTTTCCATCCAGAAACAAGCAAACAACTGCACAATCGTCCATTTTAGATGTCGGGTATTTGGATCTCCATTCACGAGCAGCCGAGTCAACGAGTATTCTTGCTACTGACGAACGAGTTGGAGCTGATGACACGATCTCAATCACTTGTTCGTTGCTTAAAACATCCCATATCTACAAGAAATCAACGAGTTTTGCAAGGAATTAATACATGAAATGATTCAAATTAGACATTTATGTAGGAAATATGTTGTTTACATACCCCGTCTGAGGCAAGAACGATAAACTTATCATTCTCGGTGAGAATCCGATGAGAGATTTCAGGAATTGAAATGACTCCATACGTCTTCAAACAAAAATCTCCAAAAGCGCGTGCCATTGCTAGACCCGGGGCATCATCAAATGGTAGCCAAACCCTTTGTACTTCGGGTTCATCTTGTAATGCAAAGACTCGGCCTTTGCATTGTTTAATCCTTTCGGCTTCTCCTGTTACATGAGAACAAGTCAGCAGAGTCAGGTTGCTGTAAATTTGTTTGTGCACTGTACTTTGGCTGTACTTGATTGCTTATAGAGTACAATGCCTTTTGTATATAATAAATATTTGCTTTTCAAGAAAGTATATTTACCAAAGAGGCTATTAAAAGAGTATTTGGTAACTTATGACATTTTCCCGCTATTGAAAAAAGAAAAAAAAATGCAGTTAGTTCCTCATACTTGGTAGATCGGGCTTCAGGTCAACGGTCAATTGAACTGCTACGAGGGCATCATTGATATCCTTAGACGCCATGATGGCACGTGAATCTCCTATACTTCCAATGAACAGATTTGATCCCTTGAATTGAAGTGTTTCGTTAGAATCTGAATTTAAAGATGTAAATAGAAAGAGAGTAGTCCCTACATCCTATAAAAATTTAAACATTTCTTTTTCTAGAAAAACCTGAAGCTCAAATTAACTATTTATATATTATCAAGATTCAAGATTGATTTATTTGAATCTATTCTAGGTAAAAAAAATGACCAATTTATGTGTTATTAAGATACATTTGTTTGTTTTTCTTGAAGGGTTTTTTTTATATATTCAAGAATCAAACATGTTAAGATGCTTTTACTTGTCTTTATTGAAGAACATTTTACATATTCAAAAATCATAAGTATTATAAAACCCATACCTGTTTAACAATGGTGACGGCGGTGCTCCCACTACAAAAACAATCCACATTCGGATGAGATTTCAGTTCTTTGTCCATTGATTTATATGATTTTAGAAATGCTTCTCTCCATAATAACTCGGGTTTTTCCTCTTCACAATCAGGACCATCTAATCCAAGATCTCCATTGCAACAAATAGAAATAGCAGATTGATTTTTCTTTGATTCATAAGAATCAAGAAACGAAAACAATTTCACTGGCAATGTATCACGAACTTTACGAGCAACAAGATGTCCATGAGGCCCATGACCATCAAAAACTCCACAAAACGTCACATCCTCAGCCATGAAATCCTGAAAAGATTCCAGATCATCATATTTGGATGTCTTTATATTTGCATTTTTCAAGTGCTTTTGTCATATTAAATAATCAGAATAAGAAAAATGGCTGCAATAAAAATGAGTTGTGGAAGATGATGTATTAATGTTTAACATAACCAGTTGCTGATGCCACATGTCAGATAATTACTGGTGCCATGTCATTCATTTTAACCGGTGGTAAGGTTATATTGTGCTTAATTTACCAAATTAGCACATCAACACAGAGTATAATAACCAGAACTTATTATAAAAAACAAAACAAGCTATTAAAAAGTATGTTTCTATTTTATGACATTTGCCTGCTTATAAAACAGTGACTTACTTCCCACACGATCATTGCATCTTGGTTTATCCCCTTACGACCCTGTTGAGTATAAATACAAGAGCTTCGACTTTTTCCATTTGCAAAAATCCTATTGGGAATCGATGATGATTGCTGAAACGAGCTCACATGATCAGAAAATGTTCTTCGTGTTCTCTTTTTCCCACCACTCTTTCGACTACTTGTGGATGCACAACACCCCATTTTTCAGTTTCTTGAAAACCAGTCAAATATTGAAGCAAAAAGTTCTTGTGATCCAGATAAAGATTCAGCAAACTTGGTCAAAAGTCAAAAGAGAATCACCTGGCTAAGGAAAAAAAAAAGTAGCCGAATCAATTGTTTACTCTAAATCAAAGATAAAAATGACTGCTTTATAACAAAGCATTCGCATAACTACATAAGCATTGCATAGTTTAATGAAAGTTGCATGTGAACAAGATTTAAATAATGCATATATCATGTGTCCATAGAAAAGAATCTTGGATATAATATAACAACTGGGAAAAATAATTATGTTTATAAATTATAAATATATATATCTAGGTGTGTAATGACGACAAGATTATCAAAAAATATAGTCAAGAATTTAGGGAAATGGTCAATGTGACTAACATATTGGTAAGCAAAGTTGTGTTGTCTGGTATCTTTTTTTTTATTTAATATTAAAAAAAAGATAAATACTTATCCAATAATTATGATAACTGATTAGTCTAACGGGATGGATGATTCTACTCCAACAAACATGAAATGTGAGTGTGTTTCTGATATGATATAACTCGAGAAATACAGTCTGTTAAACAGATGATTGAACCTGGAGTGCCATCAACAACACTCTATGACCTTGAAAATTTTATATAATTTTTAAAATTTTTTATATTATCTTAAAAATAATATCCAAAGTGGCCGAATATGAACTTTTGTTGTTGTTGCCAAAGGCAGTATTTTAACTTCTCTTTTTAGATTGTAGGGATTTATTGGAATGCTAATTGCCTAATTGCTTGTAGGGAAATCAATAAAGATCCCAAATATAAAAAAAAAGGAAGAAAAAAAAAAGATATGCTGCAGCAATGCCTCAAATTAAGAACAACTCAAGTTTATATATATATATATATATATATATATATATATATATATATATATATATATATATATATATATATATATATATATATATATATATATCCAAGAAGAAGAACATCATCATTCAATCTTTCCACTGTTACCTCAGCAAATAAAATCAAGTTTTTTGAAGGGCAAATCTCTTTAGAAACAAGAACAAATTTAAACAATAATCAGATCTTTAACTACACTCACATCAATTAGCACAAATCAAACAGATATTAAAGCATAAATCAAGTCAAGAAAAAGCCATCCACTTTCTCATCAAGGTACCTTCGAACACACAGAAAGAAGCCCCAATTCGAATAAGTAACCAAAACCCACAAAAATAAAAGACTAAACTAAAAAACCCAGATCATATAATACCGATTAAACCCTCAAAATGAAACAAATTCAGCAAATTAAGACGTTATAAACCATTAAACCCTAAATTTGTAAAGACCCTTTTCAAATTACAAGAAATCCAGCCAAATTGGTAACAAAAAGATGAAATTTAGGGAGGAAAGAGGTACCTTTGCGAACGATTACGATCTGTGTGTGTTGCGAAATTGTGGGGTTGATTAAGAAATGAAGTAGAATAAGGTAAAGCATTGCTGGTTAATGGGCGGTTGCATTAATTGCAAAAGCGAGATGAGGAGAGGGCAAGACTCAAGAGGCTAGTTTTGTTTGCAGTTGAGTAAAGAGGATGATGGGATGTATGTGATGGGGATATTAATATCAAGTCCAAGATTTAAAGTTGAAACCATGCTCATGAGTGATTCTTGTTGATTTCGAGGCCACCATCTTTGGTTTAATTGTTTATTTAGAATGTTGGTTTATAGTGCGGTCCATTCGTTGAGTCTAAAATCCTAGAAAAGGAATAGTTTGGCCAAAATAGATTGTTGATTATGGACTAGTCGTTTAAAACCATGTGCACTTTTACATCTTGTTTAAGAGTTTCTAACTAGAATATAAGAAAAACAAAGTATAAGTTACAAAGTTAAAGAATCTGCTAGGGTTTCCTGGTTATTTCAATTAGTCAATTAGTCAATAGCTCTTGAAGAGCCTTCATCCACAACTTAATTTGAAAACATATCAACTTTTTCATATTTATATTTAAGTTTTTATACTAAGATGTGTTTGTTTTCGATAATATAAATGTCTTATGACTTATTTATGTATTCATGAAAAAATTTGGTTTAAAATGTCTTAAGTCTGAAAAGGTATGCGAAAAAAAGATGTATTTTTTAACTTCTTAAAATAAGCAAAAATAAGACAAAATAAGATTTTATGTTTGCGAAAAAAACAAACAAGCTTATTAAAAACGTCTACGGACGCGCAGACGCTTTTTGAGAAAACAAACAAACTTACTGAAAAGATCTGCGCGCCCGCAAACATTTTTTTAAATAAGACCTTATTTGAAAAAAAAACACAAAGCCTAAGATGTTATGTTATAACAAGCTTTTATTAGAAAATAAAAATCACAACACCGAATCTGATTATTTCTCTTCACTTTTAGACTAGGTTAAGAAACTATATTGATTATTTGTCATTGTTATCACCCAGAGTTTTATTAATCTCTCAAAAGTTCTAGCAAAAAGATAGGTTACATAATACAACACCAAACTACATCAAAAACCTCATTAACTAACAACCTCAATAATAAGAGTATTACACCAATTAATCTAATTTATTTTCTTTTCTAAATCACCTCTTGTATTCAACCAAAAGAAGAAAAGTATGTTTTGATCCAAAAGGTCTGTGTTTTGGTTATAAATTTTTATTGAAATAAAGGTATATAATACTTTGGGTTTCACATCGGAGTTAGACTCATGCGAACTATGCAAATATACATGTCCGCATGTACTATAGCTCTTTGGTAAGATTGGATATCGAACACTAAAGCAAGCAATGTGAGACATAAACTCAAACCCCGACCTGAACTGAACATGTTGACACGAAACTAAAATAGGTAAAAGGTGGGTCGAGACGAACATACTATATAAAAAATGTCAGGTTTAGGTAAAATCTGCTACATGTGGCATAATTAACACTATTTTGTTAAATTAAATTTAGTGCATATAATAGAACTTTTAAAATTCAGCACATATATTAGTAATTAATACATATTAATAAACTTTGTTCGATTAAATATAATATAACGGTTAAGTCTATTTTAAACCGCAGATCGAAAAACAACCAAATATATTTCTAGCCAGACATAAATTATACTTTTCAAAAATAAAACGTCACTAATTCATTTAAGATATAATTGTTGATGTATTTAGTTTAAATTAATGTATTCAACTTTGCTCTTTTGGCTGTTATATCTTTTCTACTCTAAGCTTATATTGTATTGAATAAACTCTGAAAACTTAAAATTTAATGTATCTAATTAGAAACATCAATATATATAATCGCAAAATATATACAGTTAAATACAGAGTTTTTCGTAAACTAATAGGTAAATTTTATGAGTTTAATACGATAAAGATAATTTTAAAAGTTAAAAATAATAAAATATATACATCGACACACTAAACCCAATTTATAAATACTATGGTCCAGTTTGTTTCACCGTAATGTGTAGAAATATAATGAAATTGAAATCAAATTATGTTGTATATTGCGTTTGTTAACATTATTTGGAAAAGAATAAAATTCTTTGAAGTATTTATATTTCTTTAGGTAGAGAAATATTATTACATAACTAACATTAATACAATTGAAATAATTTATATTCCTTCACATTACGTTGAAACAAACATGACCTAAGATTCTTACGTAAACGCGCGTTAATACAAACACAAATTGATATTTATATATATGCGCATTCATCATTTGAGTTTCAAAAGCGATATTGAAATGATTAAAAAGAATGATTTTTAAAAGTACAATAATTTATATGTTTAAAAGTTGTAAAAATGTATAACCAAAGAAATCATCATTGAGACAAATCATCATAAATATTTTAATCCTAAAACCGATAATTAAAGAAAAGAGAATTTAAATAATTTTAGAGAAAAGCAATTATTTTTATTTCTTATAAAAGTGATGCTAGAATAGGGTTTGATGTATAATAGTGGTAGGAGTGGTAACTTTTACCATACTTATTATATACGAATATTAGAGTTTCTTTCTCACCACTTATCAAACCATTCAGTTTTATAGTGATCACTTTTTATCATTATAAATTTTAAAACTCACATAATAGTCACTGATCAATAAAAAGTTAAAAAAAAAGTGAAACTTTATTAGGTAATCATAAACTCACCACATTGTTTTTTACCAAGTGGTAACTACGATTACATTCTCCCACCACACTTTCATGGTGTGAAATCACACCCACCACAGTACCACACAGGTAGTCATCCCACCTCAATCTCATTCCTTACACTCTAAATACATTCCCGTAACATCTAAGTGTAAGTTTGTGGGGTTCCAACTCAAAACCAATTGGTTATGAGAGGAGTAGCCCAGGACACTTATAAAGCAGATTACAAAGTCACTCACCGTCCTATGTGGGATATTACTCAACACGCCCCCTCACGTGTGGGGTTCTTTTTCTTTCTCGCGCCTAACACGTGGATACTTATGGGTTAAGTGGAGTGGATGAACCTTGCTCTGATACCATGTAAGTTTGTGGGGTTCCAACTCAAAACCAATTGGTTATGAGAGGAGTAGCCCAGGACACTTATAAAGCAGATTACAAAGTCACTCCCCGTCCTATGTGGGATATTACTCAACACTAAGATTTTAATTAAAGTAATAATGATCTAACTTAATCATTAATAAGACCATTCACAATCACTTTTTGTTTCATTTTTTTACTTCTATTTTTTTCTCTTACGTTATTATCACAATACACAAATATGAAATAACTTTAACCTTGTAACCCATTCCAACTTTTCGCTCATTTTTAATTTTTAGCTATAAATGCATCCCCGTAACATTCAAATCAAAAGAAAAAAAAAGAAGGTTCACGAGATGTGTCATACACCAAACGGAGTGGAAGAAGGAGGCGTCAACCACCCATAGAAAATGGAAAACAGTCTTAAAAGATATCGAGGTTCTTGTGTGGAAGCTAACCAATTCCCTTTTGTCTTATACTCTTATAGCAATACTTAAGTTTATATGTATACTAATGAGGTTACTTTTAGGTAATGCATGTTATTGTCCATACTAGAGCAACCACAACGGTGACTGTTATGATCAGGGGCAGAGATAAGGAGGACTGAAGGGTGTTAAGCTTCCTCTAATGAGTCCAAAATTATTAGTATTTTAAAAAATTCAAGTACAACACATATTTATGAACCCCCCTCCCCCTAATTAGAGTTAATTAGTAGCCCAAGTAAGCTCTAAATAGAAACGACAAAGGGCGGGCTCGAAGTGACGTTTTTTATTTTTGAAATAGTTTTCTCAGCAATGAAAATTATGAAAATAGGTTTCATAATAGTATAATTGATGATTATTTTTAATACAATTTGGTTCTTTATATTGAGAGAGAAATTATTGATACTTTCTCTACACACAATATAATAGATGAATTATATTCAAAGAAACAAAGAGCCAAAGACGCGTCCAACTAGAAACATGCGAAACATGCTTTTCTTATCCTTATTTTTAGGTTTTATTGAAGTTTTATCAAGATAAAGCATTCGAGTTACTGTTTTAGTTAATATTATGTTTCTAACACGTTAATTTATGACAAACAAACTAATGATCGTGAGAATACGTTGATGATTAATTTTGGCAAAACTTAAGCGTTAGTTTAACACGTAAGTTTCTTGTCTTTAAATAAACTTTCATTATTTATTTATCTAGCCAAATGATAGATTTTTTTATGTCATTCATATACATATGTATTATTAGTGTTATGGTAAAGTAAAACCAATCCTCACTATACTACAATCTTAGCTCCGCTCCTCGTTATGACTACTTGATTAAGTGTCATATTATCACGAGTCAGCCATAGACCAATTGGTCATATTATTGTCAGCCGTAGACTAATGGTATAACTGGACGTCATAGTGGTAACTGTCATGACATACTAAGATGTAAGGACCCTTTTCTGAATATAATAAGTTACTTCCATAGTGATATTTTCAATAGTATATTTCCAACTTGAAACTCTAATAATAACATTTTCCAATAAATAATACATTAGTTAAAAAAGCTACATGAAAATGGAAAATCTTAAAAGTAATGAAAAATAAGGCATCAACTTTAATACGTTCATAATTTTTCGTAAATCCAAACAAGATCTTCAAACTTTAATACGTTGTCGTTGTTGTGGTATCGAAAGATGCATGACAACACGCCTATCACTAGACACCCGTAATGCCGACGATGACGTGATGGGCTTAATTGATGCCCACCCATGACAACACTCTTAGCTCCCGTCTATATACAAAATGATGATATGTCCTTATTTTGATTTTGAAACAACACTTCAGTTTAATTTTTAATGTAATAAATTTATATCATCAATTAGTTATACCATAGGTTTCAAGTGTATGTTGTTGGGTACATATCTTGTAAATCAGTACTCTTATATATTATCTAGAATACAAGACAAATATATGAAAATTATAACTTTGAATTTTAGACTGAATTTCCAACTATATTTTTACGAAACTTTTAAATTGCGTCTATATTTTTATAAAACTAATTAGAATAACATCCATATTCTTATAAAACCGTTAAATTGTTGTGACAAGAATGTTTATCTTCTTACTTTTTTCACGATTTTTTCATCAGTTTCTCTATTTCTTCTATCCAAAACCCTAAAATACATATGACATAACATCATTTGCTATAGATATGAATTAGAAGAACCATTTTTTGTTGATATCAGATATGACTTATATAAATAATTTAGCCGATATCATGCTTGTGTCTTAGCTAGAGAGAACCATACTTTGTTGATATTGTGATACAACCAATGTGTTGGACTTATTAATAACATTTCAACTCCAGTAAAATCTACATCTAGGGTGTATTCTCATCTCTAAAACTTTTAACCATTTCTTCTCTTTAGTTTAGAGTATTAGGGACAATACTCAATTACTTAATTTTTTTTCGGAACGGAATATTTTACCCTTCATTTATAATAAAATTCATATATCTGACCTAACTCCCTTTGAATTCTCTAATCCTCTATCTCTGTCGACCGCCACACCATTAGCAAAGTCAGAGTTGCTAATGGTTATAGGGATTCCGTGTGGAGGTGGCTGGAACCCGTTGTGGCGTTGGAAGAACAACACAATACGTCGATCTTTCCATTTCCACCAAAAGAGAATTGGGTTATTTTATGGGTCGGGTTTTCTTTTATATGGGTTAATTAGTTTCTTGACAATATAATGGTGTGTGTACGTTAACTCTTACACATGCATGCTGCAACTATATTAGTTCATGTTAAGGGCAAATTAATACGAGGGACTATATGTTTCAGGGTTAAAATCGTTATTTTTGAGTTAATGTGACACAAATTTAATTTTAAAATAACAAAACATATATATGGTCTGGATCAAATACATACGTAGTTGACTTTTATTTCATGTCTCTACCAATAACGTACAGGAATTCAAATTTCCCGTGACTAGCTTATTAATCACAATATAAAAATCAATACTAAATATTCGGTCTAAGGGGATGTTTGGGTAAGCTTGTTTTTTTGGGCTTAAACTTATGAGTTTATAAGCTTATTAAATAAAAAAATGTTTGTGTTAGCTTATGACTTATAAGATAATAAATTTTTTTATCAAATATGTTTGACTTAACTTATATTTGTAAAATTAGTAAAAGGGGGCAAAACAAATGATACATATATGGAGAAGAAGGCAAAATAAAGGGTAAACATGTAAATATATAAAAATAAGCCCACCTATTAGAAAAAAAACCAATGTCAACGAGCTTATGAAAATGAGCTTATTTTTCAAAAAAATAAGCTTATAAGCTTAAGCTAAGACAAACACCAAAATGTTAATAAGCCCTAAAAGTAAGCCAATAAGCCAATAAGCCCCTAAAATAAGCTAAAACAAACACCCCCTAAGATATATAGATGTTATTGGTTCACTAAAAGACTTGTAGCCTAGCAGTATAAGGTCTTCTCTTTAGCCTATGGTCATGGGTTCAAGTCCCATCCTAGACAAAAAGTGTAAATATAAGAGTAGAGTGGTGTGTGTATGTGTTATGTTTTTAAAAAAGGATATTATTGGTCCACGTAATAATAGGAACCCATCATTTGAGAACCGTTTTTATTACGAGTACCACGAGTATCATTTGTAACCGCCATTAATGCTCATTAATAAGAGTATTTAATCTTTTATATAATTTTTCAACCATGAATTGTGTCCGGGTGAGTTGTCACTAGATCGAACCTTGATTTTCCAAAATACCCCTCATTAATATATGATTAATAAGCTAATAATGTGTAATTATGAGTCATTAATGCATTATTAGTGAGCCTTTATTTTTATTGGTCATAGATTAATTTAAATCAAAGCCAAAATTAAGTCTCACAATACTTATAATAAAGATGATTCTTAAACAAACCATCTCATATATATAAATATAAATATATATATATATATATATATATATATATATATATATATAGGGGAGGGTTCCATTGAGAACCGATTTTAGTGCGAGAACCTCGAGAACAAATCTTAGCCGTTGATTTGATAAGTGGAATTCATGGATGGAGAGCGTGGGGGATCAAGTGTGGCATGATGTATGTGAGAATTCATGAGTGAGCAATGACATTGAAAGAGGGGAATTGGACGGCTCAGATTGGTTCTCGCAGTTCTCGCACTAAAAATGGTTCTCAATGGAACTTCTTCACACACACACACACACACACACACACACATATATATATATATATATATATATATACATACTAGCATTACACCGGCGCAATACGGCGGCGATGACAATAGTTTGTGCTCGATAACATGTTTAATTTAAAAAGTAGGGTATGGTATGTGAAATGTGATATTAGTCAACATATCCATGTATTTTCTACCTTTTTTGATTTCTTTACTTTTTTTTTACAATCAACCATTTTATTAGTTGTTAAAATAGTTTTGAAAGACAACTAAAAAATATTATTATTGAATAATTAGAGAAAAAGATATTATAGCCTTAAAATTGTATTGATGTAAGTAATATAGCCATAATGAGATAAATTAAATAATTTTTGTGATGTTTAATGATTTATTAAAGTAATAATTGTCTTAAATTAATTGAGATAATCATGAGAATGATTGGTTAGGTTATTGCTTTAAGTGTTTGTATTTTAAACAAAAAATTTTGTACTAGTTAAAATTAAGTAGTCTTAAAAATTTTAAGAGAGAAAAAGTTAAATGCTTTATAATATAGTGTGTGTATATATATATATATATATATATATATATATATATATATATATATATATATATAGGGGATGGTTCATTCGAGATCCGTTGTTAGTGCGAGAACCGCGAGAACCAATCTCGGCCGTTCTATGGATATGGGAAGTTCTTGGATGGAGAGCGTGGAGGGGATATAGTGTGGCAGTGTGCATGTAAGGAATTCATGGGTGGGCAATGACATTAAAGGAGGGAGAATTGGACGGCTCAGATTGTTTCTCGCGGTTCTCGCATTAACTTTTCTCTCTATATATATATACACACACGTGTTAGTTATTTGTTTGGAAGAAGCTAGTTAGTGAAGAATGCAAATGCATGATTAAACAAAGATAGATATATATGTAAGTGATAGCAATCACATGATGAGCTTGGTGATGCTCTATCCATCCAGCCATGCATTACACTAACTTCTAACTACTTTAAATTAAATTATTTAGTCACTTTCAAATAAATTTAAGTGAAATAATCACCTTAAAATAAAAGCATTATTTTCTTAATTTTAAGCCTTAAAAGGTTTTATTTAATTTATAGGTCCAAAAGTAATATCATAAATTCTTTTAATAAATTTAATGATGAAAAGTGTAAATTTAAACTTAAATCGAACTAAAAAGGTTCTTTCCTCCGACCTAAGTGATTAAAACAAACGTTAAAAATAAGAGATGACATGAAAAAAGAAAACTAATATGTATTACATATGTTAATTATTAAGTAGGTAAAAGAATAAATTAGGACTTTAGAATGATAAAAGATTATATATAAGATGAAAGGAGTCGAAAGATTATATATAAGATGAAAGGAGTCGAATTTAAGCAAAGTAGCACTATGATATTTTCTTATTATTATTATTATAATTTAATATAATGTTTGACTTTATTTAGTTATTAAGAATTTGTACTAAGATATCGAACTACTATTTAATTTTTTAATTAGATTATAAAGAAATATTCAATATAGTCCATACTTAATCCATATTCCTGAGGGACTAATCTTAGCATTTGGATCAACCCCATCAATGGTCTAGATTGAATCTTAAAGTTTTGGGCGGATTGGTATTTTCGTAATTAACATATGATGATTTTACAATCACATGTGATTGAATATTAAAATTTCAGGACTATGTTTTTTTTATATACTGTATTGAACACAACTCTTAGATTATATGCTAAGAATTTGTACTTAGATATATAATTAAGTGCTATTTAATTTTTATAATTAGATTATATGCTACACAGAAACAACTTAGAAGATCACTAATTAAATGATAAGAAAAGAAGCTTCATCATCATTCATTATGTATGGATGAAGGGCCACCACAGCTTGAAATTAGTCTACATAGATAGATGATATAAGATATGGGGTGGTACCAAAAGTAGATTTGTTTATGAGTTTTTACATTATACTACAACCTTTCAGCCCCACCTGCAACATTATTGCCCAAACAAAATTATAATAATAAGCTAGGTCTTTTGTATTCATCGATTCAGGTTTTGATTTCATCGACTTCCTTGATTTGAGATTTTTTTCGAAACTAAAAACCAAACCGATTAGTAGTGACTGCAAATCGAACCGAAATCCAAATTAAAATTCGGTTCCATTTTCGGTTTTTAACCGAGTAGATAGAAGAAAATTTAACCCATATTAAGACCACAAAATCTTAAAAAATTTCAACCAAGTACATCATGCATATTGATAACACTCCCTAGTTCCAATAAAAATTCTGTCACAAATGCATAAAGTGACAAAACATATTAATACAAATTACGATAAAACACAACAAATAATACAAAACATAAAGCAATTGAGTGTTGGATATTCTTCATTTTTTCAACAACCAAACAATACGAAACTTCCCCTGTCATTGTCTTCGAGTTTGCTCCTTCCGACTTCTCGACTATGATGTGTTTGCTCCTCCATCCCCCGACTTCTTCACCACGGTGGCCTTTTTCATGCTTCTCCTCGACGGTGTCAAATTTAGGGTTCCCTTGGTCCTCTTTGTCATCTGCTTCCTAATTAGGTAGGTGGTAGGTGGTGAAATGGGTGGCCATGGTGAAGTGTTACGACGGTGGGTGGTGGTAGGTGGTGGAGATGGGTGAACCAAACGCAGATTCCAATTTTATCACACTACCAAACATAACAAATAAAGAAATAGATTCAATATCCAATTCTTTCAAATTCCAGTTTCTAAACAGATTCTAGGTCCATTGAAAAACATTTTGTGAACCAAAAGTCCATTTAGGGTTTGACGAGTAGGATTGTATTATAAAATCAGACACTACTCATGAAATTCGAGTTTTTTTAGTAGAAATTACACCCTATTCTCGAGTTTTATAAGGGGAGGAAAGGAAATGATCAAATCATCCCAAAATGGGAGGATAGATTTGGGATCAAAATAACACTAAAGTCTATCTTCAAATCTCTCCATTTTCTTTTATTTCATTTCTTCCTTGAATGAAACTCAAGAACGCCTTATAGAGGAGTTTCCTTCCAAATCTTTTCCTTTCCTTCCTTAAAAACAACTCGAGAAGTCTCATGAAATTAGGATTTGGCTCATCTGCGAAGAAGCTGATGTCGGAAATCATGCAATGAGGAGAACATATGTTCTTTTTGGTGTGCGGTCTCGAGCGAGATACAAATATATTGACGTTGTTTGTTCATCTCTGGCCTCCATTCTTCATAGATTGAAAGAGGTGTTGTTAAAAGAACATATGTAAGGCTGTCCTTAACAACTTTAATCTTACAAAGGTGTCGTCAGCGAGAGGTTTCATGGGCGAGAGATTCTCTGCAGTGTAAGGCTGTCCTTGAAATTAAAGTGGTGCTTGTTAAAAGTCTACCAGGAAACAACGTATAATATCCCACCATTTCTTGAAAAATAGAAGAATAGATCTTCAAACGACTTATTTCTTTTCATAGGAAAACAATCTGTATTACAAACATTTCGTCTATCATCAAATAAAACCATTTCATGAAAAATAGAAGAATAGATCTTCAAATGACTTGTCTCTTTTCATAAAAAAAACAATCTGTATTACAAACTTTCGTCTATCCTCAAACAAAGGAGGTAAAAAATAATATTTTGTCAAGAAACAAATAACATCTAGTTTGAAAGAGTTAGATAAACCTGCTATACACAAATAACATTAACACTATTGTCCCAACTTCTAATAAGTATGAAATCAATTTCAATTCCCTATCGCTTATCTCACTCATTTACATTAGTGAGTACAAGAAATAAGCAATATAATTACTCAATGTATCCACAAAAAACTATGTTAAATATAGTGAAAAAATATGTTTCAATTGTGATAATGTATTAGAAAAAAGAAAACAAAGGGGAAAAATAAAGTCGCTTATGGACCAGACCATATATTAGAAAAAATAGAAAAAAAAGTTGTTAAGATCTGTGACAATAAAATATGGGTATGAGTGTTCGTGGTACCAATTTTCGATCAAATTGGTTATGGACCAAAACAAAAACGAAACCGAAAATGGTAATAAAGTAAAACCGGAGACTTAACCGATGTAAGGTTATTTAGTTATAGTCGAATTTGTTTTATTCCCGTTTGTTTTCAAGACTATGTTCAACTGGTGTCATGAATCAAGTTTTAATGTTATGAATTGAGGTTATGCTACTACTAATAAAAATATATTCATACATTATAAGCCTAGACAGGAAAGTCTAGAAACCTTATGGTCTTCAGGACTTTCTTAGCATTCTTTTATTATTTAGTATAGTTTTACTATTGTCCTACTAACATGTTATAATCACCTGATAAACATGCTATATATATTAGCTAATTTTGATGACTTTTTTCTTCTTGTACTAAACAATGCACCCAAACATCCATATATATATATATATATAGGCAAAAGTTCAAACAAGAAATATTTTTCGTACTAGAACTGCGAGAACCAATCTGAGCCGTCCAATTACCCCATCTTTAATTTCATTGCCCACCCATGAATTCCTCACATGCACTCTGCCACACTTGATCCCCTCCACGCTCTCCATCCATGAACTTCCCATATCCAAGGAACGGCTAAGATTGGTTCTCGCAGTTCTCGTACGAAAAACGATTCTCGCATGAACCCTCCCCTATATATATATATATATATAGGGGAGGGTTCAAACGAGAACTGTTTTTCGTACGAGAACTGCGAGAACCAATATCGGCCGTTCCTAGGATATGGGAACTTCATGGATGGAGAGTGTGGAGGGGATCAAGTGTGGCATGATGCATGTGAGGAATTCATGGGTGGGCAATGACATAAAAGGAGGGAGAATTGGACGGCTCAGATTGGTTCTCGTAGTTCTCGTACGAAAAACAGTTCTCGTTTGAACTTTTGCCTATATATATATATATATATATATATATATATATATATATATATATATATATTCACGTCATTCTGAAATATCAAAAATAAGAATGTCACATAATAAAGAAATAGCATGAATAAACTCTTGTAACAAAATTTCAAACAAATTGAGAATTACATATTAGTGTGTAAACATATATACCAAAAATTACTACCAAAGTTGCTAGATCTCATGGTTTTTGATAATGTACGCTTTTAATATAGATATTTTTTTATTTACAAAATTAACCATCTAAAAATTTAATACCCACTTTTCGGCCCATAAAAACTGGCCCAAGCCTTTATTTCGTGGTCTAGTGATAAAAGTCCACCCACTTGTTCTTCTCTATTCTTCTTCTTCTTCTTCGGGCAACATCATTTCATTTGTTTTATTTGTATATTATTTACTTTTATTTATTTATTTTTTTCTCCCTTAAGAAGAATTTCAACTCTTGATTTGTTGTATACTAAACCATCTAAGCAATCACATTTATAGTCTCCTCCATCTTTACTCATTACATAAAGATTTTTCTCTCAATAAATGTTAAATAACAAGTGAATATTACCCTCGCTTCGCGGCGAGTTAAAAATAGTATCTCGTCTACTATAAAATTATATTGTTATTATAATTTTTAATGACTAACAAAATAATTTAAAAAGTTTCGAAATTTTAGTCTTGACTTCAGTCATTAATATTAATATAAATAACTATTGAATTGAAGTAAATTAATTTTAATGTAAACAATATAATATAATAATAATAGGTTTTGATGATAAAAGATGAAATATAAAATATATGTCTATTTACTACTACTATTGCAACTAATAATAATAATAATAATAATAATAATAATAATAATAATAATAATAATAATAATAATAATCTTCTAATATATATAAAAGACTAATTAGAAAAAAATTATTAGATAATCTAGACCTTTCATTTAGTAAAAGATTTAATCTTAACCGTTCATTTCTTTAATTTTAAAATTTTAATTTTGACTTTTTAAAGTCAAACTAATATAACTAACCAATATAAATTAAGATAAAGATAACCCTTAATAAAATCAATAATAAATATCATCTAGATTAAAACAACTTACTAAAATAAATTAAATAAACTCACAAGAAAAAAACTATAAACAAACTTTCAAATTAAGTATGCGATTACATAATCCTATAAATATACATAAATGACAATTAATCGATAAAAATAATAAATAATATATATAAAAGAAATACTTATCGGATTATCTTCTATCTCTATATATAAAAGGCATGCAAATTTTCTAAAAATAACCATAAATTGAATCTTAATTAACCAATCACAACCTTCAATTTCAAAATTATTCCATTCTCAAAACAATTTTAGAAAGATTAAAAATCAATTGGAGAAATTTGAATTCAATTTTAAATCTATTGGGAGGGGGTTTGATGAAAATTGTGAGGGGGTTTTATAAAAGATATGAGGGGGTTTTAAGAAAATGTGAGGGGGTTTTATAAAAATTGTATACTAATGTAATTAATTATAAGTTGTTTTATAAATTATGTTTAGTAACTTGTGATATATTTTGTTTAGAGAAAAAATAATCATATATTTACGACCGTCTCCATTTTTATCTACGTTTTGGTATAAATTTTATTGTAATATGACACTTTTTTGAAATTAGTATATTATAATCACAAAGGTGATATTTCATTTACTGCATTATTTTTATTTAAAAATTCTAATATCTCAAATACACTTTCGAAATACTCGTACATGTACGGGTCAATAAACTAGTAATAATAATATACTACTAATGATAATAATAGTAAATAATAATAATCACTAAAAGACAAAATTTTGGATTCACAAAGTGACAATTTTTTTTCCTACATAATGTATATATAATGTGTTCGGTAACAGACATGGACGATTTCTTACTTATGTTTTTCAAAATTAATCGACTAAATTATAATCAAATTGACATATGCGATGCGATAAAAATGATCGATCAATACGACAAGATATATAAAGCTACTATACGAATTATTTAAGTTAGAGCAAAGAGTGTACAAAGTTTACTTAAAAGGGTTAAAGCCATAAAATAACGGTCTACTTTTTCCATTTTGCCATTGTGGCACGTCATGTTTTTTTTACACATTTGGCCAGTAAACTTATCAAAACCGGTTGATATGGCCATATCGTGACCTGCAACCTTTTCAGCCCGTTTTTTGCGATTTTTGGGTCGATTTTTTATCGTTTTGTGTATTTTTTTTACCTTTCAATTGACACCAAATTCATGAATTTTCGTCAAGTATTGAGGGAGAATTTCGAGCTCAAAGTTTCGTATTTTTGTGTTAATGGGTTCGAAAACAGGGCAGAAAAAAAAGATGTGTTTTTAGCTTGATTCTTGATCATTTTACATAATTTTTTTTTATACATTGTCGTAGATAATCTTTTTACCTTTCAATTGACACTAAATTCATGAAAAACCATCAAGTGTAGGTCAAGTTATTGCTAATTAAAGTCGATAATGACCCTATTCGAGACCCTTACGGTATTTCGATAAACTGACACATTTTAAACTCGTTTTTATTCGTTTTTTTTTGTACTACTTGATAGACAACTCGATTATCTTTCCATAGACTCAAGAATTATTAACTTTCATCAAGTATAAATGAAGAATGTCGGGTTTAAAGTTTCGATTTTAAGGTGAAGAAGAAAAGGGGGAAAGTTGACCTGCTATAGCAGGTCAAAATAACCTAAATAGCCATATTAACCGGTTTTAATAAGTTTACTGGCCAAAAGTGTAAAAAAAAAGCATGATGTGCCACAATGAAAAAATGGGAAAAGTAGACCGTTATTTTTATGACTTTAACCCTACTTAAAATATGCAAAATGCGTTTCACGAACTTGTCACCTTTTTTATTGCTCTCCACCATTTTCCTTAAATTAGCCATAGAAAAATGTCTCATGATTATAAGTAATAACAAGATTCTTTATTTATCATAAATTTGAAAAATGCTATTAGAATTCCAAAATTGAAGTTCGTTTATTCATCGCAAACTTATAATTTACAAGTAGCTTCATCACTTTAGTTGCCCAATGTAGTGCGCCACTTTGCCTATATATGTGTTTTTCCTCGGTTCTTCCTTGAAATCACAATAAAAGGTTGTTATTCATTGTTGATTCGGGTTTCCTACGGTAATTAGGGCTTCATTGTTTGCAGATTGATCATTGGTTTGATTCCTCCTTCGCAAATGGATAACTCGGTATTCATATATCAGAAACTCAAAAGCCAATTATCAAAAGTTAAATAGAAATAAAGAACCGAAAATAATAAATACATTATAGAATTTCAGAAGTCATCGATCATTACTCAAGCCATTAGATCTACAAAAAATTGTTTATCAAATTAACCATCTCTTGTTTAATTAAGATCCTTCTGTTATGACCGAGACACCTAAAACCAGCGTTAGAATAATGCGGAAAAACAGAAAATAAACGAACACGAGATTTAACATGGTTCGGTCAAAACACGATCTACGTCCACGGACAGGAACAAAGATTTCTTTATTATGACTCTAGAGATATTTCTATGTACATATGACTTGACGTACCCCTAGCCTTGGTATATATAAGCAACAAACTGGAAACTAGTCTAACTCAAATAACTTGAGATAAACTTGATAAACACCAATCTTGTTCAAACTTGTTCGGCCGTACCTCTAAAGTTAAAACAAGATAAAATTGAGATAAACATTAAACCATATTTTGAATTCAAAAAAACCTATCCACGGCATGATCAAATCTCTACTGCACGTATGCATTTAATTAATTAATCCATGCAATCAAATGTTACGCAACTAATTCCAATTCCATGCATGCACACCGTCCACGTCGTTTTTCAAAATCAAAACGTTTATCGCCGAGTAACTATTTTAGTCTCAAATACCTTTCCGCTAGTCAAGTCACACCCATCACCTTCAATCCTATTAAGTTTAATCAGTTTCTCATTATGTTTATTGTATATATAATCACTAATCTAAATCTAATTGAGTTATTGCGGTTGTTAATTGTGATTTGTGATTTGTCTAATGGACTAATTGACTGACTAATAATTGACTATCAGAGATAGCTGCTGGATAGTGCTAATTAGTGCTTCATTATTCATTACTATAGCTACTAATCTACAAATTTGGTTCTACTATTTAAGTGCTAAATTACTAATTAGATTATCTTGATATTCATTAGTTAATTGTTTGTGAATTCTATTTTTGTAGTTATTAAGTTATAGTTTCTAGAAGTACTTTTGAAGACTTTGTTTTTCATAAGTTCCGTGCTTGTGAATTTGGTTTTTTTAGTTATAATCTCGAGAAATTTTTTATGACTCGGGCCATTTAGTTGTGAGTTTCTCTATTATTTATATCTAGGGATATACGTGTTTTATGTGAATTTTACTTATTAGATTTTTTTCCTTACAGTCCTCTTGTTAAATTTCTGTCCCGAGCCTAAAATGTGATTAGACCACTTCTATATAAAAAATTTCAATTAATTCTCTTTTATAAACGACATTAATTGACTATAATTTGTGTGCTAGAAACTTGTTCTTTTATAGTTGTTTTTTTAAGAAATCTAAAGCACACTACAAGAAAAAACAACTTTTGCAGTGCATAAAACGACAAAAAAGTGGACCTGGTTAAGTTGACCATTTAAAACGTTTTATTACTTTAATCTAACAGCACACACCAAGCCTTGTACCATATTCAAAATCCGGTATTGCTTAACAGTTGGTGTTAAAAATGCCAACGTGAAACTAGGAACATATTACTTCGGATCTCGTTTCTAAATTTCCTAAAACACCCATTGATACTATCAATGTAGGTGGTGGTAGGGCTGTCAATAGGTTGGATCGGATCGGATCGCTTAAAGATCTGATCTGACCCGCTGATCTATTTAATTGGATTTGGATCTGATCCAATAAGAATTAGATCCATTTAGTCGGATTTGGATCAGATCAATAATTAATGGATCATGACCCGGAGTGACCCATTTAATATTATAAATTTAATTTTATTTATATAATAAATATATCAAATAACTCTTCCACCCCCATCCCACACCACCCAACCCCACCCCACCCCACCCACCCTACCCTACCCCACCCTACCCCACCCACCCTACCCTACCCACCCTACCCCACCTCACCCCACCCTACCCCACCCTACCCACCCCACACCACCCCACCCCACACACCCTACCCCACCCACCCTACCCTACCCACCCTACCCCACCTACCCCCACCCTACCATACCTTACCCTACCCCACCCTACCCACCTCACCCCCACCCCACCCTACCCCTACCCATACCCACCCCCACCCACCCCACCCCACCCCACCCTACCCTACCCTACCCCCACCCCCACCCCACCCCACCCCACCCTACCCCACCCTATCCGTCGGCGGCGGTGGTGGCGGTCGGCGGCGGTGGTGGTCGGCTGCGGTCGGCAGCGGCGGTGGTCGGGGCGGCGGTGGTCGGCGGCTTTGGTGGCGGTCGGCGGTGGTGGCGGTGGCGGTCGGCCGCGGCGGCGGGCGGCGGTGGCGGCGGCGGCGGTGGTCGGCATCGGTGGTGGCGGCGGCGGCGGTGGGTGGTCGGCGGCGGTGTGTGGCGGTGGTCGGCGGCGGTGGTGGTCGGCGTTGGTGGTGACGGTGGTGGCGGTTTTTTTGATATTAAATGGATCGACCCAGACAGATCTTGGATCGATCAATGTAGTGATCTATTTAAATGGATCGGCCCATTGGATCTCTTATTGGATCAATGGATCGGATTTTTTGACCCGTTGGATCATTTAAATGGAGCAGATCGGATCGGATCTAGATCATGATCCGATCCATTGACAGCCCTAGGTGGTGGTTTAAAGGTTAACTAAAGTTGCACACTTCATAGCAAATTAGCAATCATGAAGTTATTCTCTAAAAATGTGGAAAAGTGCACTTTAAGAAATAACAATAAGACTTGTGCCTGTTTCTATAATTTTGATAGAAATAGTCTTTCAGTTTACGATTTTATAGTAAATTTTATGCTAAAAATAGGCGTAAAACTTGACTTGGCAAAATATCTCATCACTAAATAGATGAACAAAGTGAGAGGATGATATAGACTCTCGAGTATATGCTTCATGCATATGTTATTGATTTTAGTGATAGCTGAGATCACACCGTCTTTTATGAAATATTGTTAATAGTTATCAATCTATCCTTGGAGTGACAACATAAGAAATGTTACTAGCTTGTGAAATTACATGATATGATTCAGGAAAAGTGAAAAACGAAGTCTAAGATTCAATAGACTTCTTAAAATCATTAAACGGGCCAAGAAGGTAGCTTACATAGGACTACCAAATGAGCTATCACTACAATACAACATCCTCTTTTGTCTTGGACAAATCTATAGAAAATCCGTGGGAAAAGGATGTTTCTCGGATTTCCCACCAAATCGACAGTAGCTAAAAAATTCGTGGAAAAACCATTTCCCTCGGATTTTTTAGAATTTTCCCACGAAATCTGTAGGAAATCCGCTGAAAATGGGCTTTCTGACTCAAATCCGTGGGAAATCCATTGAAAATTTTCCACCAAATTTGGTTCGTGAAAAATCCGTTTCTGATGCCTGATTTTCTTGTAGTGTATCTAGAATCCACTATGTTTTCAATGTTTCCTGTTAGAGTGAGTGTTTTTATCAATGAAATAACATTTGTGCTATGAGAGGATATAGTGTTGGATATAAGCTCAATTTTATTGAGCCATCTATGATGATACTAGCTCGAAAGAAGAAAGACTATGAAACAAAGAGATAGGAGTTGGTAAGGATCGATGGAGGCATAAACAGAAATCTAACAACAACACTACATGGGAACCCAAAGAAGGAATAAGGATCAGTTTCTCGTAATTGCTTAGTTGACAGATATGGGGGAACGGATATATTGTAAGATATATTGTAAGATGGAACTGTAAGATTCTAAACTTAATATAATTTAGCAAATAATTCTAAAAGTATTTAAATGATACAATGGGCTTTTACATGTGTGTGTTTTCTATTTATGTGGTTATTTGATATAGTTAGCAAATTTAACTTTTTAAAAGTCAAGATTTAAGTTAAAGTAATAAAAGTTGACTTAGATAATATGTAAAATAGATATAATAAAAGTCAAAGAGTGATGACATAGTGAGTAAATGTTACCCATAAAATCACTACGTTAAAGAGACCATAGTCTTTAACCCCAAAGTATTGATATTTGTGCTTGGAAGATCAATCAAGAGAATTATTTTAACAACTTACTTGATCATATTTATTAATAAAAAAATGTAAATTAATTAGTTTCTTTCGAACACATGAACCCTTCTTCATATCGATCTTGAACATACATACATATAGATTTAAGGTATTGCTTAATTAATATCTCATATATTGGTAATTAATATATATACTAAGGTGAGATATTTAACAGAAGCAAATTCAAAGGGAAGTTAATAAGAACTTATCGATCTTGTGCTAAGTCCTAACCTTTACCCTTAAGTAAAATTTTTAAATATCTAAAGCAAATATTTCTAAAAAAAATCATTTAAAAAATCGATTTTCACGGTAAGAAAATACAAATAAAACTAAATTAATATCAGATAAATTAAAAAAAATCAGGAATTAATTAAAAATCAGGTTTGAAACAAATAAAAGGTCAAGGAGGGGACTCGATCGTATTCCAGCATATTATATTACTTAGGGTTGGTTGGTTCCCTGCCGGCCAATTCATGCAACATGCATATATCTACTTTTCTACGCAACCAGGCCTATTTCTATGGTTTTTAGTTTTTACTTTGGTTACGAAATTTAACTATCAATTAAACAAAATAGGTGATATATATTTCTATTTTTTTTTTCATGTTAAGTACTTATCTATCTACTCGTAATATCAACATAAGTGTTTAAATTAATAAAGTGAATGAGTAAAGAGATTAGTAGACTTCACATGTTATCCTATATATAACAAGTAAGATAATAAAGTAGAAAGAAAAAAAAATAGAAGAATATATATTATTTTTCATTAAATAAACCACAAACATTCCAACAATGATCTTCTTAAATTTTTTTCTAGTAATATAATGTACGTTCGTTAACCCCTTAGCATATTATCTTGCATTCATCAAAACTAGTTGTGTGTTATGATTTCTTAATTATAATGATACTACGGTGCTATCCAGTTTGCCCATTTACTTTCTGTCAGTGTTCCGTGCTCCCAGCAGTATCCTTTCTTTATTTGATAAATATAGACGTGAGTTCTTTTGGGGGGGTGGGATTGATAATAAAAAAATTCCGTGGGTAGCTTGGGAACACATCGAACAATCATTGGATCGGGGTGGCTTGGATACTGGTAACTTGCGTACCTTAAACCTTAGCTTACTGGCAAAATGGTGGGGTAAATTTTTAAATGAAAAAAATGCTTTTTGGGTCAAAATAATTTCCAGTATCTATGGAAGGGATGGGGGTTTGTCGGTACCTTTGCATAAATCATTACCGGGAATGTGGGGGAATATTATTAGGGTTGGTTCGGTCCTTTGGAAGTACGATATTGATATACGTTCCATGATCACTTGCAAATTGGGTGATGGCAATCTCACTAGCTTCTGGAAAGATCCTTGGTTAGACAATAATACACTACAAATTGTCTTTCCAAGAGCTTTCAATAAGCTAGGCAGAGAGAATAAATCTATTGGGGATTCGGGTTACTGGGTCGGGTCTAATTGGGTGTGGAATTTTGATGGCGAAAACCTTGCAAATGGTAGACTAAAACAGGAATATGAACAGTTACTACAAAAGTTGCAACAGGTGAAGATCAGAAAAAATGTGCCCGATAGATGGATTTGCTCCTTGTCAAGTGACGGTACTTTCTCAGTCAAAGCTTGCAGACAACTGATACAGATGCAGATGACAAGGTGTCAAAACACTCGGAATTTTGGTACCTTTTGGTCTAAATTGGTGCCCAAAAAGGTATGTGTTTTTGCATGGAGAGTTGATCGGTGTAGGTTACCGGTAGCTTCAAACTTGGTGGAAAGGGGTATTGATCTACCATCAATTCTATGCCCTTGGTGTTCCGCTGAAGTAGAGTCCACATCACATGCGATTTTCCTTTGCAATCAAGTAGTCAAGGTGTGGACGGTGATTCACGACTGGTGGGGTATCATCTACTCGGGTGGGGACTCGTTCACCATGCTGGAAGATAAGGCTAGAGGATCGTTATCGTCAAGAAGTTGGAAAATTTGGAAACTAGTTATTCGATCCGCGGCATACATCATTTGGAATCTCAGAAACGATAATGTGTTTAAAGCTACAAACACTTCATTATGGGTTGCGGTTTATCAAGTCAAATTAATGCTCTTCCATTGGTTAAAAGTTAGGTGCAAAAAGGGAACCTCTTTATCTTGGATGGATTGGTTGGTTGGTCCTGATCAAGTTAATATCTTAGGAGACCTTTAAATTTTGTATATTGTAGATGGTTACTTTACTATTTTGTTATTCCTCTTTGAGATGTTAGAGAGTAAATGCTAAGATCTTGGCATTTATAAAGCTAACATTTCCAATCTTGTACCCCCATTTCTCATGGGGTTGTGGTTGTTTCATTAATGAAGTTTATGTTTGCCTTTCAAAAAAAAAAATGATACTAAAGAATCGAACACGAAGCACATGGGCCAAAGAGGGAAAAACTTACCACCATGCCAAACCACCATATTGTTTTTCTGGTCACTCAATAAATTTAAAATATAGATCTTGGAATGTTATTGTTCATAAAATCCCTGATAAATGTTAGTATTATAACTTACAATTATTATATATATAAAAAAACTTAAACTTGTAATATTTAATGTAAAATTAAAATGTGAAAGATACAATAAGTTATGAGACGTTACCTTTTTTGTTGCATTAAATTATTTACAGATACCGATCGATTAATATGTGTCAAGTGTTAATCGTTGAGAATACTTTTTATCAATCAACATCTAAGTTAAGGCTTTAGGATAAGCAAGCACCAACGCACGCGCAACAAGTAGCGGGACTCAACCGCAAAGGCTTCAATGAAATTGATATATGGCCGGTACGTAGTTTTACTTTTCTAGTAAAAATATAATAATTTAACTCATGTTTCACCACTTGCCTTGGTAGTTCAATTATTAATTATATCAATGCAATATACTTACATTTTTTTGTTCGGTCTAAGTATATATAATGGCGATTTTAACTGAATTTTATAAACTTAAAATTAATGGTTTAGACTATGTAAAAAATACACCTTATCTTTAACATATAAAAGACTAACCTTAACAACTTAATTAGAAAATCCTAACCCTTCATTTATTTAAATTTAAATCCTGACCATTCATTTTGATCAAATTTAAAACTTGATTTTGACTTTAGTTAGTCAAATATGAAACTTAATTTTAACTTAAATCAATAAGATTTATTTAAATTCAAATTTAATATAAGATAAAGTATAGGATAAATAAAATATTATATAAATTCAAAAAAATAACTCTATTAAGTTAAAATTCCAAAGCAATACGTATGATATATTGACTATATTATTTAAATAAGGTATTATTTAAATAACTCTATTATTTAACATATTATTTTTTATTTTCTTAGTATTTATCATATTTTTAAGTTTTCATTTTTTTCATGTGGTATAATTATTTATATCTTCTTATTATATCTAATATTTATAACTAACCCGTGTATCACACGGGCATATAATCTAGTTATATATCAAAAGACCAATCATAGTAATGTCATGACATTGTAACGTCCCAAATTTATAGAATTGATATTTATGTCTAAAATCCCATATGATATTCAAATATGTATTTACATAAAAAACGGGATCGTATTTATTTTAGATCTTTTCTACTCAAAATACACACACATATACAACTGAAGTATGGTACAAAAGTTGATACTACGTATATCACAAGGAAGCATTAATTGTTTCACAAAATATTTTTACCAAAACGGTGGTCAAATAGGAGTTTTGTTGTTGTCCTTGTTGCGCCCTGCAAAACATTTTAAAATAGTATTTGATAAGGTATGAGAGCTTAGTGAGTATATCAGACTGTCAGCTATATAAATACATGTATAAGATCACATATAGATAACACACGTATATCAGAAAACATGCCAACCTCTGGTTCTAGACCCAGGATAGTAACATGAGTCGCAATACTAAACTAATTTGAGCCCCTACTGCACAGAGTAGTATGCAAATCACACATATGAATAATACATGAATATATTCTAATGTAATAATACACATGCTGCATATATGAAGAATAGTCTAGAAGACTCACCTTATAACTAGTTTAAGCAACTAGCAATGTATATCTCTTGATAAGGTATCCAAACAACATCCTACACATATAACATAACAATATAAGATTAAAAAGGCATTATGGACCGAAAATGGACCTACACGGGCCGTATACCCTGTACACTACACGAACGGAATCCTGTTGACTACACAACTCGAATCATATTACTATGTGATCGTATTTGGTTGACTACAGCTACTACATGGGCCGTGTACCTCACATGTTACACGACCATATATGCCTACATGGTCTATGGGCCTTAAGCCCCCACACGGGTCATGTACAAGACCGAACTTGCGGACTCTTTTCTGCACAGACGCTATTTATCAACCTTTTCAACCATTTTCACTTATGAATGATTCAAATCAATAGAGGGATGTTTTCTTACATCCCTAAGAGCTTATAGCATGAATTAAACCAACAAGACACAAACATTTCACTATCTAGACAAGGATTCAACCATTTGAACCATTTAAACCCACTATAACTCAAAACCAAACAAAGCCTTCGTACCTTGATGATCAGGGTGCTGGAGAGATGATTATATAATTCTAATTCCACTTTTTCTTGATCAAAATAGTAAGGGAAGAAAAGTCACAGCTTGTTTGCACGTATGTAGGTGTATATGTATGTGTGTGATGTTGTGTTGGTTGCAACACAAGTAATACATATATATATATATATATATATATATATATATATATATATATATATATATATGAGTAAATTATAAATTTCATCCCTGTGGTTTATATAAAATCACACTTTTCGTTCTTTATAATAAAAAATTATACTGACAGTAACTGTGGTTTACATTTTGTTACATATTTGGTCCTTTATGCAAACGGCCATTTCTTTTTCTATTAAGTCCCCCTCATGTGCCTTGCACATGAGGCGCACATGAGGGTATTTTTGTCATTTCAATGGATATTCATATAACCAAACACCATTCTTGCCAAAACTCATATACCCCTTTCTCTTTCTATCTCACATTGCAAACCCTAAGATCATCAAATATCTCTCTCTCCACCATCTGAAACCATTGCCACCATCATAACCAGCCACCACCACTATTCGAACCAACCATCGACACCACCACCGCCATCCGAACCAACCACTGCCACTAGACAACCATCACCACCGCTATCAACGAAGTCCACCATCTGCTCTCTCTCTACTCTCTCTCTCTCTCTTTCTCTCTCTCTCTGCCACCATAGCCATGAGGAAGCTTGAATAACCCCACCGCCATCATCATCCCTTATCTTGCACCACCTTCACCATCTGAATCGCACCACCACCATTTGAATCGAACCGTCGCCGCCGCAATTTGAATCCCACCACCTCTCTCTAACCATCTAGCTTGTCTCTCTGCCGTTGTGGGATTCACACCGCCACCACTGATGTGGGATTTACACCACCTCCATTCGATGGATGTCGTCTCCCATTTAAGAACTCTCTGTTCTCGACTCCCTTCACCACGTTGCCGCCACCCCTCTGTTTTACAACCACCACCGTCGCCTGTTCACAACCACCACGTCGCCGCCGCCCTCTGCATACGGGTTTTTGGTGATGACGAACAACAGATTTTGGGATCTAGGTTTATGGATAGTCGATTTCTTGAAGCAGATTTGCTACCTAAGTGATATTTCATCTCAAATTCAAACTTTTCATCTGTTTCATCTCAGGCTAAGCCCTCTACTTTAATTTCTTCTTCAAATATATAAACTTTTTTAATGTATTATATCTCAGATTAAGCTCTATATGTGCGTGTTTTGTTTGGATCAATAAGAAACATGTATTAACACTTTCAAGAACACCGCATATTAGGGTTTTGATATATTTAGAGATGTTATTTTAGAAATCAATCAAAATCTTAATCAGTTAATATGGTTTAAAGAATAATTAAAATCTTAAATGTTTGTTTTTATTCTTAATAAATCATTAAATGTATTTAAAAGTAATTAAAAAGGTTAAATAAGAATAAAGGGTAGAATTCTGTTTAGAAACATGTCTAACAGATTAAATGACCAAATTGTCCTCAATTTAACAGTCAAGCATAGTCAAATATCGGAGGTTAGTGTAAAGGTATGTAACAAAATGTAAACCACAGTGATTGTCAATGTAATTTTTTACTATAAAGGACGAAAAGTGTGATTTTATACAAACCACAAGGACGAAATTTGTAATTTAGTTTATATATATATATATATATATATATATATATATATATATATATATATATATATATATATATATATATATATTGACACACACACACACACATCTATGTCCTAATTTACAAATTTCAACAGTTTTGACCCCCTTTAGTTTTATAAACACATATAATCACATATGAGCAACTCAAAACACATATAACACTTATGTATATAATAATATTTAATTAAGGCCAATCGAACCTTAGGTGTTATAGACATGCATGGCGGCCATAACTGAGTGTCATATAAGTGTTTCTAACCTATGAATAATTCATGACTAAAGAGACTTTGTCATAACTGTAATGACTAATCTCTAATCACCATTATTATTAAACCCACATAATATAAGTTTAAATTAATATGATTAGTTAAAAGATATTAAAAAGAAAATAAGCAACAAGCAACTAAGCTAGTCATCACGACGACGCGGCGCCGAATGACGAGCCGCACAAATAACCCACCATAATCGATGACGAGAGAATAACTACGGTGACTGGAAGGCCATGGTGACTCATGACAAACCACTACAAGTGATCTAACAACATGGATATTTTATATTATGATTTTAAAAGTTTAACTTAATTTAAAAAATTTATATCTTATCAAATAAAAATTATCAAGAAAGTGACCATCATTGAAAGTTCCTATGCATAATTACAAACTGTTAACCGTTACTATATATGATGGAAATTTTGTTTAATATTATATTGATTATTTAACTAAAAGTTCTAACTATGACATATATGCATACATAGGTATATCTAATATAAGTATATCTAGTGAGGGGTTCAAATAAGAATAATAAGAATGGATATATAATTGAAAAAAAAAAGACTTAATTTTGATCCTTTATTTGATGAGTTTAGTTTATAAAAGTGTATCCAACTATACACCTTTTGCTATTGTATGTATTGAACTTTCAAACTTACCATTTGATGTACTGATCTTTTTCAAACTTACAATTTCGTGTACCAAACCTGCTATAGCAGGTTACAAGCTGATGTGGAGCAGGTTTTGCTGATGTGTCTAGTGACATGGTACATGACTTGGATTTTAGTTTGGCCATAAAATCATTGTAATGAATACAACAATTTAGTTTGTTTTGTGCAAAAGTGCAAAGCAAAATCATTAAAAGAACAAATGACATAAGATTTTAAAAATAAAATTACGTAATAATTAAACTTTTAACTAGATATATAGATATAAAATTTTAAAATATATTATGTCACTTTCACTTTTAAGTGGTGAAAATAAGCAAAGAAGATGTAAAAAAAGAAAAGGAAAAGAATGGACCATTTCTGATTCAAGTCTATGGATTCCATTCACATGTTTAGATGTAGTAAGAAGAAGTTTATCGTGTCGACTTACTTTCACAAGCAAGATACTCTTAGGATTAAATACTATATATTATTAATTACTATTTATATGTAATTTATTTATTTATAATTATAATATAATACATACTATTCTTATTTTATTACTACATAGTCTTTCTTTCCTATTTTTTGTTTTTCTTTCTTCTTTTCTCTTTGAGTTAAGTTTTTTATTTGTAATTTTCTTTCAAAGTTTTTCATTAATCTTATTTCAACCTTTTCTGTTTTACTTTCTTCTTTTCTCTTTTATTTATAAATATTTATCTATTATACAGATTAAATTATTATTTAATATATTTTCTAAAAAACTTGTGTTTTGGTAATTTTTATTGACTTTATTTATCTTTTAACTTTTTCGATTTTCTTTTTAAGTTTTAGTTAAAGATCGATCATTCTTCAGTTTTGTACTGTTTTACTTGCGTAACAAAATTATTTCTTTGTTTATACTGGTTTCCTATAGCTAAAACTTATTCTAAAAATAACATGCATACCAATTAGGTTTAAATTGTGATTAAACTTAGAAACATATTTTTTTAGCAAAAACAAATTAGTAAATCAACATAAATAAAAATTTTATATCTTTGTAAAAATGAATTCATTAAAACACAATAGCAACAATCAAAAGTTTATTTCCGTCGCAACGGGGACCTAGTTTCACATTATCTAGTCGACCGGTCATCACAAACTTTTCATCCATGGATCAGCGGGTGAATAACTATGATAAATTGTGTATATATATGAATATATCCTCTATTAAAGTTACCGTGCAATCATGCATTCTTTCATTTATAGTGTAAACAAATTAAGTACGTACATGTACAAAAGAAGTCGTATGCTACATATAATCACAAATACATACACTATATTGTCGGTCATAATCTATATTTAACATCTATAAATCTATATATAAAAGGTATGCAAATTTTCCAAAAATAATTATTAAATCGATCTTAATCAATCAATAGGAACCCTCAATTGCAAAATTAATCTATTATCAAAAATAATTTTGGCAAGATTTGGAATTTTAAATCAATTGCAAAATTGATAGATTCAATTTTTAAATGAATTGGAGGGGGTTTGATGAAAATTGTAAGGAGGATTTATAAAACATGTGAGGGACTTTTAAGAAAATATGAGAGGATTTTATAAAAATTGTTAATTAATGTAATTAATTATGGGCTAATTATAAATTATGTATAATAGCTTGTGATATAATTTGTTTAGATAAAAAGTAATTATATATTACGACCGTTTCATTTTTATCTACGTTTTGGTGTAAATTTTATTGTAAAATGACACTTTTTTAAAATTAGTATATTCTTAATTTTTTGTTATCCATTAATAGTAGTGGGTATTCCTAAAAGTAAAGTACAGTCATTTTCAGAAGTCAGTTTATTCCTCAGAAAACCTGTGTTTACACATGGTCAATTATATGTTTCCGTTGCACGTGTCAGAAGTAAAAAAAGATTAAAAGTTTTCGGTGATATTTCATTTATTGCATTATTTTTATTTGAAAATTTTAATATCTCAAATACACTTCCGAACTACCCGTGCGTGCACGGGTCAATAAACTAGTATCCTATGTAGTTCGTGTATGATGCACGTGAATGACGACTCTAGATCTAAAAGTAAGAAATAGTTGTGAGGGATGACCTTTTTAGTGAAGATATCTGGAAATGGGTAAATTGATGGGACATGAAGAGTGATTATGTGAACCCATTGAAGGTAACTCATTGCCAAACAAAGTGCAAGTCCGGTTAGAAATGTTTTATGTGTTGGTGATGTATAAGGTCAGTAGAAAGATAAATTGCACCGACATTATTATGTGAAACAATGGTAACACAAGACAACAAACAATGAATTGAATATATAAGAGAAAATTACGTAATCAACTTGTCTCAGCAACAGTGGAAACTCCCGATACTCTACTTCAATACTAGATCGAGACACAACATGTTGACATTTTGACGACCAATAGATGGGATTATTTTCAAGAAAGACTTTGTAACTAGAGGAGGTATGACGAGTCTCTGCACATCCTACCTAAAATATTGGTAAGAAATCTATCCACTGAAAAGAATGAAGGAATATTACATGAGTTAGGTCTCGTGTTGAGAAAGGTGTAAACTGTAACGGGTTTAACAAAGCTGAAAATCTTTTCTAACTTGACATACATGATCGAACCCACAATTGATGCACTTGAGACGTCAAGTCGTGTACATAACATGGCGTACAATCACAAAGGTTTCACTATGTGTTCCACGTAAAGATGGACATGACAAATTAAGTGTAGAGATGTTGACTTCCGAGAACTTCAAATCACTTTTCAAATAAACTTATCGAGAATGAAAGGTTATGTATGAAGTTTTGGCTATGAAAAACTTACTTGTGAATGAAAAGCTTCCCCTTTTAAAAAATGTCCTAAAGGTTATTGGGGATATGGAGGAGATGGTCCATCAAATTCAAAGGTTGTGCTAAACCAATTTGTGGCGGCTAATTCGAATTTACATTTTTACTAGTATTTTATTTGCGTAAAACCACAGTGTATAAGATTCTTTTCAATTAAGTTTTGGTTTATTATCTCAATAAGGCCCCGTTTGTTTCACCGTAATGCAAAGGAATGGAAATGCTTTTAATTCCATCTATGTTAGTTACGTAATGGCATTCCTCTACTTAAAGTAATACTAACACTTCGAATAACTTAATTCCTTTCAAAATAATGTTACCAAACGCAATATACAAAGGAATTTGATTTCAATTCCATTACATTCCTTCATATTACGGTGAAACAAACTGGACCTAATAGTTTGCTTGCGCGATGAGGAGGGACACAGGATGTTTATAAGATGTTAATTTAATTTGTTGTTTTTTAACTAACTTAAAAAAAGAAAAGTGTGGTTTTAAAAACACATGTGGTATACAAATTTAAAAGAAAAAACTTCACGAAAATTATATACACATATTTCTATTGGGTTAACTATATAGAATGGTAACTTACTTTCAAATTTGTTCTACTAAAGTCACTCAAACTTTTTTTGTATCTCAAAAATCACTCAACTATTTTTTTTGTTCCAATCCTATGTAATCCTACATAGGTAACTTGCTATAGCAAGTTAGCAAGTTACCTTCCATTTTATTTATTTAAATAACAATTAAATACCACCTAAATATTAATAATTAATATTTAATAATGCTTAATATTTCTAAACAAATAACAAATTAATCGCATACATGATTGATTACATTGATGCCCACCATTACGTTTTTCATTTAAATAGCTAATAAATAATTAACACCTAAATATTAATAATACTTAATATTTCTAATAACAAAATTAAAATTGATGCTATGCAATTCAATAAAATTCAATAGCATGGTCTTCAAATAACCAATCAAAATTGCCCAAGATACAAATAAAATAATAAATTATATATCAATGCCCAACGTATATATTTCTAATCAAAATCGATGCCCAACGTATATATTTCCAAACAAAATTCGATTAATATCCAAAAAACAATTATTAACCTAACAATATAATCACCCAAAAAATATATTTTATAAACAAATGACCAATACTTGATGGCCTGTATCAGTGATTAAAACACACAATCACGACATATATTTTATCAACACACAATCACGACATATATATAAAACAAAGACAGTTGAATTTCTTGAATAATTAGTATCATGCATTACATATAAAATTAAACAAAATGTAAAGTAGCAGACCAGCAGTAAGCTTTATAATTTGCAGATATGAATAGAAAAATGTAAAGAAGATCATGTTCTTATCAAAATGTATGGAAGGGGAAATTTAAATAGTACTTGATTTCTTGGTGGGTGAACTTAAAACTAATTATCTGATTTCATAAACTTAAAACTCATGAACTTAAAAGAAGTACTTGATTTCACAATTCACTTCTTAATTATCTCCTCTAACACTTTGTGATAGAAGAAAGAATAAATCGATGCTAATTGAATGAAAACAAGAGCAGCCCACAATCATATTCCCTAATTAAAGAAGTAAGAACTTTGGTTTTCATATAAACCTAGTAAAGAAGTAATTCACGGCCTTCAAAAAAATCAAGAATTTTATAAACAAATGACCAGTAATTGATGCCCTGTATCAGTGATTAAGTTGGAAATATTACTTACAAGGGTTCGATTAGGTTAGTCACCGCAACAGGGGAAAGCTATGCGACAGCGGAAATCCGATGGGGAGCAACTGCCGCTCGACTATTGAGCAATATGGTGGATGAGCCTAGCGTCGACAATGGAGAAATAGCTTACGTACGATGGAGCAATGGTGGATTCAACAGGAGTCACGGAAAATCAAAAAACGAAAGGGCAGGGGCGCAGGGCATCGACTTTGATCAAGGTATTGAAGTCCACGATTTTGTTTTCAAAATTAAGTATTATTAATATTAATTATTAATATTTAGGTGGTAATTAATTGTTATTTAAATAAAAAAAATAGAAGGTAACCTGATAACTTGCTATAGCAAGTTACCTATGTAAGATTACATAGGATTGGAACAAAAAAAAAGTTGAGTGATTTTTGGGATACAAAAAAAGTTTGAGTGACTTTAGTATAACAAATTTGAAATTAGGTTACTATTCTATAGAATAAACCCAATTTCTATTATATGTATTAATCTTTAAATATGTTATTGTATGTATATAATTTTCAAAAATTGTATTGTGTATATCAAACCTAATATAGTTGATTAAGGATAATATGACACAAGTTTTGCTGATGCTGATGTGGTATTTGTGCTCGCATTTGTCATGGATTTCTTTTATAAAAAATTCAAAATAAAATATTTTTTTTATTATTACTACTATTATTATGATTATTAATCAAATTTCTTTTATACCGATTTAATCACAAATACCTTTAAAAGATGAAGCATGTAGATCTGATTTCATGAAATGTATACATATCTGGGATATTATTATGACTAATATTCATTGGTGATATAAATAATATTATCTCACTTAAATGATGACGTTTCGATTTCATTAATTATATTGTCTCACTTTCCCTCTTAGTATTAAGACTTATTTTAATGAATTTTATAAAAGTATATATAATTCTCCTATCATATATAAATGAAGTAGAAGTTATTGTATTATTTATTTCATAGCTCTACATATGTGAATTATGCTTTTGAAAGAATAATAATAATAATAATAATAATATAAAGTAAATATTTTGTTTAAATAAACAAGAGTTAATTGCAAAATTGGTCCTTAAACTATCTTAAAAATGCAGGTTTGGTCCTTTAAAGATCGACAGTACAAAAAACGTCCTTATTTTGGATAAGTTGGTGCATTTATGGTCCTTTTCTTAACTTCCGTTAATTCAGGTCCGTTAGCTGCTATGGAAGTTACTATTATGCCCTTCTTCTTTTTTTTTTATTAATTAAATATTATTTAATATATTTATAACATATATTAAACAAAATCTTTCACATTCTCATTTATTCCCCAACACCCACCACCAGAGAGCCTATCGCCGGCTGCCACCCACCACCGCCTCTGTCGTCGTCAACCACCACCCACCACCGCCTCTGACGCCGGAAACCACCACAACCGCCGCTCATCAGTTACATTTCACTGCTTCGTCGCATATCAGATCTCATTAGATTGTTTTAGGGTCTTTTTCATCGGAATAAATCAAACCCACATTCAAAAATCGCAACCCACATCTCATTTAGGGTCCAGAACATGAGTTGATTTCCAAATGAAGATGAAGCTTCATGAACCGTCGCCGTCGCCGCTACACACTATTGCCGGATAGAAGAACAACAAGATGAGGCTACTAACCCATAACAGAAATTTTATGCGTAGATCTATTGAGATCTGATATGCGACAAACAACAAGATGAGGCTACACACTATTGCCGGAGAGAAGAACAACAAGATGAGGCTACACACTATTGTCGGAGAGAAGAACAACAAGATCTAGGGTTTTCAGAAAATTTATGCGTAGATCAAGGGTTTTCAGAAAATTTGAGTATAGATCTAGGGTTTGTGTGTGTATGGTGGTTAGGGCAGAGAGGGCGGCGACGGAAGGGTAGTGGTAATGCGGCGGCAGAGAGGCGGTGTTAATGGCAGCGGCAGGTGGCGGTGGTGTGTCAATCTTGTGTGCGATTGCAGGAAGAGAGAGAGAGAGAGAGGTGTCTCTTTGTGTGTGTACGAAGAGAGAGAGAGAGAGAGAGAGAAGTGTGACAGAGAGAGAGAATGGTGGGTGGCGGCGGTGGCCTTCTCCGGCAAGAGGGTGGTTTGGTGGCCTTCAGTATGGTGGTGCGCCGGAGAGAAAGAGAGAGAGAGAGAGAGAGAGAGAGTTAGTGTGTGCAGGGGTGTGTGTGTGTGTGCATGTGTGTATGCAGAGAGTGAGAGAGAGGTGTGTGTGCAGAGAGTGAGAGAGAGGTGTGTGTGAGTATCTTTAATTATTATTATTATTATTATTTTTTGAAAGGCATTAATTATTATTATTAAAGAATAAAAAAGTAAGGATAAGAGTATTTTAGTAACTTCCAAAGCACCTAACGGACTAAAACAAACGGAAGTTAAAAAAAGGACCGAAATTGCACCAACTTAGCCAAAATAAGGACGTTTTTTGTACTTTCGATCTTTAAAAGAATAAACCTGCATTTTTGAGATAGTTTAAGGACCAATTTTACAATTTACTCAATAAACAATTTTCCATGAATAGGTGGTGAGTAGAATGTGAATGCGGAAATTTGAGAATGAGACATTAAGACATGTGGAGAGTCCCATAGGCAAACATCATATCTCTCTCTCTCTCTCTCTCTCTCTCTCTCTCTCTCTGCAACTACAAACAAATCAAAACACCAGTCTTCTTTAACATTGGACCGCTCTCTTATACCCTCTAATTCACCATAAATTCAAACATCTTCTGTTCTTCTCATCCACTCTTCCATCAAATAAGAACTTCCCCTTTCTCAATTTCTGATTCTCTTTATTTTCAGTTGTGCGTTTTGTCATTTTTACTTTTGGTTTTGTGAATCTTGCCGGAATCTTTACTTTCCGGGGACCGACATACGATCGACATCATTCCCCTGTTTTTTCTACTTCCGTGATTTAAGTTATCCTTACGACTTGACTGAACTAAATATTTTCATATTCCTAATCACAAGTCAAACGTAAAAGTCCGATCAAATTCTTACACAAAGACAGATATCCATCCGTTAATCCGGCGAAGTTTCCGGTGACCTCTTTTGTACTTCAATTCAGTTTTAAGTTGATAAATCCTTTTTTCTATTTCAGAGGAAATAGAGACGAAAACCCCTAATTTTATTTCTTTTGAAATAATCATCATTTATCAATGCAATCGTCAAATCTTGAATGTTTCCTGAACTGCACAACCCCTGTTTTGCCATCTCAATTCCTCTCTAAGGTAAGAATCGAGTAAAATTTCTGTAGATTTATGCAAAATCCATATGAATGATTTGTTTTCTGTTGTTGTTATTACCCATGTGTTGATTTGTTGTTTGATTGTTGAATTTCCGATTAATTTTAATACAGAGTGAGGTTCTGAAGCTGAATAAGCTATGGCATCCATGGGAAAGAGAGAAAGTTGAGTTCTTCACTTTGGGTGATCTTTGGAACAGTTATGATGAATGGAGTGCTTACGGCGCCGGAGTTCCGATCAACGTCGCCGCCGGCGAGAATGAGACGATTATCCAGTATTATGTCCCGTACTTATCGGCAATTCAAATCTTTACCAGCAATTCAGCTCTTAACTATTTAAGGTATTGCGTTCTTCACAAACATCCCAAAATTATTGAAGAACAATAATCACTCTCCTAATTATTATTGATACGTCTTCTTGATTTATCAAGAGTTTTGATATCTTTACTTCGCATATTTACTCACCTTCTATATACGTGATCAAGATTATTTTCAAAATCAAGAGATTAGGATGAATCTTTTTTTATTTTTTATATTCTATATGTAATAAGTTAGTGTAATATATCATTTATATGTATTTTTAAAGAAATGATATTTGCTACCTCTTTATTTAGTTTCGGTAATACATCTGGTTAATTTAACTTAAATGATGTAAGCGTAGGTGATTTTTACACAATAAAAGTGATCATACACAACAATTTTATGTAATATAAATTTGTACCACATGTATTAATTGTTTATACTTTGCTGTTTATGATTAAAAACTGTTATGTACGAATCAGCTTTATTTTATCCGTATGTATACTTTTCTCTTTATTTAATATGCAATTTTTTTTTTCATCTTGAAAATATTTTGATTCAACCTTTATTTCTTGGAAAATTATCTAGGAGGTGTTTCTAATATAAGTCTCTATAATAAAAGAATGCCCAAGTTTTAGTGAATTTATGTATATATATCCTATGGGAGAAATTTACTTTAGAACGGTTTTTAATGCAAGTATCGAGGTTACTATTTGTAACTATTATTAATGATCTTTAATAGAAATATTTTGGTCTTTTATAAATTTTTCTAACTGTGCATTGTTAGTGAACCATTTTTAAAGAGCAAGACCTGATTTTTTTTTAAAATACCTTTACTAATATATCATTGGTAAGTCATTAATGTGTTATTTATGAACTACTATTCTTATTGTTTATTGATTTATTTTTAATAAATTATAAATTGGTATTGCTATACTTGTTTTAAGAACGACTCTAAGATGAATCCTCTCCTATGATTTATTATGTATTATTTATGATAAATAATTTAAATTTCTTTAAGGTGGTTTCGTGGCAAAAGGGAACAATTGTTTGTTGTGTAATTAAAGAAAATATTGTTTCGTGACGTGTAATTCATCCTATTTTGTATACATCTTTTAAGGTATTTTCATATTTATTATTTATAAAACCGGAATATGATATTAATTGGCAAGAAATAGACTTTATATACAGATAGTTTCAGAATTATAAATATATATTGTAAGGTTAATGTCTCTATAACATATTTTCCGTTCAAGTTTGTTTTATTAGTTTCAGAATTATAATTATAAATATATATTGTAAGGTTAATGTCTCTATAACATATTTTCCGTTCTAGTTTGTTTTATTAGTTATGTTCTTTTTGTAGTTATATTAATTATATTTTTATTTAATAATCAATTTTATAATCATGATGATGTCTAAATAGACACACCCTTACATTAATTAGTTTATTTAAATAATTATACATATTTTTATATGATGATAACAATAAAAGAAATTATAATAATTTGTAAAATAGTAATTTTTACATTACAGTGTCAGGGTTTTACTATTATCTTTATCATAACACACATAGAAAAGTTTATAAACTGCTAAGTCAGATGGGATAATGTATAAATTACGAAAATGAGCTTTTAATTAAGTTGATATTTAGTAGCATTAAAGATATAATTTATTCGTTTCAGTCGGTTATGATTATTATTTTAATTGCAAATCTAAGTATAATTATTTTATAAAGAAAACGTGTAATTAGTAGAAAGAATTGATAAAAAAAAGCATTATAATTTTATCGTATATGTCTAATATTATATTAATATTATAATAAAATATAAAATATTGAGTTTGTCGGATCCAACTTTTAACTTGTTTAAGTGATAAAATTATGGGAGGAAAAATCTAATGGGCTGTTGATGCAAATATTAAGAGTTAAAGGGCTATAAGTAAAAATAAGACAGCGAGTGGCATATTCCTTTCTAGTTCTTACTTATCCGCTCGATTGATAAAATAATTATTCTTTCCTGAATAACAACAATAAATTTTGTCTTATAATGATATTTGTTTGTATGCGAAAATTTCATCTTATGATATATAAGTACATAGGCAAAAGTTCATGCGAGAACCATTATTAGTGCGAGAATCGCGAGAACCAATCTGAGTCGTCCAATTCCCCCTCCTTCAATGTCATTGTCCACCCATGAATTCCTCACATGCACTCTGCCACACTCTATCCCTCCACGCTCTTCATCCATTTAACTTCACATATCCAAGGAACGGCTGAGATTGGTTCTCGCGGTTCTCGCACCAACAACGGTTCTCGCATGAACCCTCCCCTAAGTACATATATGGGATTTAAATGTATGATTTATGTTATTTTTGTAGTATTTTATCATTTAAATTATATAAAAGTTTTTAAAAACCGATGCTAAACTTGTGCATCCGCATGTAGTACCTTTTTTTTTCCTTTTCAATTTATAATAAACATATTTTTTATTTAATCTTAATTGTCTATTTATGTCTCTATCTTTGCATAACCTTTTTCAAAATACATATCCAAACAAACCATATGATCATCATCAAAATTCATTATGAAATATATATTTATGAGTTATTTGTTCTTAGGGAAGAGACTGATTCAGAAACTAGGGATTCATTCAGTGATTCCTTGAGTGACGAGAGCGAGAGTGAGAAGCTATCGAGGTGGGATGGTTGTTCCTCAGAGGAAGGCGTGTTCGACCAAGATAGCCCTTCGCATTTTAATGAAAGACTCGGTTGCCTTTATTTTCAATACTTTGAAAGATCAACTCCTTATGAAAGAGTTCCTCTTCTGGACAAGGTATTCCAATTTTTCTCTCTATAAAACATAAGAGAAATAAAATTCTTTTTTGTTTAAGTATTAATATTACAAGCAACGACTTTTTCTAATATAATTGATATTCACATTTGCTATACATATTAGTTTAAAGACATACTTTTATTTCGCTACAGATTTGTATTCTATCTCAAAAGTATCCCGGATTAATGTCATTAAGAAGTGTCGATCTTTCACCGGCTAGTTGGATGGCAGTTGCATGGTAATTAATCAATAGTCACACTTATTTTGTGCTAAGAGTAGTATTTTACTATTTACAATTATTGTTAACAATGTATTTTTGTTTGTTACACAAAAATATTAGTGTGACTTATAAACATGTGATGGATTTTGATTGATATGCTATAGGTACCCGATATATCACATTCCAATGGGGAGGACCATAAAGGATTTGTCCACATGTTTCCTCACTTACCACACTCTTTCATCATCATTTCAAGGTATTTTGTGGTACATGTGTTTTGCATTTCTTATTATTTGAAAAGTATCTTTATATTAAACCTTACAACTTATGAATAATACAGATACAGATAGCGATGATCAGTATGAACTGTCAAAAAAGAAGAATGAAGAAAAGGATGGAATCCGTCTTCCTGCATTTGGACTAGCCACTTATAAGATGCAAGGGAATGTGTGGACCTCCGGTGGGAATGGTAAGGATCACGAAAAGCTTGTTTCACTTTTGAATGTGGCTGGTTGCTGGCTAAAGCAGTTGAATGTACAACACCATGATTTTAACTACTTCATCGGATATCGACATGGCTGATGACCAAGTAAAGGCAACCTTTTTCAAAGATTCGAGCGAACCCCACAAGCGAGAGAGAGAGAGAGAGAGAGAGAGAGAGAGAGAGAGAGAGAGAGAGATTCATAGCAAGTCTTTGCCTTTTCTTTTTGTGATTTCTGTTTGTTTTTGGAATCTAGGGAGGGAGGATTAAGAAGAGGATGTTAGGGTAATTAGGTGTTTTTTTCCCTTAGTTTTCTTAGGTTTATACTAGATGCGCTGAAAACTTTTGGGGTTGTGTGATTTTGTGTATATACCAGAGACTAATGAGTGTGCTAAAAAAGGTTTTACCATGTAAAAATTTGACTGTAATTTATGATAGAACCATATAAATTTTAACAAAAGATCGAGGCCAATCTTATAGTAATGTGCATAGCATAGGAATGACACTTTAATTTGGGAGTTGAGTTTTTGTGAAGATATATAAATATTATTTCTGTGTTTTGGAAGACAAAACATGGGTTGTTAAAAGTTACCATGACAATGATTCAAGTTTGATATCATGGTAAGGACAAATTTATGAGATAAGCAACAATTCATTTGATAATATTTTACTAAAAGTCCTATATCTAAGGATATTGTGTGTATGTAACAAAAAGATAGCACATATATGAATAGGGGATTCTGAATTTCTTAGAGTCCGAGTTAAGTGATAGATTTTTTTTTTTTTGAAGAGCAAAAGAAGCACACTTGAAAGGAGTTAAGTAATATATTATTACCATTTTTATGCAATGGGTAGTGTAATATTAGGGTGTACATGCAGTTGGTTCGTAGAATCATTTAAAATAAAATTAAATCCGTCAAATTTAATTATGCTAAGAATTAATTCTTATGTATTTTTTGTTTCGTTTGTAAATATGTTTAGGAATTGCAACGTAATTTTATAAACTGTCCAGAATACTCTTAATTTGTTTTTATTTAAATAAACATTATTATTAAATATTTAAATTGGTTTGAGTTAAAAGGAGTTCTCATATAGGATTCGGTTGAAAATAAATTGGATAATATATATATTAAATAGATAATTAATTAAATTCAAAAAATTATTATTATCTTTGTGATTGTCACTACCGCAGTCTCTCGTCCTCACTACCATAACAATCGCTGCTCGTTGTCACTGCCGCTCTTGACCGTAACAAATCGTCTTAGTCACCCCGTAGTTGCCACTACTGTCCACCGCCGCTGCTAGTGCTACACCTACTTTTTGGTTGTAGTGGTTGTGGTCGTGGTGGCGACTGGTGATGACGATGGTGGTGATTAGTGGAGTCAGGAGTGAGTCGGGTTGCGATGATGTTATTTTCAAATCTCACTTTGTAAATTAATTTACCACAACCAAAAATATTGTATGTTGAAGGTGATTAAATAATTGATGTAGGATAAGATAGACATATATATGTTGAAGGTTGGCACCATGTCCACATGAACATGTCATATGACATGAAGTACATTCCCTACATGCATATCTAACTTTTGACTTCTAACATTAACCCATTAAGAGCGAGGCCCACCTTAATTTGTCCAAATTTTCATTTTCTTTTTTTTAAAAATAATCAAATATATAGCATTATATATAGAGAGAGAGAGTTATGCACATACCTAGGGGTGTAAACTAGTCGAGCTTAACATAAAATTTCGAGTCGAGTTCGAGCCATGTCGAGCTCGGGATTGATTCGACTCGTTTACACCCCTACACATACCCCAACCTTCATTTCGTTTATTTAATAACTAAATCGTTTATCAAATTCTTACCATAAGGGAAATTATTTGCACATAATAAATATTAGTCATACACAATAAATATGACATTTTTGCACTTTTAAAGTTTTGAATAATTTTTCTCATTCACATATTTAAGGACATTGTTCAAACATATTTACTTTGTTGTGTATGACAACTTTTTATAATGTGTAAATTAACTCCCTTACCATAATCACCTTTTGGAAAGATGGTATAGTACATCTTTTTTTCACCTTGTTCACCAATAGCTTATTCTTGATTTTATAAATGAAAAATAGAAAAGAGATAGAAGAGGTAATTATAAAGAAACTTTGTCTCTGAATAATATTAAAAGTATAGGAAAGTTTTAAGACATAAAAATTATAATATTGTCTTTCTTAATACTTCCCAGTCTTTTTCTTCTTTTTCAAAAAAAAAAAATAAACATAATTTTTTCTATTATTTCTTAGTAATTTTTCATTTCCCTTAAACTGAACTTCCAGCGTGATATCATCCTCTTCAGCAAGTGGTCGTCTACATGATGGATATGTGTTATTGAATTTATTTGTATTTTTCTTTCTTTTGTTCCTTTAAAGAGTTAGTGGTCCTAAGCCCGATACTTCCATTGATTGTTGCGAATATTATTTTATTATTACTATGTATTGTTATTGTTATTATTATATATAAAAAAGTTCTTATTGTTATTATTATATATAAAAAACTTTAAACAAGAACTGATTTTCGTTTAAGAATTATGAGTATTGTTTGAAACATAATTGATGACTCATTATTAAAGATATTTTGGTAATTTATTTATTTTCCCGACCATGAATTACTTTCAGACTGTCATTAATATGCAAGACTTGATTTTTTTAAACCCCCTCATTAATCACGTTATTCATGAGTCAACCATTAGACGTCAAAATTATTAGTCATTGATATATTCAATCAAAAGCCAAGAATGGTTCTCCCCTTTCTTGTACGAAAAACAGTTCTCATTTGAACCATCTTCCATACATATATATATATATTTTTTGAACGGCAAAGAAAAGTAACCTAGAAGGAGAGCTACGGCATGGCCATCACCCTCTTCTAAGCCACCATTTTATTAATTTCAACCCAATCTCTAGCAAGGTGCTAGATACAAGTGCTACACAATTCAATACATATTACATTACAATTGATCACAAGCTAATGAGCTGAGCCTATCAACAAAATGGACTCTTACACCATTTGTCCCAAATGACCTGAACCTTTTTATTTCTACTACCCACCCATAACGTTGATAATCTTTGAATTGAAGGAAATATATCTTCCTTTTTCACCGCTTCCCGCTCTTCATTCTTTGCGAACATGATTCTGTTGCGACGAGCCCATAAAGCCCACAGGGAGACTGCATGAATGGCGTGAGATATCAGCTGCTGCATACTTTTTACCTCCTTATGAGCCCATTTGCGCACAAAAGACTCCATCGATTGGGCTCTTTGATCCGAGATTTTGCTCCAGGCCCAAACCTTCCTACAAACATTTTGTGACGAAGGGCATATAAAAAAACAATGGTCCCTCTCTTCCTCCTGTAGATTACAGTCAACACAAAGAGAGGATTCCAAAGTAACTCCTCTCCTGGATAAATTTGATCTCAGTGGTAAACCATTATTAATTAGACGCCACATAAAGATGTTAATCTTCATAGGCAGTAAAGAATTCCAAAACATAGAATCAGATGGTATTGTCAGTGGGTAAATCTTACTTTGAATAATAGAAGTCATCTTCTTGGTTGAAAAAACACCACTTTTATCATGCTTCCATATCCAAGAATCTTGACCATTAACGCTGAATATATATATATATATATATATAGGGGAGGGCTCATGCTAGAACCGTTGTTAGTGCGAGAACCGCGAGAACCAATCTCAGCCGTTCCTTTAACATGGGAAGTATCATGGATGGAGAGCGTGGAGGGATAGAGTGTGGCAGGGTGTATGTGAGAAATTCATGGGTTGACAATGACATTGAAGGAGAGGGAATTGGACGGCTTAGATTGGTTCTCGCGGTTCTCGCGCTAACAACGGTTCTCGTATGAACTTTTTCCTATATATATATATATCGTATAAGAATTGTGAGAGTTGTTTGTAACATCATTAGTGATTCGTTATATATGAGTATTTAGGTCATTTATATATTTACGCAACCGTAAATTGTGTCCAAGTAAGCCTCATTAATTTCCGAGACTTTATTTTCTCAAAATACCCATCATTAATAGGTCATCAATGAGCTGTAAATTTTTTTAGCCATTAATTAATCAAATATTAAGAATGGTTTTCACAGTTCTTATTTGAACCATATTATATATATATATATATATATATATATATATATATATATATATATATATATATATATATATATATATACCCTTAAACGTAGTCCCCAAGTTCAAATCTCAGTCAGTTATTTAAAAAAGTAAAATAGGAATTGAAAATTAAAAATGGAACTCACGCGCGAGCCTTTCTCAAATAAATTCTCTAACTTTCTTTTCTTTTTTAATTTTTTTACCTTTAACTTTATAAGTTGCTATAACTATTTCAATTTTGAGAATTTGAGTAATTAAATTATACTAATCTACTCATTTTTAATCCTCTTTAAATCAAGACCAATCTTTCCATAATTTTGAAAATACAAACTATATGAAAATAATACCAAAATATTTATCATTTTGAATCATGTGAGTTTATATCATTTTCGGCGGGAAACATGTGTATTTATATCACTTTAGGCTGATAACATATGTATTTATATCATTGTTTGGCTGGAAGAGGTATATTTTTATCATTTTCATCTGTATAATGTAATTATTTAAAATATTGTATATTGTTATCATTTTCATCTGGAAAACATGCATATTTATATCACTTTTTACTGTAAGAAGTGTATTGTTACCATTTTCATCTGGATAGTGTTATCATTTTGAATGTTGTATATTGTTATCATTTAATCTGGATACATCATACATGTGTATTTGTACCAGTTTCGGCTGAAATGAAATTCATCATTTTTTTGCTGGACGGCGACACTAGGGAAAAAAAGGAGGAGCGTGATTTTGGGAGTTTAATTAATTAGATTAATGTCATTATTAAATGTTGATCATTTATTTAATAAATCTAATGGTTCATATTTGAACTATAGGGACTATTTTCAACATAGAGACTCTATTGATCCAATATATATGTCTGTTGCTTTGCAAACACTATTGTGATTTATTTTGTTGTTACTGGTTTTGTGACTTTGCTTCACTCTAGCCGGCGATCATATTTCAACTGATGAAGGATTATCGTCTGATATTATGTATACTATTATATTAAGCATATAACATAACATTTTTTCTCAATTAAAAATTAAGCGTTCTTAATTTTTCAATCAAAATTAAAGGTTAACGTTTAATTTTATTTACATTAATCTTATCGTCAATTCATTAAACCTTTGAACCCTTCTCTTTTTTAAAAAATAAATGATTACGACGAATTATAATTTATTTTCTCTAAAAACATACATTTCAAATTTTTTAGTAGCTACACTAATATTCTATTTTTGGCTAACATGAATATGTTATAATTTTTAAATATTACTTATAATCTTCAAGTTCAACATATAATACTACTATTTATTGAATCGTCTCATATTAATATTTTAAGTAAAGTGTATTAACAATATTACCATACTATAAAATAAAAACTTTCATATAACATAAATTTGATAAATAATACCACTTAAATTGTTTCAAATTTATTATAACATTTAGACTTCATTTACAATCATCATTGTCTTCTTAATCTGCGTCACCTCAAGTATTTACCATCAATTTTATTTAATTATCTCCGCCGCATGATATGGTTACCCTGCTAGTGTTCGATCTTAAACTTGTCATTCGATCGATACAAGCTCGCTGCTAGTCAACTCTTCTTCCTTTTTGCTTACACATTTTTATTCTGAGTCTAGCTCCAAGCTTATATGTTCAATATAGTACTAGTATAAATTATGGCATATATATAATTTTTTTTTATATTTGAAAAAGTTCAACAAGTGTTGTAGGTCATATCATCACCAAATCAAAATATGTCAGTGATAATGATGAAAACTAGTAAACTATCAACTCCCGAGTCAAATACTAGTTCTATAGTAATTGTAATATCATTTCCAATGTGTTTAAATTATATATATAATGACAAGAGTGATGATGTTTAACGATAATTGCGATATAATTACATGCATAGATACTAATATTATGATTTTATAGCAAATATATATCATGTGACACTCGAGACCCATATTGATGAGTGTCAATAGACAATAAGAAAATCTTAAAAACTGTGAATATTTATTTATATGATAATCAAAAAGATAAATAATCTAACGAACAATTAAAGTTAAAATATAATTGATATATTAAGCTATTAATTAATAATTAATTTGTTCAATTAACGGATTTGTTAATTAGTCTAGAATAATAAAGAAAGTAATAATATTTATTTATCCTTGAAAATAAATGTATGCTTTTTTTTTTAAAAGCAACAAATACATATAATTAGTTAGTTAAAATCAGTTTTAATAAATAAATTAAATAAAAGTTATACTAATACCATCAGTTTTATCGTAGTTAAGGAAAATGTATAGAAAACGGAATATTTTATACACAGGTGAAAGAAATATAAAAAAAATCGAGTTCTTTCTCTTACAAATACGAGGTTATGGCAAACAATTAAACACAAGCAACAAAGTTGTAAACAATTGGATTCAACTACTGAAATGCATTATTAATACGGGCGTTTATCAGATCAACCGATTGGCTTGTAATTTTTGCTTACATTAGTGTTTTGGGTCTTGGTTTTGTTCTGCAAATTAAGTTGTAATATTTGGATGTTGTTTTTGTGAGTTTGACAATATAATTTTTCTTTTTTTTTTAATAAAAAGTGCCAACAAAATAAATTATTGTGCATTTATGTCGAAGTTGTGACCAATATTCAAGATCATGCTGTTAACATTTAAAGCAAATAATCCTTCAATCCATCCTTCATTAATTCTTTACTCCAAAGTCAATATCATGCTTTGCATTTATTTCTAAGTTGTATATCTTCCCATTTGTACAGTGTCTTTTTCCCCTTTGATTCTGTCTTGGAATCATTGGATTTGTTGATATAACCTTTGTTGCTTCCTTTGTTGCTTGGCAATAAAATATAAATAAATAAAAGGTACAAACTGCTAATTTTAAGACCCCTCTTAGTTTTACTTTTTTGAACAGTTAAACTTTTAATGAAAAAAACTAGTATTGCTCCACTAATAAACATAACAAATGAATCAAATAGTTCATCCTGGTACAACTTCTTAATTTAATTGTTTAATTATACATCCCACAAACAAATTATATATAATAAGAATGAAATCCATTAAGAATATGTCACCCAACCAACTTTCCACTTTAGAAAATGCCAAAAGGGTTCATGGGGTTATCAAGAAAGCAAAAGTCAATATCAAACATATATTGTCACAGTGGACAACCACTAACCATATGCTACATTAAGTCCAACACCAACATAAGAGAGTGGAAATAAACATTGACTAAAAACATCCACCACCTACTAACATGTGAAATACTTAATGACAAAGTGAGATAAATCATATATAATAATTATAACTTATTATCTATTATTTTTATTCTATTTTATTTATAAATTTAAGAGTATAATGATTTAGATAATCAATTTTTATTATGTATATAAAATATATAGTTGTATACAAACCATCATGATACTGAAAATAGTTTTTCTCATTGACTAGTTACACCTTTTTTGAATATTTAAATATTTTTTTATGATTAAATAAGTGTATTACTATTTTTTTTTTGTCTTTTAAGTAAAAAACTAAGAAGCTTCTTTTGAAAATTTTCTAAAAACTCACACTTGTATTTGAATCTTTGAGCAAAGCTTTTGTGGCTTACTGGACTGATCTTCTACAACACGGTGGGCTTCAGCCCAAGTGAACAGCATGCAAGAAAGCCTGCATGCATTTCTGGCCAATAAATATCTTTTCTATATTTTATTTTCTTCCAATGACAGCCCACTTACCATTTTATTAATTCGAGTTCACTTGATATTTGATAACATTCATATAACAGCCCATAATATCTATTTTTTAAAGACTTCGAACTGAATCTTATTCTTGAGGCAACCTTTGACTAATGTAATTACGTTTTGCACAATATTAATGTGCTCCTCACGTAAGGACTTAAAGAATGAGTTCTTTCTGTGAAACGAATCTTGATTCGGGAATGATCAAATCGGTGATTGAAAACACATCTTAGAACTTAACATATTGTTAGGGATGATTAAAAAAAAAATGAAACCATGGGGGAAAACTAAATGAACTAACTGGCTTCGGGGACGGGGAGATGAAGCTGCCAAGATGATTGAAGACTGCTCGTATGTTAGACTTGAATGTTATTATTGTTAGTATAAAGTTAATACTGCTAGAACAATATTAAGACTATTAAGTTCAAGGTTAGTACTGGTTGAAGAATTTTTCAAGATTAGGAAAGTCTTCAACAAACAAGAGAAGATTTCGAAGATTTGAATTACTCAAAGATATATATAAGGCATAAGATAAAGTTTGTTTTTAATGCTTATCTTGTAATTCAGAAGTGTATATATATATATATATATATATAGATAAAAGTTCAAACGAGAACTGTTTTTCGTACGAGAACTGCAAGAACCAATATAAGCCGTCCAATTCCCCCTCCTTTAATGTCATTGTCCACCCATGAATTCCTCACATGCACCCTGCCACACTTGATCCCCTCCACGCTCTCCATCCATCCACTTCCCATATCCAAGGAACGGTTGAGATTGGTTCTCGCAGTTCTCATACGAAAAACAGTTCTCGTTTGAACCCTCCCTTATATATATATATATAGGGAAGTTTCATCGAGAACAAAAAAAAATGCGAGAACTGCGAGAACCGATTTAAACCGTAAAATATCTACCAAACGCCAAGATATTAAATTATGAAAAATATATCAAATATGCTCTTTAATATGACATCCATATTGCTATATTTTTTTCAACAAAAAAAATTCGTTTTGCCGGTTTTTTTTTTCTAGCACTATAAGGTATGTTACATATATGTAATCAGTACTAACATATATGTGATCAATACTATAAGGTATGTTACATATATGTAACGAATTTTTTTTTGTTGAAAAAAATATAGCAATATGAATGTCATATTAAAGAGCATATTTTTGTCGTTAATTTGGTATAATTTTCATAATTTAATATCTTGGCGTTTGTTAGATATTTTAGTTTTAAAAAAATGAGAATCGGTTCTCGCAGTTCTCGCATTTTTTTGGTTCTCGATGGAACGTGGGTCTGAGATTGTTCCCATCGGCCAAACATTTCAGGCCACTTTGACTCACAGATTACAACCCCTGATGCACACAAATACAAATCTTTGATTCACACAATACACTTGATGCATAAAGTATAACCATTGATTCACAGATAACTAACATTTGATACAGGCTTCGTTCTACAAAGCTGATTTCCAGATAAAAACCCTTAATCGTGATGAACAAAAACATTTTTAAGAATATTACATACAAAGTTGATAAATACAGTACCTGATACATAAGATGCACAACCCTAAAATCTAAGTGTTTACAAACAAACGGACTGGTACTGGTGGCTTGAATCCATGGATGATGCACAAACAAAATCGAAGATCAGAGATGGCGACGGCAACGCAAATCCACCATCGTCGGCGTGCATCCAGCGGACAAAGCATCAGCAAATCTTCGAATCTGGGAACGGAGAAGGACGATGCACAAAGATGGATACATTCTTTCGATTTCGCAGATGAGTGTATCGGTGACAAAGAAGCCCTAATCTGTTGTGGTGGCGGAGAATAACGACGATAGCGGCGGACCCTTAATCTGTGGCGGAGAACAACGGCGAAACCCGAGGGCGACGGTGGTGCTTCGGCTGGTCGACGGAAGTCGGCGGTTGCAGGGAAAAACCGTGAGGGAGGCGGAGGTTATTTAGGGCGGCGGAGGATGCATACGGCGACGATATATGTGGATACCGTGGCCGGCGACGCTAGGGTACAAACAAGGCGACGGTGGGGGCTTGGGAGGTCGACGGCGGCTAGGTTTTTGGCTCTGTGGAGATCGATGAACTTTATCAGGAAAGGGAAGAGACGTGGCTTAATATGAGAGAGAGAATATGCAGGATTCAAGGAGGGACCAAATTACTAAAATAACCTTTTAGGTAAAGGGACACGTGTAAGGCCATTATTTCTCCTTTCATTAAGTATCATAATATTTTTTTTACTTGAACTCAATTCTATATATATATATATATATATATATATATATATATATATATATATATATATATATATATATAGGGTATGGTTAAAAAAAGAACCTCCCTTAAGCATAGAACATAAAGAACCTCCTCTGGTGATGATACGTGGCACATAGTTTAGGGGCAAAAGAGGAAATTAAAAAAAACAAATTCAGCGTTTCCTCCCAGCGACCATAACAATAAAAAAAATCTATTTACTTTAAATGATCATAACTCGTTCGTTTTTAAGAATTTTAACAAAAAATTTATACCGTTAGATTCAGTTTTTCGTCTTCTTTCAAACAAGACCGGGCTTGATATATTTCAGAAACTTTTTTTTTGAAAATGGACATTTTGTATTTTGAGCTGTGTTCATTATAAATGCAAAATGCAAAAAACGAAAATCATGCAGAATGCAAAATCCGTAGAACGTAAACATAAAACCATTGAACGTAAAATGCAGAATGCAAAATATAAACATGCATAATGCAAAATATAAACATGCAGAATGCAAAATGTAAACATGCAGCTGCCAAAATGCAAAATCTGTACATAAAACACTACAGCTGCCAAAATGCAAAATATATACACAGAAACACTACATGCTGCCAAAATGCAAAATCTGTACACAGAAACACTACAGCTGCCAAAATGCAAAATATGTGCACAAAACACTACATGTTGCCAAAATACAAAATCTGTATACAGAAACACTACATGGTACCAAAATGCAAAATATGTACCTAGAAAACACTAAAGCTGCCAAAATGCAAAAAAAAAAAAAATCACTTTCAAAAAAATTTAGAAAAATATGGGAAGAGTGATCTTATTTGAAAGAGGATTAAAAAACTAAAAGAATGGTATATTTTTTTGATTAAATTCACAAAACTTAAAAAGTTATGGAAATTTAAAGTTTTTGTTTTTTTTTAAATTCGTGGGTTTGGGGGTGGGGGAGAATTATATTTTTGCCCTATTCTTCCTAAATTAATACATAATAATTACAGTTTTGCCATCGATCAATCTCATCTATTGATTTTGATGATCCAAAGGTCTAGATTGGTTCTTTAGGTTCTTTGTTTAACACATGGTTCTTTATTGATCCAATTTATATATATATATATACACACACACACACACACACACACACACACACACACTAGTTTAAAGACCCGTGGATTATACAGGTTGTTTATAGATAACTTATAAATAATAAAAAAACATATAGAATAATTACTAAGGAAATGAAATACAAAATTAGATATAAATCATACATTGGAAATTTGAGCAAAAGTAAGAATTATTAGAACTTTGTCTTCCGTATTATTATTATTTTAGTTGTAACATAAGGCTGCAATCTCAAAAGGTTTAGATAGTTGATATGTTGGTTTATATTTAGAGATCTTAATTTGTAAGAACTTTGTATCTCAATCTTTGAGACTTTTTCATAGATATATCTTTGTTGTTCATGAAATAATAAGTTAGTTTTGTCTTATATTGTTGTTTTTATATATTCTTAATTTAATTATTGGCATACACAGTAGCCATATATTATGGTAACTTTTTAAAAAAAAATTACATAGAGACCGGTTTTAATACAACATGTCTATAAATAATACCATTGAGAGAAGGGATGAATAGCGGTCTCCAGAGTGAAGTAAATCAGTCTTTAAGTAGAGTTTGATTAGGGTCACATATGATAAAAACTGGCTTATGTGTGATTATGGAAACCGGTTTATAACCGATCTTTATGTTATAAATAAGACCACTCCTATTAAGACCAACGGAAAACCGATCTTTTTATCTATTAAAAACCGGTCTAAAAGGCCACTCTTATCAAGACCAAAGGACAACTGGTATTTTTATCCATTAAAATCGGTCTAAAAGGCCGCCTCTATTAAGAACAAAGTAAAACCGGTCTAAAAGACCAACCCTATTAAGAACAAAAGAAGACCGGTCTTTTTATCCATTAAAACCAGTCTAAAAGATCACCCGACCATAGGAAAACCGATTTTTTTATCAATTAAAACCGGTCTATAAGACCACCTCAATGACCAACGGAAAACCGGTCTTTTTATCCATTCAAACCGGTCTAAACATAAGTTTTACCTTCTGCAATTCGTGCTCTTAGAGTTTAGCCTCAAGGTTGTATGTGATCGTTACTTTAGAGAAGTATTATACATCTGGTATAATAAAGCAGATTAGGGTTGTGGTTGTAATCATCTTTGATTCATTTGATCAATACAATATTGTTTGATAATCAATTTCAGTATTCTTGATTTACTTGTGTTATTGTTTAAGTATTAAGGTGCAATTTTGCAACTTCCTTAATATATCTTGTTTACGTATAAATGCGGATACAAAATCCGGGTGGTTTTTATCAATTGCCTGATGGGGATCCTTGATTGTCTCTGTGGTTTTCTAAGTGGATATGGATGACGGTTTTATAAATGTGAACATGAACTAGGGGATTAATCCCGAACCCAAACTCACCCTGTGGGCATCCCTATCGAAAGAAACAAGTACCTGTAACAGTGACCGGAGTGGTCGACCTGTAAACCTATGTGGACTAGGGTGTTGATCCGGAAGACCAATATGTCGGATTGGATAGGTGATTGCAGACTTGCGGTGATCCTAGTGCGAGGATTATTAACGTAATATTATTTAGATAATGGACTTGGCCCAATTATTATATGTAGCCCTAGGTTCCTAGGGTACTTTGTATATATTTAGGATATTTGTATTCTTAAAAGCCATGGGATTTTACGAGCTAGTGAGAGGGGGAGATGAATCATTGGAATATTTTCATATTTTGTACTTTTGACAAACTGGCTATTTTTTTCTTCTTATTTTAATTCAACTTTTTACATATAAATACTACAACTAAACACAACATAAAATTCACTAATTATAGGAGTATTCCAATAACTTTTTCTTTCTCCTCTTCATTATCTATTTATTCCAAGAATTATTTTTTTCACCAAATTATGATCCACTTCATCTTTATTTTCGTCATCTTCAACGGCTTCTTTTAGACGTCGACGGTATATTTATACATACTTTTCAAGCGGGCGAGCTTCTACGGAAGAAATTTCTTGATGAAAGTGTAAGTTCAAATGATTCGATAAAAACTAGGAAAAGTGTAAGGAGAAATCGCGTAGGTACGAACTATCAGGTCGATGTAGCTTACTTAGTTTAAAATCCCGTTTATGTTGACATGTCATTTAGACCATGGTTTCGTATAAGAAAATCATTATTTCTTCGTGTTGTTGAAGATCTCAAAAATCACAATGTATATTTTACTCAAAGGTGAGACCGTCGGGCGTAGGACTGAATTTTCACCACTTTAAAAGTGCACTTTCGCTATACGAAAATCAACTTACCGAGTTGCAGCGAATCTTTGGTTGAGTACTCACAACTAGCTGAAAGAAAGTTTCGGGAAACTTTACAAAAGTTTTGTAAATGCGCGATTCAACTTTATAGAAAAGTGTATCCATGGAGACTAATTACTAGTGACATACAACGGTTGATGGATTTCTTGGAATGCTCGACATCCTTGATTGTATAAACTAGGCGTAGGGAAATTGCCCTAAAGCATCACATGTTCATTATATGCGACGTTATCATGAGCACTCAACAATAATATTAGAGGCACTAGCATTGCATTATTCATGAATTTGGCGAACTTTTTTTCACAAATATTGTATTTTAACAAAAAGTTTAACGAAAGTAATGTATTTTTTTCAATTTCAGTTTTATCGTTTTTGGGAGTTTGAAAACCGGTAACTTAGCCTAGTTACTGGGATTTAAAATATCGGTAACTTTTATTTACACCAGATCATGACACATGATATTATAGGGCAGAGGATAAACCAAGTTAATTACCGACTTTTAAAGATTCAGTAACTTTCGATCCAGTCAAATTAGATCTTCCTTTCTTTTTATTAATTCAAAATTTTCCTTATTTTTAAACAAACTTAAAGTAGTGATTTGACTACACTAAAAAATTATTGGGTTTTCAAAACTTGGTAACTTTATTCAAGATTTACACATTGACAAACTACTTAAAGTAGTGATTTGGTGTAGAGGAAAGTTAATTACCGTTTTTTAAAATTCTGGTAACTAGGTTAAGTTACCAGTTTTCGAAGTCCCGAAAACTATTAAACATAAAATTGAAAAAAAAAACACATTACTCAATTTTTTGTTAAAAATATAATATTTGTGAAAAAAATTCTTCTAATGCCGGCCTCCCTGTACATACGTGTTAATAATATCATCTTTCTTCCTTTTTTTTCTGGATGAACGTACAGGTGCCACGGATGGTCAGCACCGTGCGTGAACAGTGCTGCGAGATGAACACTCCATCGTGAACAGTGCGTTGGGAATACTACCACGTGAACAGCCCATGTAACTATCTTTCTCTTTTTGCCATTGGTTGTTGTAGCCACAATATAGTCCTTTTTCTTTCTGAAGATATATATATAGGTGATGAGCTTGTTATGAAAATATTGCTAGCTAATTCCTATTTTTGTAGAAGATACAAATTGCAGAAAACAGGTTACAGAATATTGTAAATTCGTTATTTGAAGTGGGTGAAGGAGTTCGTTTATTTATCTATTATTTTGTTTTTTGCAAAGTTTGTTTGAGTTACCTCCCAATCCAAGCATGAATCTCGATGATCTCAACAAAGTCTGGGAATTCAAGCCTTTGAAGATGGCTCGGGAAAGAGAGGCAAGAGAAATTCTTGAAAAAGTAGCAAATCATCCTATCATGCGGAAGCGTAAATGGAAAGTACTCAAGATCCTTGATGAATTATGTTATCATATGTTCACGCCCACTAATCCTGTTACAAATAACGGTCAAAAAGATAAATGAAGTATGAGTTTAATTTGTACTTAGTAGAAAATATGTAGTAGAATGTTTATATAAGCCCCACCACCGACAGCCAACCGCCGCCATACGTCACCGTCAAGTGATTGAGAACCGCCGGAAAACCACCACTACCACCTCTAAATATATATGTAATCGAATGTAAGGATTTAGTTTGCCAATGTGTGCCATTTATGTACTGAAATTTCAAGTAATAAAAGAAGAATCTTTGGTATTTTTGTGTAAAAACGAGGTGTTTTAGCCCAAGCTTCGCGGTGGGGTATAAAAACATATATCTAAAAACATTTTTAATAGGTATATTAATAAAATAAAGAAACTCAATTATTCGAGATTTTTCTGTATACCTATTTAAGAAAATAAGAATGTAAGACATGCAATGTAAAATTTAGTCGTTTGAGTTTATATATACACCTATATGTTTCTTCTATATTCAAGAATCTATTTATTAAAATTATATTATATATTCATTATAATTTCATTCTTTTGAGATTTCATAACTATATCTATATTAAAAACATTGACTTAAATATTATAATTAACATTTCATATTCTAAAGAATTATAATTTTATAAATAATATAGAAAAGCCTTATAGAAAGCGTTATTTACAAAACAATTTTTAATTTTGTTATAAAACACTAAAACATAACAAATGAAACAGTGTGAGCTGGAGTATAAATTAGTGACAAAATAGTAAGCAATGGTATTATTAAATCAATACTAAGTAAATAATTTAGTTAATAATATGCAGTTATATGTAACAAAAAAATAATATTAAATACTAATACTAAGAATACAACATCATGTAAAAAAATAATTTAGAATTTCTTCCTATTAAAAAAATCCACCTTTAAAAAAGTAAATAAAAAAGAAAACACAAAGTATTATGAGCCATGTTTCGAAATGTAGGTTTCGCCTCCCTATAAAACATCACTTACCACTCCCTCTAAATTTCCTTTTGTTACTTTTGTTGACATTAAGCTAAATTTGTATATCTCTTATTGTACAAAACGACAATTTTATTTCCTCACGTAGATCAAATAATAGGAAATTATTATAAGAGGAGTGGGAGGCCGGTAATCTACAACATGTTATCATTTAAAAAAAGAATAAATTAGACATTCACACTTTTTCTTCTCTTTTCTACGAATGTCAATTAGAGTTAAATTACTCTATTCCTTGGTATTCACGTTCTTTCTCTATTCACGATGCGTAGACTCTCTCTATCTCTCTGTCTCTCTTTCACTATATATATAACAGTTTAATTTTCATTTTGCGTTTTGATATAATTTTTTTAATATGACAATGATAGTAAAACTGAATTCTCAAACCGTAAGTTGAATCTAATATGTACTACAAATTCTTTAAATTATTTATCTAACTTTTGTGTTTTATTTCCGCTGCAACACGCGGGTAACTCGCAACATTTTATATAAGAATTAATATTGGAGGTAAGAAATTGTGTTTTTTATCATTAAAATAAAATTAAACTTTGTTTAATACTTGTCTTTCAATTTACTCTATTTATATTAGTTTGTAAAGTTTAATAGCAAGAACTATGTAAGAACAACAATAACGTAAATAAAAAGAAAAAACCAGTTCAATTAAAAATCCTATTTAAGTAAATTATATTTATACTATAATAAAAAGAAAAAAGAGTTAACTTTCATTGCTTTAAATTTAAAACAATCACCCTAATATATTTAACCAGATTTTCAAAGAAATAAAAAAAGTATAAAGAATTAAAAAGTGTAAGAGTAAATTAGCAAATAAAAAAAATGAAGACATAGGATGTGCAAGTCAATGTTAGAAAATCAAAAAAAAAATCAAAAAAAAGAAAAGAAAAAGGAAACTCAGCCCAAGATGAGTTGAA